>JAPKLW010000455.1:231380-321675 GCA_026898455.1 Plectranthus barbatus
ATTTATCTTTACATAATGTACCCCTAATTTATTTTATTTATATATTGTACCCCAATTTTAAATTTATAGATCTGCCCTTAGTTGTGAAGTCCCTAATGACTCGAGTTTTATGTTTATAAGAGATTTTTAAATAAGTTTTTTAATTTTAAATATGATAGACAATTTTAAAATGTATTTTATGTTATATTTTTAATTAATGATTTTTATAACTAATTTAAATAGGGGGCAACAAAGCACCGGGGCCCAAAAATTTACATGGCGGCCTTACTCGGACGTGTTTTATTCATATATGCTCTATATATTTAATATAATTATATTATATCTCCCTCACATTCTACGGATTCATATATACATTCTTTATACATGTAGGTCGGGTTCATATTGTTATATTTAACTTGATTCACATCCAAACATGAATCTTAATCACATAATATGTGCGATAGATGTTTATAACATAGTACTTAAGTGCATACATCGATCGAAAAGAAAACAGAACGGAAAAAGAAATCAAAGACTGCGTGAACCAACCTCTCAGCCAAGTAAAGAACACATTAATAAAATAAAAGTCAAGATTGAATTAAGGATACATTTATATGAGTAATAAGAAAAACAATGTGAATCCACCATTGATACGTATGTATATCGTCTTCAAGTGGCCGCGGAGGAGGAGACGGTGATGTTGACCTCTTATTTCTTAGGCTGGAGGCAATGGCGAAACCTCCGACTTGCGACGACAAAGATAAACGCCAACCACCACGATTAGAATAAGAACTACAACCGAAAGACAAAAAATTTCTTTTACACTTTTATTCATTGTTGAATTTTGAATATATTTTTAGGGTCGTTTCATCATATTTATAGTCTTTTGCATGAGACTATAGGTAAAACGGGAAATTTTGTATATTCTTCTTTAAGAAGGTAGTCGTAGAATTACATAATTCATATATGTAAATATATGCTAAATTCACTAAATAATTATAATACTAATAATTCATTATTTCATAGTAACTAAGTGGAGACATTAATAATATATACAATCAGATAAATTGCATATACTGAAGATATATATATGCAATTAATAAAAATATTATGTATGTTTACAATGTAAGTTTTAGCTATCTCATATTCTATTGTACGATTTCAATATAATAAATTTTTTATTTTTTTATGATTAATTGTCCATTAATAATGCACATACATATTGAAGGCAAAATTAGAAAATCATTTTGTAATAGATTAAGATTAATGATCTTAAGAATAACACATTTTATGTTTTTTTTACTGTTGTTCGAATATTTGTTTTTAAAATACGCTATCATTAAATATAATTAATAAAAATAATGTATAAGTAATTGATACGAAAATTAAATGAAATAATCTATGTCATGAATAATAAGATTTGGACTCTTGTGTGATTTCATATTCTATTTCATGGATAATATTTTCAAAAATAATAATTATAAATCATAAAACTTGAGTGACGATATAAATATATATATATATATATATAGGGTAGTGGTCAGGTGAGAATAGGAGTTACTATGAGAAATAAGAATAGATCTCGCGCGTCCATCTCATCAAATCGACGAACATGATTCATTCTCAGCAAGTTGAAAAACGCGGCATTTTTGCCCCAATATCTTGCAGTTTTAGCCTTTAAAGGCTAAAACTATAAAAAAACTCAAACACAAACATCAACCTGCATTTTAAGCCCGATTTACTTCATTTTTAGCCCGATTTACTTCATTTTTACATAAATACGAATTAAAAAGAATTAAATATCTTCTTCTTCAAAGCAGCAACACGAGCGTAGTCTCTATAAAACTCAATACCAACATCAACAGTTCTAAAAACTCTGCCCTTAAAATGCTTCATCTCATCAACACACTTTGGAATAAATGAACCTGTAAGATACAAAAATGCACAAAGTTAACACTAAAGATGCACAATATAATAGTAAAAATGAACGTCGATTTGAATACACACTTTGGAATAAATGAACCTGTAAGATTAAAAAATGCACAAAATTAACACTAAAGATGCACAATATAATAGTAAAAATGAACATCGATCTGAATAAAGCAAATTTTTTAAAACTATATTCATGCACAATAAACAAAGTCGAGACCGAACACGAATGCGAAATCCAGAAATAAAGAAAAAAAATTTGATCGACAAAAGAAATATAAATAAAATCGAACGAAGAAGGAAGAAGAAATCAAATCGCGCGAAGAAAAGAATAAAAAATCTAATGAGATACTATTTCAGATTTAAAAAATAACTAAAATTACAAAAATAACCTTAATTTTGTAAAACTGCAGGATAATCGAGGAAAACTGCACACACAGTGAAATAGATCATGAGCGTTGAAATCACAAAATCAAAGGCTGAGATTTATTCTCATTTCTCATACTAAAAATTATTCTCATATGATCACTACTCTATATATATATATAGGGTAGTGATTAGGTAATAAAAGGATTTCCCGTGCTAAATGCGAAAAAATTTGAACCATTAAATATTTCAATTGATGGCTCAGATTAAACAACGTCCAATTTTCGGTGCATATTTTGCACATACTCAATGCACAATCGGGTAAAAAAGTAAAAAAAAATATATTCAAGAATTTCATCTCGTGCAGTTCATAAAACATAATATGCATACGTTTGATGTAAAAAATGCAATATTGTGGGCATAAAACTGCAGCATATAATCAATGCAAAAAATGCACTCAATATGAATACAAAAATGCATATGCTTTAGAATAAAAATGCATCTTATTCAAGTTAAGAATGTATCATTTGATGCAAAAAAAATGCAGATATTTGAGAACATTTTGTATGCGTAATTGATGCATTTTTTCTCCTGAACGTAAATATAATGAACAACATATACCAACTGAATATAAAATTAAGATTTTCGTGCGAATATTCTAAATTTAACATATTCAATATGGATATCATATGAATCGTCGTAAAAATACGTTTAATTTGATATATGATTCGTAAAAATAAATTTGAATCGAGAAAGATATAATCGTTTGATTATAATGGGAGGAAAGAGAAAATTAAGAGAGAGAATGTTTAGATCTATAATAGAGAGGGCGGTTACTCAATACATTACTATCTTACCCTTTTATTAAAAATATTGGCCGAATTAATTAAAGGAGTTGGAATAATCTGGTGCGTCAATTTACAAAAAATAAATAGTCCAGATTTATTCTCATTTAGCATGTGAAAGTCTTTTATTATATATATATATATATATATATATATATATAGTGATCAGGTGAAAATGACGTTTAGTATAAGAAATGAGACTAAATCTCGCGCGTCCATATCATCAAATCAACGAACAAGATTAAATTTCAGCATCTAATAAAAAAGGCATTTTCCCCCAATATCATGCAGTAAAGGTCGAAAGAGTAAAAATACATTATAAAAAACAAACAACAACCTGCATTTTAACTACGATTTTGTTCATTTTAAGGGCAATATCATGCACTAACATTACATTATGAAATAAAATGCTTAATCCCTCTACTTACGATATTTTATCTTCAATATTGTGCATTTTATCTTAGCAATCATGAATTTTATCTAAGAAAACATGCATTAGAGTTGGTCTCCTGAGAGACGGTCTCACCAATTTTTTATTGTGAGACAGACCTTAATACATCATTTCAATAAGTTAAATACATCATTTTTTTTAAAAAAAAAATTTGTTATTTGCAACAAAGAAATACATCATTTGAAATAAAGAAATACATCATTTCAATAAATTAAATACATCATTATATATTTTTTGTATGTGTAAAAAATTACATTATTTGTAATAAAGAAATACATCATTTTCAATAAGGAAATACATCATTTCAATAAATTAAATACATCATTATATTCGTCTTACAATAAAAATGACGAGACCGTCTCATCTGAGAATTTGCCCATGCATTATATTTCATTACGAAAAAAACGATCTAACCACGAGATAAGCCGACGAGGTGCCCATGTGTTCTACTAAGCCAAATGGCTACCTACATTTTTCTTGTTATAATTGTATAGCTTGGATAAATTTGATCACCACTGAGCTAATAACGCTCACCCTAAGTTATTACATTCTTTCAGGTTAAAGTGCGGGCGATGTGCTGGAGAGGATGTTGGACGATATTTAAAAAAAATGTTTTATTTAAATTTATGTTCAAATGAAAACAATTTATCTTTCCGAGTTATTTTTAAATAAAGTGATGTGCCCATTTTGCTTTGTCTCTTTGCACTGGGACTAGGGCTTAGAATCCTGTGCTGATGTTGTTATGCTTGCAAGTCCATGCTGGTGATGTCATCCATCAGTATACACTTGGTCCCATACTGGTAAGCTTGGTATCCGGACTAGTAAGACCATACTTGTTTAGTCTGGTACTTGGTGTTCCAAACATGTCAGTCCAAACTCATGTATCCTAAACTTTGTAAGTTCGGTTCGAACTTTTGTCTGTTGAGTCTTGCGCATCCTAGACTTATTCATCAGTCTGATCTTCAGATTAGCTCCAACTTACAACTCGATGAAAAGTCTGTACATGACTTTACATTTTTAGACTATACTGAAACTAATCTAAAGACAAACTAAGATGTCTTTTACATACTTTGACCTACCAATACAATATAAAATACGAAAATTTCTAAAAATTTCCTAACACTTGACCGGATTTCCTTCAAATATAAATAACAGGAAATATACAATGAGTTCTTGCAAATGAGACAACCTAAACTTCAATCTTTAGGTTTCCAGTGCAGCTGGTTGTATCATATGGTCAATCCATGCTATGTAGGTGTTAGTCCCCGATCAGAGTGTTTGTAAATGCAGCGAAAGTATTAATAATGTCTTGCACTTATCTTGCTAAGGTTATGACTTAGCAAGTTTTTATCAAACGTGTTTAAGCTCGAGTATTCGTTAGATTGGTTGCAAATTATACTTCAACACTTGATGTGTTAAGTTTCAAGAACACACTATAAGCAACGTAACGAAATAAAGCAGTAAGGACAAGGGGTTTATAGTGGTTCAAACAAATGTTGTATGTCCAATCTTAAGTCCTCCTGACTGAAAATTCACTATAAATTGATTACAAGGTCAGACTTGATCTCTAACGTTGAGCAGCTCCTCCGTCTGGTCAGCGCGCACATTCAAGCACCTCTGTCTTCAAATTGCACCTTTGACACTCCTTAGAGTGAGGACAAACCTCCCTTCACCTCGGGCGTCGATCTATGAGATTTTTAAAGTTCTTCCCAGAACCTTTCCGTGTGTTGGCAGTAGCTCGTGATAATCGCGCTTGCACAACAAGGTGATTGCTAGATTCTTTCTAGGATAGAAAGAATCCCAAGAATAACTGAAGAAGAATCTTCTAAGGTCTCGAGTTTCAACTATGAAAGTTTTTGCTAAGCTTCAATCATTTACAAACTTGGATAGGAGTTCACGAGAGTGTTAAGATCTCTTTTATTTTCTTGTTGTAGAATTTTTGCGAACCTCTCTTTGATGAAACCTATTTATAGGTGAAGATTCAAACGACTGTTTGAATCTTATCCATTAGACTCAGAGGGTGTGCTTGCTGATCGGGTGCAAAATCTGCAACACAGATTATAGCATAGAGCAAATAAATTTATAATAACCCAGAGGTTGTCAAACCCACAGGGATAGTGCAACGAAGGGAATCATGTACTGAATGTAGTTTTCAAAACCTTTGTTTGGGCAAATCAAATTTAAGAGTTTTGGGTTTTTCAAAACAAGTAATTAAAGAGAGAAAATTCAAATATTAAAAAGCACAGATTCTTGGGAAATCTACCAATCTGATCAACATGAAAGAAACAAATATTCAAACCCAGAAAAGATATTTTGGTGGAAAATCTATTAATGTGGAATTGATTCCTTGGTCGGGCAATTAAATCCTAAATTACTAACTAGTGGTTATCTCCTCTCGATCTCAAACACACCAATTAATTAATTTAAATAAATATTAGATTTTTCCTACGATTGAATTCTTCTTGGTCGGACAGAACATCAAAAGTATTAATCCTAACTTCCTATTACTAACCTTCACCTATCGGTCATTCGATTAATAACTGAAACCTATCTCAATCTTCATCTCTCAATCCTTCGATGAGAATAGACTTAAAACAAAACATAGGATTTAAACCAGTTTAAAGGGTTTGAATTATTGAATCAAAACATGCATCACAAATGGAGAAACCCTAGAACCTGTTTAGGGTTCTAGCCTAACATATTGAAAATAAACATTGCAGGGAAAATTAAAGATTGCATTAAAAACAATAAAGGTTTTTACAAAAAGTAAAGAGGAATTCTAAAAAACTTAAAGTGAAAAAAGAAAATTAAAGTAAAACTCAAAGAAAAATCCACTCCTAATTCTGAGCTAATTATGAGTTTATATAGCAGTAGGGTTAAGGCTTTGGATGGTAACTTTGCTCCAAAATTCGTCCCTCAATTGATATGGTATCTTCCTCCTTTTAAATCTCCAAAACGTGCGAATTTGAACTTCAGGATGCGCATCTCGGCCGGGATACAGCTCACCACGGCCGGGCCGGATTTTTCCACCACGGTCGAGTTCGTCGCCAACTCGGTCGAAACAGACAGCTTTCCTTTGGCGAATTTCTTCATCTTCTTGACCAATTCTTCACTTTTTCCTCATTTTTCCTGCATAATCATCCACCACAAGCATAATATCGTCCACTATACACTCATGCTCAATTTATTAGATAAAACAATTAAAATTGCATAAAAGAACAAGAAAACAATGCGATAAGAGAGTAGAAAAACGAGCTTATCACTTGTCAATCTTTGTTCTTCTTTTTTTGCGAATTGTAGAGACTCTCCAGGTCTCTCTTCTCTAAGATTGGCGAAGTACATACTTTGGCCGTCTTTGTCAGAACGGATCTTTCAGTTTAAATCTGGAAATCTTCCTTGTGTCTGTTGATTATCCTCCTCTCTGATTCATCCGGTTTCCTTGTGATTTGGATCCTCCTGATTCACAACTTTGTATGGTGTGTTGATTGTTGTTTGTTGGTTTGATGGCAGTTTGAATGTCTGATGATATCTCAATAATCATGCTAAGATCTCATCAGTCCATTTGTTTTAATCCTTCCGCATTCTTCTAAGCACGTTCAACATTCTTCAATGTTTGCTAGCTTTCTACGAGCGTCTTCAGCATCTCTGGTTATGCTGATTCTTTTGACATTCTTCTTCCTTTGTTTGTGCCAATAATTTCAGCATTCTTCAATCTTCTATTCTAGTTCTATTACAACTCAAGTAATCCTATACATGACTTTTACATTTTGACTCGATACTAAGTTGCTAGAAACTAGATCGACTTGAGCTTTGATGCACCAAAACTAATAAACATGCAATCAAGGGGTTTCAATATTTCTAACAATATTCCTAACAATTTCCCCATTTTTGTGTGATCAAAGCCTCAAATATGAGCTTTAATACTATGTGATCATGGGAAAGCTGATTACTGCGATTACAAAGTATTCCTGTCACATCTATTCTCAGTATGATTACTGAGATTACAAAGTATTCCTATCACATCTATATCTCCCAGTGTAACATCCACCAGTTCAACAGTCTTGTCGTTCAACCCCTCGTAGAAAGTCTCAACCTGTTCTCCCAATGATAGTCCATGTCCATGACAAGATCTCAGCCGCTCCTTATAGCGCTCCCATGTCTCGTAGAATCTCTCATCTGGTCGTTGAGCGAACCCTGTGATATCCTTCCGCCTCTGTCTGATGACACTAGGGGGAAAAGTTCTCCTGGAACTCGTTCCTCAATTCTGCCCATGTGCTGATACTGCTCTTGAGCAGTGCAAAAAATCAGGATTGTGCTTTATCACGCAGAGAGAATGCGAACAAACGCATTCGGATTGCGCTCTGGCTGACTCTGCTGATCTTGACGGTGTTTCAGAGTAGTATGAACTTGTCAAGGTGAGCATATAGATCCTCAGTAGCTCTTCCACCAAATTGGTTTTGTTGCACCATCTGCATTAATCCGGACTTCAGCTCAAAGTTATTGGGGTTGATGCAAATCCTGAAGTCTGTCTCCTGAAATCGAGGACAGTACCTCTTCTGAATGGCATCCTCGTTCTCATCCTCATCATCATCAAGTTCCTCTAGTGATTCCTCGTCTTCTTCAGGATCATCCTCAAAGAGTGGGTTGTAGCGAATATGCCGCTTGCTCTGGTTGTTTCTCTCAAGGTTCAGCTGCTGCAGTAGCGCCCTCATAGTTTGAACTTCTCAAATAAGTTTAGCATGTTCCTCCGGAGTTAATTGCGGTGGGGGCGGTGGTTCCACAGGTGGTGGCACGTTTTCAGCCATTGGTTGATTACTTGAGCTTCCTGGTTCTTGATTCTTTCTTCGGTTCTTCCTTTTGCAAGTGGCTTTGATTTTTGGGTTGTATTCCACTAGCTTCTTCCCACAGGCTCGTGTAATTATATACTACCTGCACAACAAAAGAGGTAGTGAATTAAAATTGTAAAGAAAATAAACGAAACAGAATACTTAAAGGACCAGAAAACCTGTGTCGATTGACGCAGATCAGTGTCAATCAATGCAAACGTAATACTTGTGTCAATCGATGCGACTATTATTCGATCGACGCAGACTCAAACTGTACGAAAATTTAAGAAAAATGCGAAAATTACAACCTAATTCAATATCTCAATCACAAAATTAATAGTATGATTAATTATATTCACTCTCCGGCAACGGTGCCAAAATTTGATCGCTAATTATTTTTATTAGCAACTTAGCTAAAACTAATAATATAGCGGTAAAATAAATTATCGAATCACAGAGGAGTGAAATAATGAAAATCTTATGTATTAAAACGTAGTTTCTAGAAATACTGGTTAGGGAAATTCAAAATTTGGGTGTTGTAGATTTTGAAAATTAAAATAACTTGTAATTAAAACTGAAACAAAAACTAGAAAAGCTTGAGGATTCAAATATGAGAAACACAGATTCAAGGATTTTCTACCTATCAAGTATTACATGCAATGTTAAATCAATCAATTCCAATTTAATTCCTAATCATAGTGAAACATCAGAAGATTATTATGAATCTCTAGGTTAGACAATTCATAAAGTAGATTAATCAAATATCTCTTATCCTTTCAGCCTTGAGAATAATTTAATAACTCCAAAGCCTTACGGATCTATTCCTATAATCTATCCCCTTCTTTTAAGACAAGAAATTAGTTTATATTATGAAAACTCTTTCCATTGAAAATTATTACTTTTTGAGTCTTTAATTCTCAACTAATTAATCCTAAGATTTGGCCAACAACTCAAGATTACAAATTAAGCACATAATTCATAAACTATGATAGGAAAGGAAAATTGATTTAATTAATCAAACATGCATACTCGACAGTTCGAAACCCTAGAATCCGAGAACAATTTAGTTACACATATTCATAATAGAGATTATCAAGAAGAGATAAAACCTGAACTTTAACTGCATAACATAAATTGCGTATAGAAATTGATGTCCGATTTCTATCGTAGTCGTCCAAATATATGTCTTCAAAATAAAAATACAATTGCTGCTATTTACTCTCTAAAATTGAACTCTAAAATATGCCATGTCCGTAAAAATTGAAATTACAAAGCCTTTTATAGTGGTGGTTGATGTATCATACAGTATCTAGGATTAGATATATCTAAATCTTCAAACAGGATCGAATATGGGAGTTTTCAGACTCGCATCTATCGATGCGGAATGCACATCGATCGACACACTTGAAGAGGCCACATCGACCGACAAGATATCCACGTCAATCGAAACGAAGGCCACTGGATTATCTGCGTCGAGCCTTACGTTGATTGTTCAAAAAGTGTGCTACGTCGATCGACACAACACCATGTCGATCGACGTAGAACTGGAGCCCGAGCACTCTTTCGAATCTTCACTAATTTCTACCCAAATACCTGAAAAATACATCACCACGAACATCACAAGCACAAAAGTCATTCCATGCATGACAATATATGTGAAATGCATCATAAACCACTAAAACAACTTAGAACTAACTGATAAGCCAATGAAAATACGGACTTATTAACTCCCCTAAACATAAACTTTTGATCGTCCTCGATCAATTCACAGACAAGAATTTAAATCACATGCAGATATAAGTGTTCAATGCCTCACAAGTTTCTTCACTATCCAAGTAGCACTCATTCACATAATCACACAATCCAAACATAGTTCAAATTATCAAATCGTTGAAGAGGAACCTCACAGGGCACTGTTTGCACTCATCGCTCAAATGTTAACGGGTAAGTGTTTCTCTTAATTCAAGGCCAAAACTCACACTTACCATAGGTTTGACAAGTTTCTCATCTCTCCATTTCTTATTAGTATAGCTTTTCAGGGAATCAAATAAGTCTTGATTTGGTTGTAATGTGGCTTACCTAAAAGGTGGGATATTTTTAGCTAAGTGACTTAAAATTTCCTTTTCAATCATCACAACACACCAATCATGCCACAACCACATCACTCATCACAATCTCAATCACTTGCTCTTTCTTTCTTCTCTCAGTTTTTTTTCTAGGGTCCCTTCATATTCATAAATTTATTTTGTGAACTTACATAGTACTCCCTCCGTCCCACTTCAATTGTCCACCTTTCCTTTTTTGTCCGTCCCATTTAATTGTCCACTTACTTAAAATGGAAAAATAATACACACTCACTAATAAAATACTAATTTCCTCTATCTCTACTCGCATTGGTTATTGTGCCAAAAGCAAAGTGGACCATTCATATGGGACGGAGGGAGTATCTCTTTTCTTCTATGCACTCTTCACTCTATTTCATTCTCACTCTTGGGACCCTGATTCAATCATAATCATTGGGAAGCTTAGTCAATTCCTACAATTCGCAACAAAATCCCGACAATCCCCAGTGTCCAACCATACTCCTCACGTTTATCAACCATTTAAAATCAAAGAAAATTCATTCAAGGCTCAAATGGGCTACGAGTGGATATAATCAAGGGTTAGTGTATGGGACATGGCTACGAAAGAACATCCCTATAATCACTTTCACCCTATTTCTACACTCATGTAACCTTGATAGAGAAACTCGTCAAATTCTAGAAGGGTTATTGCTAAAGGCCTTGTCCCATATCAAACGAAAAAGAAGGCTTAAATTCTCACACATGGTTTAAATTTTTGTTACTCTTCAACAATCATCCAATCCAAACAGTCTATCATGCACAATTCACGCTTCAGAGAGTGACTCATCAAGCAAATAACTCCTATCATTGGCTACTCTATCACATAGATTTTCATTCCGCATCGGCAAATAATCAATCATAAACCAACTATTTTGATTCAAGGGAGGACGAGTCACATTCTCAAAAACTAACATAATAAAAAAGTTATGACTGTCCTAAGTTCAAAGCTCCTAAAAACTAATGACACTATGCAGCAATCGTAAACATGACTCCTACCTAAAATGAATCAAACAGAGAGTAGTAAATAAAATAAAAAGCAATAAAAATGTTTCCCTTTTCCATCGTCCTAATCCCCCCAAACTTGTTTCACTCAAAGGAGTGGACAAGTTTGAAGGTTAGATAGGAAAAGAGAACTGTACCTCAATCCTCCTCCAGAGGGTCCTGCATCTCCACGTCGGCATGTGCCCAAGCTGGGAGTCTCCGGTGCTGTTCCCGGTGCTATCATAGGCAGCAGGTGTACATAGTCTCATTTCGATCATCATCGACCAAAAGGAGTCTCTGCAGGTGGCTGTCGATGCTATCAAGCCTCGTGGTCACATGCTGGCAGAACTCGGCCTGCTGAATGCGCTCCACCGCATGCTCCGCAGCCTGCTGCTTCATGAACTGGTAAATCATAGCTAGATCCACTCCAGATGATGAAGACTCCCCGGCGTAGCGACTGGTCGAAGCTCCATCATCCCATCCCGAAATCTCCTCTTTGAAAGGTATATCTTCACCAACTTTCTCCCCATGCTCCTTCTCCTCGAGGGCATTCTCCCCCGTAGCATCTGCTGGGGTGCGTCATGCTATCGATCGGTCAGCAAGCAGCGGTGCCGACACCTCTCCTCCTGTTGCTCCTCGCGAGTGAGCACTTGCTGGTCCGGGCAAGTCTGCGGTCGGTGACTGAGGCGGGAGGTACCTGCTCTCCCTTGTGGTCAAACCATAAGGCGCATGTGGGCGTCGGTACTCATCAACCAATTGTTATGGAATATGAGATTCGTGATGTGTGGGAGGTCCGACTGAGGTAACGGGAACTTATATCCATTGGACATCTTCAGTGCCCAACCACCCTCACGTGATGCTAGCATCTGCATTTACACCAGTTGTGTTGTGCCGAGCCCTCTAGTGTCAGGTAGAATTTCAATGTCAGACAGATCAATCCCCACGTGCTCTGCGATTGGGGTAATTAATCCCCGACTCCATATATTGCCTTTGGTGGCCTTCACCTGCCTCCTCCAATGGTCCATCACCAATGCTGCGAAGCTGAAGCGTTCCCCCGTCAACATGCAATGTATGGCAAAGAACTCACCAAACCTCACTGTTGTGAACTATAGTGTGACTACAGAACCAATGTGCAAGTATACACAATCCACAAGTAATATAGTCAAGTGAGACCAGATATCGAACCCGAGGGAGTGTATGATCAAGTCGTGCACACAATATTGCTTGCAAAATAGGTTCGGTGATGCATACTCAAATTAAAAGTGCAATAAACTGAAATGGAAAGGAAACTGAAATGAACAAGATTAACAACCCTTCTGATCATAAACTAATCACAAATTACCACTATACAAGACATAGAATGCAAACAAAGGTAAATACAACACAATAACAACTTAATACAGGTTAGAAACACTCGAAACAACATAAAAGACACCTATAAAATACTAAAATAATAACTCCTTTAGGGAGTTATCACCCCCCCAAACTTAAGATGTTGCTTGTCCCCAAGCAACAAAGACACAAACAAAGGACAGAAACAAACAAACAAACAATAACACATAATTAAGCCCTCATGAGATAGTCAAATTTGGCCTAGCAACATCCCATCATGCCCTCAGCAAAATTGTAAAAAGAAAGGCTTAACAAAATAGTCCTTGATCAGCATGAAATTGTTAAAAACATATCTCATCGGTTTAACAAAGCACTTCAATCAAATTTGAAATCCCAAGTTCCAAAAACAAAGATGCCTCAACATCAGCAAGCACAACTTTTCAACCGACTCAAGCTATTTCATCAAGCTCAGTGATCATCAATGTTACTTACTTTGACTCCCACTTGACCTTTAACATTTTCTCCATTAATGGAATCTATGACACTTATAGATCAAAAGGACTTCATGGCTTGTAATGTAAGGCTAGGGTTAAGGATGGGTAAATATGGTTAAAGTGACTATCATCCAGGAGCATAATTCAACTCTATTAATTTAGGACTTATTCTAAATTGCAACATCAACAAAGGAGAAAGGCGCACACTCTCAAAACATAAAAATAAAACAAACTATACTCTTTTTATAGCTTTCTTTTTTTTTCTTCATCTTCTTTTCTTTTTTTTCTTTTGTTTTTTTTCTTTTATAATATAATACATAACTTTGGCTTTTCAACATTTTCAGCCATACAGCTCATGCCACTGCAATGCTTCAGCTTTGTTTATTCTAACAAAACACAAAACACCACGACTACAACATGTAAAGACGAGTGTGTACCCCCAAAACTTAGAACAAACATTGTCCTTAATGTTTAGAAGAGTTAAAAATACTCCTGGATAAGGGTGAGTGTATGGATAATTGGCTAAGCATGCAGGGGAGATGAAAGAAATGGCATAAGGCACAAAGAAAGGTGCTAAGAAAACTTGTGAGTGAAATGAAACTGTAGAAGGCTCAAATATGTGAAAGATGGCCTAAATCATTTCTACAAGCGGCATAAATCCTAATTTCGTCTCAAATCTGCTATCAGCCAAGTAAGAGGTAACTATTTTACACATATCACAAGAACTAGTAAGATGTAGTTTTCAAAAAGAATTCCATATTTTTTCACGGACTTGGAACTCAAATCAGTCATAATTTACCAAGTTAAAACTAGAGATCTGAAGAAAACAAATCATGCTAAACCAAAAACTATTCATGAAGCCAAGAGATAAGAAAGAAATAAGATGTAGCATCATCGGGCATAGAAATGAGCATTGGCTAAAATATCATAAATCAATCAGGCAACCACAACCTAAGGCACTAAAATAAGAACATCAAATATTCACACCCAACAAACAAACAACTAAAATAACCAAGAAGAACTAACATATAAAAGTAAAATATAAACTAAATTGGTTTTTTTTTTGTGGAATGAGTTTCGAATTAACCAAAGGGTCACGCGGCAGCAGAGGTGATTGCATTTCCTTTCTCTTTAGCTCTGATGATGCCTAGCTGCTGCAGGATGAATTTGTTTTGGTCTTTGATATTCAGTATCACATCCCTCTCTCACAGTCCACCTAATGCTACTCCCATGCTAGAGCATCACAAAAGAACTAAAGCAGAAAATAAATAACAGAAATAAAACTAACTAAATGACAGAAATAAAATGAAAGCAGTAAAATTTCAAGGCTATCTCAAGTACCAAAGAGTCTGAAACTCTTAGATAGCCCAAAGTACCTCTCTTCTTAAGCATCATTCAATAAGGCCAGAGCCTTCTCTTTGTCGAATCCTCCACCAAAGTATTGCTTCTTTCGTTTCATCTTCTTGTAATCAACACAAATATACCCTTCAGTCAAAATCCTCTTGGGAACTGATTCATTACATGCAGCCATGTGTGTAACCTTTCTTTCCTTTGTAGCACATTGGACAACGTAGACCAAAAAGCTATCAAAAATTGAATTCATGATTCCAGGATCGAAACATTTGATCAAGTCTTCCTCCACAACTTCATTCATATGATTGACTTGCTGTTGTTCCTCAAAGCCATTGCAACCTTCTCTCAACAAAATATCTTCCATGGAATTCAAAGAGCTAAACTTTTGGCCCATGTACCAAATATCAGGTGGTTTTGGATTTTTCAAGGGTAATGTGTCTTCACCCTCCAAATCATCATACTCCAAATAAGGTAACAAAGAGTCCAATACCATTTCTGGTTGTTGAGTGGGAAAAGTCTGAAATTCTCCATATGATAAGTCAAGAGATTCAGGTTTTTGAAATTCTTCATCGGCATTCAGCCCCTCAAACTCATTGTAATCATTTCCAACTTGCTCTGACTCTATGAACCATTCTTCATGCATTTCCCAAGCAAAAACATCAAACATATCAGCTGCAGGACACTCATCCATTTCATCATTTTGATTTTTCACTCCATGAGGAAAATGTGGTGGTGGAGTTGCAAACTTCCTCTCAGCAGTCATATGCTGCTCCTGTGCTACAGCATGAAGTGCAGTCTGTTTCTGTGATTCTTTTTCAACTTCTTGACCCTGTGCAGGGGAATATTCCTCAGGTTTCCTGTCACTCCTCAATGTTAATGCCTTGACAAATTCATTTTCTGGCCTCTGATTGAAAGTGTCACACAACGGTAAGCCTTGAGGTCTATTTCTCAGCTCGGTTGTCAATTTCCCAACTTACATTTCCAAACTTCTAAGTGAAGCAGCTTGGCTTTGAATAAGGGCATCCTGGCTCTGACTCATTGCTGCATTTTTTGTAACAAATTCCTTGAGCATATCCTCCATTGAATTCAGCTGCTTCCCAGGTGGTGCTTCAGTTCTTTGCTGATTTTGCTGTTGGAAACCAGAACTCCCAGACTTATGCTGCTCAGATGCTGCAGCATTGTGATTTTCTGACTCATACCATAAAAGATTGGTATAGTTCTTCCACCCTGGGTTGCATGAGTTAGAATATGGATCATTCCCCTGGTTTGCTGATAATTATGATTTTCTTCACTGCATGCAGATGTTGGATGAGTTGGACACTCTTCAAACTCGTGTGCTTCTCCATAATAAAAACTTGATGCCACCATAGATTTTTCCTTTTGCAACAATGGTTGGGGACAAATTTTATGCTCAATACTCTCAATTGCTGAACCCATTGCTGCCAATGGTGCAGTAACAGCAGTGAGAGCATCCACTTGAATAATTCTTGGCACTTTTTGAGTTAATGATGGAGCAGCTCTTGGATCCTCCCATTGATAGTTGTTGGATGATATCAGGTCCAGTAATTCACATGCTTCTTCATAGGATTTGGACAATAAGGCTCCACTTGTTGATGCATCCAACATCATCCTTGAATTTAAATTCAGCCCAAAGTAGAAAGTCTCAATTTGTATGTAGTTAGGAATCCCATGGTAGGGGCACCTTCTTAGCAACTCCTTAAACCTTTCCCAAGCCTCACTCACATATTCATCTTCTTGCCTAAAAGATACAATCTCATTTCGAAACATGGCAATCTTTGCAGCTGGGAAGTACTTCATCAAGAATTTTTCAGTCAACTCATTCCAAGTGGTGATAGAATCAGGTGGAAATGAGCTCAACCATGATCGAGCGCTATCCCTCAATGAGAAGGGAAATAGCCTCATCCTTAGTGCCTCTGGACTCACACCTTGCAGCTTGAAAGAGTCACAAACCTCCAAGAAAGACCGCAAATGAAGATGGGGATCATCGGTGGGATGACCACTAAATCGGCCCATGAACTCCAGCATTTGGAACATTACCGGCTTCAACTCAAAATGGTTAGCTTCAATTTCAGGCCACAAAATGCTTGGTTTCAGCTCCTGGAACAGCGGGTTTGCATAACAACGAATAGGTTTGTCTTTATCATTAGCCATAGCCAAGATATTCACCAAGTTATTTCCACCATTTCCAGCAACACCATCTTGATTTGTCATTTTTTTTTTCACAAACTTTTCACACCTGAATATTAAAACACTACGGCACCTTGTTAATCAAATAATTAAAAATACTAAAAATAAAATGAAAGCAGTAATCAAGCAATATAATAGCATTCAGACTCAAAAACAACACTCCCTGGCAACGGCGCCAAAAACTTGTTGTGAACTATAGTGTGACTACAGAACCAATGTGCAAGTATACACAATCCACAAGTAATATAGTCAAGTGAGACCAGATATCGAACCCGAGGGAGTGTATGATCAAGCCGTGCACACAATATTGCTTGCAAAATAGGTTTGGTGATGCATACTCAAATTAAAAGTGCAATAAACTGAAATGGAAAGGAAACTGAAATGAACAAGATTAACAAACCTTCTGATCATAAACTAATCACAAATTACCACTAACAGGTGCAAACAAAGGAAGAGAAACACACTTGAGTTATAGATTTTCAATCTTTTACTGTCCTATATGCTAGAGCATAGGTCTCGCATGAACTCTGAGTCTTAGAACTTTTCTAATCCTACCTAGCAAACTGTCATTCTACTAGATCTACACCCTCTCACAAGGATTCATATGTCTATGCCTCTCTTAGTGATTGAATGATGAAGTAATCAAACTAAGTTCGATTAAGTTGTATCTCCTCATATGCCTATGTAAGAAATACAATTGTTTATGACTTCCTCAACTTACATCTCCTTTCGGTCTCAACAGGTGATATTTCTCTATCCACTTTCGTGCTCAAGAGAACAATCATTCCAAAATCATAAACAAACTCAGATTCAAGCAAAAACAGCCATTAACATATATTCAAGATCAAATCAAAAATCCACAACCCAAGTGCAAAATGACTTAGCTCATATTTAAACTAAAAATAAAATAAAACTTAAACAAGTTCCAACTATCCTTCATTGTATTAGCTCAAAACATAAACTAAAGAAGCAAAAAAAACAGCAACACTGTGTCCAGCTGTTGCTGCTCTTCACCTTCCTCCATCTCTACGCGGCCCCCCCCCCCCCCCTCAAGTTTCCTCTCTCTAAAAATGTGGCTTCTCTTGGAAGAATGGTTGAGATCCCCTTTTGTTTTGCCTACTTTATCCAAAAAAAGGTGTGCTGCCTGTTTTGCCATTGTGTGCTGTCTCCAAAATTCGTGTGACACCTGTAAAGTAAGAAAAAGCTCTGAAAATCACTTTTTCTTTTGTGACAGCAAAGTGGTCCCCCCAGGTGCAGTCTCTCAGCTCCCAGTAATGCCACTCAAATGCTCTAGCATAACAGTCAGCAGATTACTCTTTCACTCATTTGGCTTGAAACCTTGTTAATCTCACTCTTTTTCCTTGCAAAACAACTAAAAACAACAAAACACAACTATACAAGACATAGAATGCAAACAAAGGTAAATAAAACACAATAACAACTTAATACGGGTTAGAAACACTCGAAACAACATAAAAGACACCTATAAAATACTAAAATAATAACTCCTTTAGGGAGTTATCACTCACCTTCCCACTCTCGTGATGATCGGTGATAGACACCCCCATGCAACGCTGAAGGTATCGGAACACTGGGTTGTCAATGGAAGAGGCTTTCATGCCTCCTGCATCAAACTCTTCTACCTCCAATTGTGCTTCTGCTGCAATTTGTTGCCAAAACTCGACCATATTGAAGTCCTTGGGGAGGAAACAAATTCCATTCTTCGGGGTTCCCCATAATCCATCCAACACATCTCTAGGAATCTAGAAGATCTGATTAAGCAGCTGGAATCTGATGGTTGTGGGCTCTCCTTTCGATTGGACCTCATACACTTGGAGTGAAGCAAAGAACTCCTTCACTAGAGATGGGTAAGTGGGCCACTGTGTTGTCATCCATCTACTCCACCCAGCTCTCCTCAGCAAGGCCTCAACATCAGCCTGAATCCCTAGAGTGTCCATGTTCGTAGCACAGGGGAAGAGAGTGTCTAACTCTGAACTTCGCATCACAGAATTTTTGGTAGATTTGCTCTGCTTCCGGGTCAGCAAACTGGGGTCTAAAAGCCATAGTAGTCTGCAAAAATAGAGGTAACAATCTCAGATCAAAATTATAACTCACCTCACAATTTTTTTCAAGCAAAACCACAAATTTAACACAATTTACACATGTTTCATCCTCAATCGAAAGATTTTCAACCTAATTTGTGTGCAAGTAGAAATACTAGCAAAATAAGGCAATCCCAACTACGCCAGAATCGAAATTACTCAATCCTATGACTACAAAGCCCCAAAATGTGAACAAATCGACTAGAACTACAACCCATATCGAGCAATTTAGCTGAAGACCACCGATAGTTGTTGTTGGTCATCTTTTGCAAGAATTCCATGGCACTTTTTCCATTTTTTGACATGATTGTATCTCCCAGTGTAGCATCCACCAGTTTAACAGTCCTGTCATTCAGCCCTGATAAGCTCATTTTTCTACTCTCTTATCGCTTTGTTTTTCCTTTCTTTTATGCATTTTAGTATGTTTTCTTGAATAAACTGAGCATGAGTATATATTAGAGGGTATTATGCTTGTCATGGTGAGATTTCGCAGAGTCTGCCATGGCCGAGACAGAAGACCGAGACGTGGGATACTTCGGCCGATGAGAAGGTCGCCAGAAGGCTCCATCTCGGCCGAGATGATGTCCGCCACGGCCGAGATAGGAGTGCGAGCAGCAAAAATCCGCGCCGGTCTGAATTTGAAGATGAAGGATAAAAAGTTGGTGTCTGAGGCCAACAATCAGGTACCGTTTCGAACTCTGAATCCGATTTCCAAACTTATTCTCTCTGATTTTCGAATAAGTTTGGGGGGATGAAGATTTAAGGGTTTTGAAACTCTGTTCTATCTTTTACCTGCTTTATTTAAATTTATGCATGCTTAAATTTTTAAATTTTTGAATAAAACGCGAGATTGTGGGAATTTGAGCATGTTTGAACCCTAGGACAAGAATGCAAGATGAGAATTGATTGACTTAGTTTGCGTTGATTGTGATAGTGGTTGAGTATGCCTATGAATGTGAATACCACATGATTTCTTGTTTTGATACTTGCGTTGGCATGGAATAGATGATGATTTGATTTTTACTGTGGAAGAAAAATTGTCCCTAGTGTGAGTTTTTGAGCCTGAATTTTGATTGTGAGTGTGTCTGCAATTTTTGAGTTTCTCTAGAACTTGCTTTGTTTCTTTTTCAAGACTGCTAGTGTGCACAGGTTTAAGAAGTGATTTTAGGCCATCTTTGTTTAGCCTATTTTCCCATACACTGTCCTAATTAAATATTATCCCTAGTCAGCCCTTTTGAGCCTGTGATATTTTCTTTCTTTGTCTATGAGTTGGAAATAAACAGGGGAATCAACTCTTGTCTATGAGAGTAGGTTGGGATTTTTTTGAGAAGGATAAGATATTACTATAAGGGTGAAAGCTAAAGAAAAGGTTGGGCTCTAGAAAAAAGAAGAAAAAGAAAATAAATAGTTGTTGTGTTGTTAATCCTTATAAGCTCAAATGAATATTCAAAATTGTTTAAGAGCATAAAATGATATGTGTGAAAAAAAAAAAAAAGAGAGAAAAAGAAATAAAAGAGCCTTGGTTTGTGTTGAAAATCTAAGGAGTTGGGTAGATATCAATAGATAGTGGTTTGATTGATTGAGGATTCCCTGATTGATTTTAGTCACTTGGCCAAATATTTCCCTACCCTTCACAAAAGCCTACATTACAACCTTGAATAAAGTCCTTTCTGATCTTAGACTTGTGTGCACATATTTGCAGTAGAGATTGAGATTATTTGCAAGCCTATGGTAGAACTTGATTTGCATGACTTGTGTGTGATCTCATAATTATCCTAAACACTTGAGTGAATGAGCGAAACACTTCCCATGTGAGTCTTCCACAGTTTACAGATTTTCTGATTCATTCGAAAGTGTTGATGTCTTGTGGATTTTCGAGTTTGAATGTGATGAATCTTGTGCGGCATTGCACTACTCTTTTGCTTGAACTTTTGATTCTTTCTTTTGTTGATTGAGGACAATCAAGTGTTTAAGTTTGGGGGGTTTGATAAGCTCATTTTTCTACTCTCTTATCGCTTTGTTTTTCCTTTCTTTTATGCATTTTAGTATGTTTTCTTGAATAAACTGAGCATGAGTATATATTAGAGGGTATTATGCTTGTCATGGTGAGATTTCGCAGGTTTTAGGCCAAATCCAATGGAGAGCCCGTACCAAAAGCAGCAGATGTTCGGAGAAACAGTCACTACTTCTTCCACCGTTGGAATCTGAGCTAATGGAGCATATCATTTGAAAGATCTTTGAGTTAGCTTTCCAAAGCAACTGGAATCGGATCAATCGGAGTTCGGACGCGAAAGTTATGGCCAAAACCGCGAGACTGCGCAGAAGGGTCAGAAGTAGAGAAACGGTCTCTGTCTCGCCCGAAATGAAAGCCATCTCGACCGAGACAGGAGCAACCATCTCGGCCGTGGCAGGTTTCATCTCGGCCGAGACGCGGGATTTTTCAGCACAAATTCGTACGCCACTGAAGATTTGGAAGGGGAAGATATTATATCAAGATTCGGACGAATTTTGGAGCCAAGATACCATCCAAGACCTCAACCCTACTTCTATATAAACTCATAATTAGCTCAGAATTATGAGCCTTTAATTTTCTTAGAGAACCTTCAACCCCTTTTACAGTTTTTACTCCTTTATTTTATGTTTGCTTTAGAATTCCTCTTTACTTTTTGTCAAACCTTTATTTTTCAATGCAATCTTTATTTTTCTCTGCTATGTCTATTTTCAATATGTTAGGCTAGAACCCTAAACAGGTTCTAGGGTTTCTCCTTCTGTGATGCTTGTTTAGATTTATTTATTCAAACCCTTGGTTTAAACTCTTTGATTTTATTTCAAATCTATTTTCAATTGAAGGATCGAGAGATGAAAATTGAAATAGGTGTTAGTTATTGATTGAAGGACCGAAAGGTGAAAATCGATAATAGGAAGTGAGAGTTTGATGCTTTTGAATTCTGTCTGACCACGAAGATTTCAATTGTAGGAAAATCAAGATTTTTATGAAATTGATTAATTGGTGTATTTTGAGACCGAGAGGAGATAACCACTAGTTAGTAATTTAGGATTTAATTGCCCGACCAAGGAATTAATTCCACATTAACAGATTTTCCACCAAAAATATCTTTTCTGGGTTTGAATATTTGTTTCTTGCATGCTGATCAGTTTGGTAGATTTCCCTAGAATCTGTGCTTTTTCATATTTGAATTTTCTCTTTAAATTAATTGTTTTGAAAACCCAAAACCCTTTCGAATTGATTTACCCAAACAAGAGTTTCAAAAACTATATCCAGTATATGATTTCCCTTCGTTGTACTATCCCTGTGGGATCGACCAACCCCTGGGTTGTCTATAAATTTATTTGCCCTTTGCTATAATTTGTATGCAGATTTAGCATCGATCAAATTGGCGCCGTTGCCGGGGATAGTCAGACGGCGAGTCGTTACTGGAAAGATTGAAGAACTTCTGGATTGGGTTGTATTTTCTGACTTTTTACTTTTTATTTTCGAGTTTATTTTTCTCTATTTTTGGAGTCAGTTCAATTGTTTTTCGCGTGCGTGAGTTTTCAGAGTCACGTCTGTCTCGGCCGAGGTGAGTCCCACCACGGTCGAGACGATCTCTCCATCTCGGTCGATTTGAGTCACATATCGGCCGAGACGAATTTTTCCATCCCGGCCGATATAGCGTATAGCACGGTCGGGACAGCCTGATTTCTTTCTCAGTTTCTGTGCAGGTGCATGAACACGCGGAATAAAGGAAAGGCACTAGAACCTTTTATACCAGAAATCGAAGCAGTCTGCAGGACCAACAGAAAGAAGGGAAAGAAGCTGAACTTTGAGATGGCAGAAAATCCGGAAGCCCCACTGCAAAACATGACACCGGAAGAGCAGAGGCAATTCGTGAATGAGGTGCAACAACTGAGGGCGCAACTTCTTGCAGCCCAAGCTACCCAAGCCGAGCAAGCCGCAAGACTGGCGGAACTGAATGAAAGGCAAGTCATAGTGCCTCAAAGGTCTATTCTAGACCGATTTGTACCACAGCAGGAAGAGGCAGGATTCAGGGTTGGCATCAATGCCAAATTCTGTCGTGCTTCAGTTTGTTGTCTCCTCAATTCTTCTTCCAAATTCTGTCGTGCTTCAAGGCGCCGGAGTCATTCTTTTTATTCCTTTCGCCGCTCTGCTTCTTCTGCCAGTTTTTTCTCTTCCCCCTCTTTGATTGCAGCCAAAAGTTAGGTGGAGAATATCAAAATTATCATGCAGCGTCTGGTGGAAGTTCCTCATTGGCCTTACCCACTTGGGTTTGCACTTCAACTTGCACGATTGGCACTACCTTCTCTCCAATGCTCCTTGCTACTATGACATGAATGTATCTCTGGAGGTCCCTGTTATGGGTACTGGAGCTTAAGGGCTCAACTATCAAGACTGGGGGCCCCATGGATATGATCATCTGGTTGGAGGCGGTGGAAATATCAACAGTGATTGTCAGTGCTTGTGATGAAGTAGCATTCAGATCAACATCTTCTGTTGTGACCGGTTCATCTTCCTGAAAACGATCATTTTCTAGCAACTTGAGACAGAGGCCTAAAGCTATCCACCCGATATGGGATATTAGCCAATGTTGTGAGTATCCGCTCTGTAAACTTCATCTTTTTCTATTGATCCTCTTCTTTCTTCGCTGCAGCTTTTTCTTCTGCAATTTTGGCTTGCAATTCAATAGCTACAGCCATCTGTTGTCTTGTTGCTGGGGATTTAAAGGATTGAGTGAAAGGGGGCGAGTCGGCAATAGCGTAATCGGAAGCCCTATGATGGCTATGTGCGTCTTTATCTTTTGTAGTCTGACTGCTACTTGCTTCTCAGAGTACTGCCTCTTGGTTGTCTGATCCATCCAGTCGTTTGCCCATTCCTCTTCACTTCTCCAGTAGTTCAGACCCATCCATGCCATCATGATTTCTCGATCTTCATAATGTAGTTCGTGGGTGACATAATCAATGAATCTCCACCTCTAGGATTCTATATTTAGCCATTCGAGATCAGAAGACCCTTCTATGAATTCATTGGCATAGGTGGTCGCAAGATCATCAGCAACTTGGGCTTCAATGAATACACAAATCTCATTTGCCCATGAGATGAGACCATCATTCTTCGCCTCAAACCTTTAGAAATCCTCTTTGCATTGAACCTTCTATCAGGTTGTCCTTCCATTGGTACTCTCAAAGTCTCTGCTCTAAAAGCTGAGTTACCTTTGGCAAGCATTAAGACCCCTTCGGCAACTTCGGCACTCTCTATCATTTCCATTTCATCTTCAATTGGGATGTCGCTGAACGAGATACCTGAGACTTCGGGAGAGGTGGGAATTGGAATTTTCCTTTACCACAGCATGTCGATGGTCTTGTGCAATACACACGAGGATTTTCTGCTCCCTTTCTCCATTTTGGAACGGTCGCTAGATCAATTCCCAGAGCACGTAAACATTGCCCATTGTGTGCTCTCATGCTTGCACTAAGGTCTACCAGCAGTCTCGCACGTGTCTCAGCATCGAGTGAGTTAGTGGCTTCTTTCTCCATGGCTTCCTTTGCAACATGTTCCTTCTCAGCAACATCCATCTCAGCTGTTGAATCTGGTTGCTGACCACCCGTTGGTTGAACTACCTCAGCAGTTGTTGTACCTTCATCTATCAACGTTTCAAGATCAGTACTCTCCTTCTCTACTGCCTTGCCTTGTCTTCCTTTTCTTTAGCAGGGATTCGGCTCTCCTCTCGCACCAAATCACTCTCTGCTAGAATTGTAACAATTTGGCTATCTCCTTGCGCAGCCAATTGTTCATCATCAATTACTTTTTCAACAACATAATTGCTTCCTCCTTGTGCAACAGTCTGTTTTAAACTTCCTTTCACAATACTGCTACCTCCTAGCATAACAGTCTGTGGAACAACTCTTTCAACAAAAACATCAGCACCATCACTTCCCCCTTGCATAGTGACGGGCTGAACAATCAGAGTTGCAGAACTCCTTCCACTTTGCGCAGGAGTCTGCTGCATCATCGATTCCTCGAATCTTCCTGGCACAACTTCTGGTAAATCCATGAATGCTCATTTCTTGTGCCATTTATCAAACTCTGCATCTGTCATGGCATCTAGGTTTACAATCATTTCTTCGACATTGCTAACCTTAGCTTTGCCTTCCACAGTTTGTGCCTTCTCGATGTCCTTCTTAGTGATGCGTCTAGGTTGATCACCAGCTTGAATCTTGGCATTGTGTTCATCATAAGTAGCCTTGACTTGCTCAAATCAAACATCCCTTTGCTCGAGAGTCATCTTTAGCTTAGCTTTGTCGAATTCCTTCTGCGCGCGTGCCCTTTTCAAAGCTTTCTCTTGTCGCCTCTTATTAAATGCCTATTACTCTCTAGAGAACTCTAGCTTTCTCTTTGCGTCCTTGGAGGCTGACTCAGTAGGCACTGCATCTCTATCCTTAGCAACATCTGGAATTGGTAGAGATGTGTCTACTACCGGTACGAAGACCTAAACTGACGATCCATGAAAGAGATCACTCTTTCCTCTTTTCTTAGCTTTGTCTTCACCACCCGTTGGCTTGCTCTTCCACTACTGAGGGCTCTTCTGTGTGCGCTTCTTATTCACAATGGTTGGCATAGGGGGATCCACCTATGTGATGTCTACTAAGCTTTCATATTCTTTGAACAGAGCATTCTGGTGTGCTTTCCTTCGTTTCTCTTCAATTTCCTTCTCAGTGAGTGGAATAGCAGTTGGCAGGATTGCACTTCCTTGGTAGGGTTCTTTTTCATCAGAAACCGGTTCTTCGGGGTTGACATTACTCTTCCCTCTTGGAATAAGTGGTTCTTTGAAGTTCTTTGGCGGTTGTTGCTTCTTGGTTGGCGGTATGTAGTCGGTGTGCAACAAGTCTTCACCACGGCAACGCTTCTCTTAGGGTATGATGCCCTTAAGAAAATGACTGATCTTGAGTCCAAAACCCACATCTTGTGTGAACGTATGCTCTGTTTTGATGTTCTTGTTCTTGTAGACATGCGCCAGCCACTTGGTGTAGATGAACTTAGGGGTGTAATCAAACCGAGCAGTGTCGTGCTCAAGTTTGACTCGTTTAGTTTCGAATCGAGCTTTTTTATCGAATACTTTGATATTCACGAACTTTATCGAGCCTAAACGAACTTTCTAAATTTAGAATATATTTAAAAATTTTATTATTATTTTGAAAAAAAAGTTATTTATTCAAAAAATAATATCATATTCGTGCTCAAATTCTAATTTTATTTCATTATTAGAAAGATTTCATTATTGTTACTCTTAAATCATGAAAATATTATTTTTATAAAAGTAATTATTTTATATTTCTTACTAATTTTAGCTAACGAGCCTACTCACGAGCTTACGAGTCGAATACTATGATGCTTAAGTTTGGTTCATTTAATAAACGAGCTTTACAAAATGAACTCGAACGAGCTTTTATCAAGTCGAGATCTGAGTAGCTCACGAACTGTTTGGTTCATTTACACCCCTAGATGAATTTTTCCCAATTTCCTCGGACTTGATCATCAATAGCCATCATCCAGCAAACTTCTTGGCACTAAGTTCTGAGAGTGAACCAACCTCGCCTACTAGCATTCTTATCACAATCTGTGTTAGGCTCTTCATGGGTTCTTCCAGTGATCTTAGAGGTGCGGCCACCTGTGAAGGTATCTTTCTTCCATCTTAGCCATCATTTTTGCATCTCTTCTTCATCATTGATCTAGTAGTTGGCTATATCTTCTTCTTCTGCTTGCAGGCCATACTTCTCTGCTAACACTTCTGGGCTTACTTTGATCTTCGTGCCCAAAACACTTGTGGTGAAAAACTTTTCACTCTTGTCAACCACTGCACGAGCAAAGAATTCAGCAACTATGTGTGGACGGAATTTGAGATGTTCTGCAAATAGGTACTTCAGAAGGCCCTCTCGGTCGATTTTGTCGATGAGATTGTCGCAGTAGTGCTTTCTAAACAATGGTTCGTAGAGTATTTTGTCTTTCTTTACTTGAGCCACCCTTTTCTGTTCGTAGGTGAGTTCACCTGGTGCCTTCCAAGCGATAGTAAGAGAATGATTCATCAATTTGCTCCTTCTTGAATACACTTGTGAACGTGGGATGGAATTGTTCAAGTTTTCCGGGTATGTGTGGCATTTTGGACGATTCCGCAGGGGGAGTGGAACGGTTGGATGATTCCGCCATTGATATTTCTTCTAAAACTCAAAGATACGTAGAGTGGAAGAAAGTTAAAAAACAGAAGTATTGGAAACAATAGGGTTTAGAAATCCCAAACCAATCTTCCTTTATACGATTGCTTGCAACCGACGTTGTGTGAGCGGTTGGATCTTCCTTCGGATCTGGATGAATCAATGGTTGGGCAGTTGGTGATGGTTAGCCTTACGTCCCACGATGATGGAAGAATGTGTGTGGCCGACGTGGCTTCTGCTTATTTGTCGTTGCCCTGTGCTGTAGTCACATTTTCAATTAATGTGGAATCCACAGCAGCTCCGTCATTCGGATAATCCTGCCTTTTGAGAGATTTGAAATGATAATCTCTCCTACGTTTGCTGGGGCAAATGCAACATGCAAAGAGGCATTTGTTGAGAGTAGTACATTCATCAACTTAGAAGGCCCCATGTTGAGAGCTTGGACTCAACATTTGATTATCTGATGATCCCTTAGATTCCTGAATACTTTAGATCACACAGTTTTGCTGAGAGCTTGGACTCAACATTGAACATATATTATGCTGGGATCTTAGTATTCCTTAGACCCTTTATATTTGCTGAGAGCTTGAACTCAACATTTGGCTCGGTTCTCTTAAGGCCTTATCATTCCGTAGATAATAGTCATCTGCTGAGAGCTTGGACTCAGCAGTCAATAAGAGTATGCTAAGATTTCATACTTCGCTATCTACAGACATCTGCTGAGAGATTGGACTTAGTAGTCTTCGGGGTTCTACCGAGAGCTTGGACTCAGTAGATGAAATAGACTCTTAAATAGTTTTGATCGTTGAAGGATCAAAGAGTCTCTTTACTAAGAACTTGGACTCAGTAACCTTCCTTCCGGTTTTGTCTGCTATGGCCGAATATAGCAACTGAGAGCTTGGACTCAATATTCACTGGATATTTGTTGAAAGCTTGGATTCAGCAGTGATATTAGACTCTTTTTTATTCCTTGAATCTTGTAAGTTCAAAGAGTCTTTACTGAGAGCTCGGATTTAGTAATCGTCGGGAATCTGTTGAGAGCTTGGACTCAGCAGTCAGCAGAGAGTGTTTGCTTGATAAATATCTTTCATCTCAACCATCAAGCACTCTGCTTTCGACGTAATGTTTGGAGTGACACTTAAGAAATTATGATCTTCTGATTTTCCTCTTCATTTTTGAATTTTTAATCAAGGAGAATCATAAGAATTTTAGATAGGATTCTTTTTACACAAGGAGTGTAATGATCTAGCATTTTGTTTTAGGCAGTTATATTGTTTGAGACAACAGAGTATTATTGTCATCAAAATGAGCATTTCTTTTATTGATATCATTTATTTACAAGAGTTACACTTTGCAAAGTATAATACTACAAGTTACAATGATCAATTCTTCTTCAGACTACTCCAAACAACGTCGTTGCTAGATATGCTACTTCTTAGTATCCTCCCCGAGCTCGTTGCTGCAAGTCACCCCACTTGCGCAGCACCGTCTTGTTGGCTGCGAGATGTTTATTCACAAGTTCATCTTCTACCTCCTTGAACTTGTATTTTGACATCTCTTCGGCGACAACCTTCTCCATCTGCGGACGTCCAACATATATAGTCGAACAGGAAGTCCGAGTTATCATCAACTTAGACCGGTGCTTTGTCCATTGAATTCTAGCTCCGAGTGCTATACAAATGTTCATACTTAACGTATGGTGAGCATCATCAGCACCACTCGCGAGCTCTCCCGTTGGCCCCAGATGCCAAGTAGATGATTCGTGTTGCATCTACTCCATCCGCAAGCCTATCTTCCCTCTCCTCTTCTTCTCCACGGTTTCTGCTTGAAATCCTTGAAGAAGAGATGAGAAGAAATTGAATGGGTCCTATGGATCCCTAGTTCCACCGACATCCAGAGAAGTTTCCCCGTTCCTTGTGAGTAAGGAATATTCATCTTCAGACCCACCTGACAAGCTTATATCTCTCCAATGAGAAAGCTATCATGGCTTGACAGAATGGACGACCTATCTCTGTTGGGTTCTAGTATCAGAAATCCCATCATTAGTGGTGAACCGAGAATTGAAAGGATCTTCTTAGATGTGATCTCTGTGAAGATGACAACTCTTCCTCTCAATTTGGAGACTTGCCAGTCACGTTGCTCGAACCTATTTTGAAGGTATTTTGGTGAGATGGTGAATGACGATATTTTGGTTTTTCTTGAGCAACAGGGTTTAATTGGTGAGGATGAAAGGCATGTAACGGGTTTGGTTTTCAGAAGATTGGCTATGATTCTCCTAAAAAAAAGAACCTCCCTTAAATAGGTGTACCCGTCCTTGAGAATTGTTTGATCAATCAACTCATCTGCCTTGGGAACTGACGGCTTCAGCATGACTTTACATGTGGCCATTCGAGACGCTACTTCCAGAACTGAATTGTCTCGAGCCTTGAACAAAATCTTCGGTAATGAGAGTGAATATCAATCATCACCTCATTAATTTACTCCATTAATGACATTTGTAACTATTTTGTCGGTTGAAATATCCGATTTTGATTCCCCATATCTGATCAATTTCCCAAGATTGATTCAACAGTCATTGTTTCAACAATCCTCACCATATGCTGAGAGCTGGGACTCAACATTTTTCTTATCTTGTCTGCTGAAAACAATAGTCTTTAGTAACTAACTGTCGATTTTGCTAAGAGTTGGGACTCAGCAGTCCGACTAAACTTTCAATAATTTGCTGAAGAGTGTGAGCTTGGACACACTCTTATCCGCATCATCTCCAAAAATTCCAAGAAATCCAAGAATAGAATGAGAGTTGGGACTCATTCTTCCACAACCTCGTCTAACTCCAATAGACCAAGCTTAAAACATAGCTCTTTAAATCTGCCTTCTGCTAGAGATTTGGTGAATATGTCTGCTTGCTGGTCTTCTGTCATGATATAATCCACAGAGATATCTTTCTTTTCAACGTGGTCTCGGATGAAGTGACGTCTGATATCAATGTGCTTTGTCCTTGATTGATGTACTGGATTCTTCATGATACACATTGCACTATTGTTGTCATAGTATATTGGAATGCATCCAGTGCTGACTTCATAATCTTGAAGTTGTTGTTTGATCCATAGCACCTGTGTACAGCAGCTCGCAGCAGCCACATATTCAGCTTCTGTTGTGGACGTTGCTACGGGGTGTTGCTTCTTGTTGAACCAACTTATCATCTTGTGTTCGAGGAATTGGCATGTCCCACTCGTACTCTTTTGATCGATTTGGCATCCTACAAAGTCAGAGTCTGAATATCCAACGAGTGTAAGATCGTCTGCTCTTGGGTACCAAATTCCTAAGGATTTCGTTCCTTTCAGATATCTGACAATCCTTCGCGCGTACTCCATGTGTGATTTCTTTGTATTTGCTTTATATCTAGCACATACGCGTACAACATACAAAATGTCTGGTCTGATGGCCGTTAGATATAATAAAGAGCCAATATTACCTCTGTATGTTGTTGGGTCCACAAATTCACCTTCTTTGTCCATTGATATTTGACATGTTGTACTCATGGGAATCTGTAGTGTCTTTGTCTTCTCTGGACATAATCTGCTGATGAGGTCTTTTGTATACTTCTTCTGGTGGATGAAAATCCCATCGCTGGATTACTGAACTTGCAGACCTAAGAAATATGACATCTTTCCCATCATGCTCATCTGAAAGTTAGTCTGCGTAAGTTGAGCAAACTTTTCACATAAGGTTAGATTCCTAGATCCAAATATGATGTCCTCCACATAGATTTGGACGAGCAATATATCTTCAGCATCCTTAATCAAGAATAGTGTCTTATCGATCTTTCCCTTCCTGAATCTATTCTTCAGCAGAAACTGTGATAGAGTCTCGTACCAAGCTCTCGGAGCTTGCTTCAGACTATATAGAGCTTTCCTCAATCTGTACACCTTGTTTCCGCGTTCAAATCCTGGAGGTTGCTCCACGTAGACTTCCTTCTTTAATTCACCATTCAGGAACACGCTCTTGACGTCTATCTGAAAAATAGTGTAACCATGGTGAGCAGCATATGCAAGGAATAACCTAATTGCTTCCAGCCAAGCTACTGGAGCAAATGTTTCATCAAAATTGATTCTTTCACACTGCGCATATCCTTTAGCTACAAGCCTTACTTTGTTTCGAACGACAAGTCCATTTCTGTTGCGCTTGTTCTTGAATACCTATTTTGTACCTATCACCGACTGATGTGTTGGTCGATCGACGAGATCCCATACGCGATTCCGCGTGAATTCTGACAATTTTTCCTGCATTGTGTTGATCCAATCGGCTGATTTGAGTGCGTCTGCAACTTTGGTCGGCTCCTTCAGAGATATAAAGAAGGCTAGCATAGCGCTGCGTCTGGTTCGGATTGGATCTGCAAGATCTCCTAATATTGCTTTTGAAGGATGATCTCTTAGCAGCCACTTCTGTCTTTGCAGCTCCATAAATGGAATGGCTTGACTGCTAGATGTTCTAATTTGACTTCCAGAAATAGGTACATCAACAAGCTGTAGATTGTTCAAGCTGTCTGCTACACTTGTTGGGTTGAGATCTGCTGAATGGTTGTCTTCTGACGCATCGCCTGTTGGATCTGTATTTGCTGGAGTAATACACCTGTCTTCATCAGTCTGTTCCTGGTCCATTTCAGCAGCATTGTCTTCAGGAGTCCTTTCATTATTTTGGGAATCCTCAGCAACATCTTCGTTTTGCTGACTGGTTTCTCCTTCTTGAGTTCCCCATTGAAACGTGAGCTTGTTGAGAGGATTTAGGGTGGCATCAACATTACCAGTTGCATCACCGACCATATCGGTTGTTTGCTGATCAACCAAGATCTCCAGCATAGATGAAGATTCACTCATCAACCTAGTCGGATCGATTGGTTCAGCTTCGGAAATATTTGAGCCTGAAAGTTCATTGACATTATCAGTTTCATGAATCACATCGTTCTGACTTCTCATGGTCCTGCGCACTAAAGTAGCTTCATAAAAAATAACATTGCATGTTATTTCCACAAGCTTGGTGGTCTTGTTAAGTACTCTATACCCTTTGTGAGAAGGATGCCCATATCCTAGGAACACTCCTTCGTCAGCTTTGGGAGAGAGTACTTATCTTTGTCTTTTCATTATTGTGAATATAACATGGTGAATCAAAAGCATGAAGATTAGCTAAGGAAGGCTTACGACCATGATATATTTCGTAGGGAGTTTTGTTGAAGCGAAGATTCAATCCACTTCAATTCTGCGTGTAGCATGTGTTCATTACAGCTTCTCCCCAATATCTTTGTCCTAGATTTGTATCGGCGAGCATTGTTCGTACAGTCTCCTTTAGAGTCATGTTCCTCCATTCTGCCAGACCGTTCTGTTGAGGTGTTCTTGCAGTGGACCTTTCATGTCCTATCCCAGCATCCGCGTAGAAATCCATTAACGCTCCGTTATAGAATTATGTACCATTGTCAGATCTTATTCTTTTCACCATGAGCTCTTTGTCATTTTGCACTCGAAGTATCAGCTCCGGCAGGACTATCTTCACCTCATCCTTGCTCTTGAGCAGTCTCACCCACGTTACCAGGAATAGTCATCAAGAACGACTAAAGTATAATGTTTATTACCTACGGTGGGTGGAGACACCGGGCCAAATAAATCCATGTGCAGCAGCTCAAGGATTCTGTTTGATGTGGCCTTTTCTGGGTTGGACTTGAAGGACGCCTTGGCTTGTTTTCCTTGTTGACAAGCTCTGCATACTTCTTTCTTCTTGAAGGTCTCTTTGGGAAGTCCTGTAACAATGTTATTTCTGGCCATATAATTGATAGTTTCGAAGTTTAGATGCATTATCCTTTTGTACCATAGTCAGTTTGTCTCTTCTCTGCTGAATGCGATGAAGCATGAAGCTTGTTGATTCCCAATTGACAACATAGAGTCCTCATTTCCTGATTCCTCTAAGCTTTACATCTCCAGTGGTCCTGTCAGCAATCTCGCAACATGTATCAAAGAAAGAAACAATATATCCATTTTAACTTAGCTGACTGATGCTCAGTAGATTGTGCTTGAGGCTGTCAACAAGGGCCATGTTGATGATTCACATTCCATTCTGCTCGATGCACCCTCTTCCGATTACTCTAGCCTTCAAGTTGTCACTGAAGGAGACTGAAGGTCCTCTGATCTTCTCGAGGTCTGTGAAGATATCTTCATCTCCTGTCATGTGACCTAAGCGTCCACTGTCTAGGATCCACTCTTTTAATTTTCTCGAAGTTCTTCTTCTTAGACCTTGTTCCTACAAAACAAAGAAGTTACATTTTAGGTACCGAGTCAACTACGGGTCCTGCAGGATTAGTTCTCTGGATTATCCCTTTAGGAATCCAGACCTTCGTGATTTTGACATTTCTCTTGTCATCACATTTCGCTACCTTTCCATTCCTATTGGAGTAATACTTTGAGTCAGCATAGAAGTGTGTAGTAGTGTGTTGAGCCTTCACAGTCTTTTGAAAATGCAATGATTTAGACTCTGGCCTCAAGTATGCGTTCCTCCTACTTGGTGTGTATGTCGGCTTCCTTGCAATCTCAGCTGATTGCTTAGCCTTACTAGGATTTGTATGAACCTTCCTAGCAGATGGAACAGTCTGTTGGGTTACATACTTTAGCTTTGTTGGCTTCCTTTCTGCAGACAAGTAATTTAGTCTTTGCTGAGCAGTTAACAGAGGGACGTTAGTTTGCCAACATTTCTGCTGAGCAATTGTGACTAATTTAGTATTATCCCTCTTATCTTTCCTAGCGGTTTGCCGAATATTCCCAGTTGCTGGGATAAAAACAATCTTCTTTGATTTACTGGATTCAGCATTGCTGGATTCTTCTTTTTCAAAACCTAAACCAACATAGTTCTTCGAACTTCTCTGAACACTTAGGATTTCATCTGAATCTCTCATGCTTTTCAAAATTCTACATTGACAAGTATTTTGCACAGAATTTTGTTTTTCAAAATGTCATTCTCTTATTTCAAAATGTTAAAACTTTTATTTAAAGAAGAGAAAATTCAGTTTTTAAGTTTGAGAGTCCCTCGTCTGCTGACCTAGATTTTTCAATCTCATAGGTCAATATAGAAAGCTGAGTTTTCAGCGAGGAATTTTATTTTACTAAAACATCTTTCAATGCATGAACCTTTGAAAGTTATTTTAAAAGTAATTCTACGGTTATTTCATCTGATTCTTAGTAACATGAATCAGCAGTATATGCATGTTTTCTGAAGTAGAAGCAGCAGATATAACATAATTTGTTACCTGGTTTCTCGTGACAGCTAGGGTTGATTCTCCTATCTGCTCTTCATTTCCATCAGCATCATTATTGATGTTGGCCATGAATACAATGAGAACATCCTCTTCATCTTCTGATGAGTAGCCTTTATCTTCGTGATCTGGGATGTCTGGTATTTCTGTCCTGGTCAACAGAGCTTTGGTGACTTCCATTGACGTGCACTTTTCAAACAGCTTTATTAATCGTTCCATTTCATCTGGATCTACTCGAGGACACTTGAACTTCAGATGATCCGAAGAGTTAAATTTGTGGCATATTCTCGGCGTCTTCTTGGCGGTTCGGTTGTCTGTTGGTTGGATTTGTTGGAGCTCTTCCTTCTTGCCTTTGGCTTTCAGCAGTAGATTCTGTAATCTTTTCATCTACTCCTCCAGCTCGCTGACTGAGCATTCCGCTTTTTTAGCTTGAGATCCACTGGTAAATGCGATCTCCTTTGTTGGACTGTATTGAGCTGGACAGTCTGAGTGGAATGGTTTCTTGGTTTTCCACTTCTGTGCATCTCTCTTTACGAAGAATGTTGCGTTCTCAATAGGTTCTTCAATAGATACTGCAGCACGTACGACTTAATTTTTGTTGATCTGCATGATGTCTCATTCGTGTGCCTGAAGTTGGGCGAACACATCTTTTATGCTCATTGTTGACAGATCTTTCTCTTTCAGGTTGGTCACCTTGACAAACCAGTCTTCTTTTGGCATTTTTGAAAGGATCTTTGAATTAATGTCAGGAAGTTCGTATGTCCTTCCCAACTTCTTTAATTCTGCTACGATGGAGTAGAATCTGGCCTCCATATCCTTGATGGTTTCTCCAGGGATCATATGAAATGATTCATGCATGTCCACCCATTATTGTAGCTTGTTTTTCTTCATTTGATCCATCTCTTTGCTCAGAGTGCCAAGAAAATCCCACATTTCTTTGGCATTCTTGTATTCCAAGGCTTCTGCTATTAGAGATGGTGAAAGAGAGCTTAAGATCAAATCCATGGCTACGTAATCCAGTTGACCACGAACTCGATCTTCCTGGTTCCACTCTTCGTACGACTTGTCCACCATTTCTTCTGGTCCTTGTACACCTTCGCCGATCTGGGTCTTCACCTTTAGGATTATAATTGGTCCATTCCCGATCACTTACTTCATCTCGGGATGGATATTCATCAACGTGATAAGCGACCTCTTCTTCCAGGTGGAGTAGGTTTCAGGAGTGAACTCTCCAAACTTCGTGTTGTTCGCCATTGTCTTTATCCTAAGCTAAACACAGAACCACACAAATATGCAAGGAAAATACGGATCTGATCCTAAGCGACTCAAAAGCAACTAGTCTGTAAAGACCAACCGCTCTGATACCACTTGTTGGTCCCCGATTAGAGTGTTTGTATATGCAGCGGAAGTATTAATAATGTCTTGCACTTATCTTGCTAGGGTCACGACTTAGCAAGTGTTTATCAAATGTGTTTAAGCTCGAGTATTCGTTAGATTGGTTGCAGATTATACTTCAACACTTGATGTGTTGAGTTTCAAGAACACATAATAAACAACGTAACAAAATAAACCAGTAAGGACACGGGGTTTATAGTGGTTCGAACAAATGTTCTATGTCCACTCTTCAGTCCTCCTAACTGAAAATTCACTATAGATTGATTACAATGTCAGGATTGATCTCTCACGTTGAGCAGCTCCTCTGTCTGGTCAACGCATACCTTCAAGCACCTCGTTCTTTAATATGCACCTTTGACACTCCTTAGAGTGAGGACAAACCTCCCTTCTCCTCGGACGTTGATCTGTGGGATTTTTATAGTTCTTCCCAGAACCTTTCCGTGTGTTGGTAGTAGCCCGTGATAATCACGCTTGCACAGCAAGGTGACTGCTAGATTCTTTCTAGGATAGAAAAAATGTCAAAAATAACCGAAGAAGAATCTTCTGAGGTCTTGAGCTTCAAGTATGAAAGCTTTTTCTAAGCTTCAATCAGGTACAAGCTCGGATAGGAGTTCGTGTGAGTGTTGAGATCTCTTTTCTTTTCTTGTTGTAGAATTTTTGCGAACCTCTAAACCTCTCTTTGATGACACCTATTTATAGGTGAAGATTCAAACGGTTGTTTGAATCTTATCCGTTAGACTCAGAGGTTTGCTCGCCAATATTTGTTCTTCTTTTTCTGCGAAGTGCAGAGACTCTTCAGGTCTCTCTTCTCTATGATTGGTGAAGTCCATACTTTGGTCGTCTTTGTCAGAACATATCTTTTAGTTTTAATCTGGAATCCTTCCTTGTATCTGTTGATTATCCTCCTCTCTGATTCGTCTAGTTTCCTTGTGATTTGGATCCTCCTCATTCACGACTTTGTATGGTGTGTTGATTGATGTTGTTGGTTTGCTGGCAGTTTGAATGGTTGTGGATATCTCAGCAGTCTTGTTGAGATCTCAGCAATCCGTTTGCTTTAATCCTTCAGCATTCTTCTAAGCACGTTCAACATTCTTCAGTGTTTGCTAGCTTTCTACTAGCGTCTTCAACAAACTTCGGTTATGCTGATTCTTTCAGCATTCTTCATCCTTTGTTTGTGCTGATAATTTCAGCATTCTTCAATCTTCTATTCTAGTTCTATTACAACTCAAGTAATCATATACATGACTTTTACAATTCTACTCAATACTAAGTTGCTAGTAATTAGATCGACTTGTGCTTTGATGCACCATAACTAATAAACATACAATCAAGATCAATGGATTTTAATATTTCTAACAATATTCCTAACAATAGGTTTTTCATAAATGGTGTTAATCATTTAAGTCCCTCTTAGTTTCTTATCTCATATCTCTAGTCTATAGTGGTGGATCCAAAATATTTTTTAAAGACGGACTACATTTAATTTTCTCAAATAAAAAATTATAAAATTGAGTGAAATCAAAAAATTATTTTGACATCTTCGTTCTCATCTCTCTCTTACCCTTTTTTTTCCTAGCCTATTTTTCTTCTTCACGACTTTTCAATGAAGAGGTGTAACTCATAAAATGATCATATCACAATATTATATAGACGAAAAAAAATTAAAATAAAAATTAGTTCAAGGTGACGAGTAGAGTGGCATCATGCTTGATGTGATCCCTTAATTCGATTTGGGTTTCTTTCAAAAGAAGTTCTATAGATTTAATTACAAAAAAAATGCATAAAATAAACGGAAATACCCCATAGAGATAACAATACACAAGTTCACTAATTAAGAGATTAACCTAACAACAAACTTCAACATCAACAAAAAAAAAATCCAACACAGAGGTATACCCCGAAGTACATTAACACAGTGATTAGCTGATCGTAAAATAAGGCGCCTACCAATATACATACAACTCAATCAAAACTCAATAGTAATCCTAGGTCCAAAGGAGTATACATCCTCCATCATACTTAAGACAAAGTAATGTAGACAAACTAATTACTAGGTTAGCTTAACCACATCACACCTACCGAAATACAAGTCCATAAGCTAGCCAAAACAAAACAAAAGGAAAAAACTATAATGTGTGTTGACAATAAGAATGAATTAGTGATCACATATATGCAGATATAGATTAGATATAGTTATCCCTTGTAAATAGATATCGTAGTTATATTTTTCTTATATTCTTGCTCACGTTTGTAACTTTAAATATTTCTGTTTGAGATCATATCTAATGAGAAGAACAATTATTTTACATTGATATGGTATCAGTCAAATTTTAGGCTTGAAACCTTACTCGTTCATCTCCATTCTTTTTTCCTTCGTGCCTCGTTCGTCTCTTGGCCGACATTGATCTCCCTTCTCTTCCCCACTCTACCATGATCCACATGATAGAGAACAATTGATTTAATTACATGTGTCTAGCCTAGTCACCTCCAGAAGTATAACATAATAATGCCAAGTGCCCTTACATATTGTATTATTATTTTAATTTTAAGATTATATAATAAACGCATATATAATATGCATTAAGGCTCAATAACACTCAATCGTATACCATATTTCATATGAATCTCGCATTTTCAATCCGGTTGCGAGTTCTAGTCGATACAAGCATAATTATCAATACAAAATTCTAATTTTTTTCGACCTCCGGTTTCAAATTTTGAATTCAATATTCAGCTGTTTACTGTATTTAAAATCATATTCGTGAACATACACTTTGAGAATTTTAGATATAAGTTTGATTTTTTAAATTAGATTGCGATTCGTAGAAAAATCAAATAGTTACACAATTATTCTTATAACTAAGCATAATTCGCTTAATTAACTTCATACTAATTGCGATTCATGAAATTTTAATTTGAGAAAATAATTATACTACACCATTTCTGTGTAATATAGATTGATATTATATTTATATTATTTAATTTTCATAAAATTAAATATTTGTTTTTCTCAAAAATTACAAATATCTCCTGATCCCAACATACTTTCAATTATCAAAACATAAACTTGAGTAAATTTCGAAAAAGAAAAAAGTCAAGATTGAACTTTAATAATGAATTAAGGATACATTGATATCAATATCTTCCTTTAAAAGTACATTTAGTAATAAGAAGAAAAAAAATGTGTATTCACCACTGATATGTATGTATATCATCTTCGAGCGGCGGCGGAGAGGAAGAGTCGACGGTGGTGCTGAACTCATATTTCTTAGGCGCTGCTAGTGGTGGAGGCGGCAGCAAAGCCTACTACTTGCAACGAAACATAAGCCCCACGAATGTAACAAGAAGTGCAACCACAAGGAGCAAAACTCCTATTACAACAACATCCATTGTTGAATGTTAATATATTTTTTAGGGTCGTTTCTTCATATTTATATTCTTTTGCATTGGGCTAGGGGTAAAATGAGAAATTTATTTATGTACTTCTTCATGAAGGTAGTCGCAAAATTACAAAAATTATACTCCCTCCGTTCCGATTATATAGTCCGGGTTACTATTTTACGGTGTTTCAATTATATAGTCCAATTTCTATATTTAGTATTGTTTTTATATGGTCATTTACCATTACATCCCTAAATAATCTTGGAAAATGAGAATATTTAATGTAATATTATGAAAATGAGAGGTTAATTAATGCTTTAAATAAGGGTAATGTTGGAAATTTGTTTAAATATTAAATATTTTTTTGCAAACGTGTAAGATCAAATTGAACTATATAATCAGAACGGAGGGAGTATATACTAAATTCACTAAATAATTATAATATTATTAATTATTTATTTTGTAGTAGCTCAGTAGAGATATTAACAGTGGCGTATCCAGAAATATAAAATTGGGGGTACGAGTATAATAAATTCAGATTATATTATGTAAAAATATTATAAATAATTATAAAAATATATAAATTTATAAAAAAAAATTATTTTGGGGGTACAAGTGTACCCCAAAAGACCCCCTAGATCCGCCACTGGATATTAATAATATATAGAATCGGGTATATGGTATATACTGAAGATATAGCGTAAATTTTAGCTATATCTTAGCTATTAAATTATGTATGTTCACAATGTAAATTTTAGCTATGTCATATTTCATTGTTTAGCTAAGATCCATAACATAGTTTTAATTTTGCTTTAATATTACAACTACTATTGCACTTGCATGATTTTATTATAATCAGTTTATTGTTTTACTTTATAATTGATTTTCCTTTAATAATATGCATAAATATTGACTTAAATAGAAGATCATTTTGTAATACATTAAGACTTAATTATCTTAAAAATAAAAAACTTTATGTTTTTTACTATTTTTCAAATATTTCATTTAGAAATACACTACCATTACATATAATAAAAACAATATAAAACGAATTGACAAATAAATAAAATAAAATGAAATTATAATTTGTTTTCTTAAATCTTTGTATATATGTCATGAATAATAAGATTAAGATTTTTGTGGTATTTTACTTCAGTGCGATTTCATATTCTATTTTGTGGATACTATTTCCTAAAATTAACATCATAAAATCATAAATCTTGAGTGACAAAATATATATTCTATAAAATAAATTAAAAAACAAATATATAATATAATATTACTATTTTCATGCAGTAAAAAAATACAATAAATTTTCTTGAGTAAATATAATCAAGTCTTAGAAATTTTCAATTTGTAAATAATTAATAAACTAAATAGTTCAATTAATGAATCATTAATTATTAGGAATTATGTTGTAATCCTTCTTATTTATTTTGTTTCAATGCATCAAACCTACAATTGTCAGTTAAAATGTATAGAACTAACGGTCTTTATATGTGAGAATAGCTCAAAACTTGTAAAGTGTTGTATAGGTTTATCGAGTCGTAGTCGGAGCTTGTTACTTATCTCACAAGTTGGGGTCTCGAAGCTAGCGACAGTGACATTGCTGATGAACCTGGGAACTGACAAGTTAACAGCTACTGAAGATATTATTGAAAAAGAAGGAATGACCAAGTTGCCATCAGCAGAGATTAGCAACCAGTTTTGAGAAGTCGATAAGAGAAAACTGATGAGACCAAACAAATAAAGAGACAATGAGATGAGCCAATTGTAAGTTTTTAAAGAGCGAACTTGAAGATAGATGATTTTACAAGTCTGCATCATTCATAGACAAAAGGCCAAGTTCTTAAGGAGTCTTTCAGTTTGGATTTCTATGATTGGGGGAAAAAAAGTCATTTTGACACAAGGTAAAAAAATCTACCTACTGCACTACTCCTTACGGTAGTGTAGAGCAGAAAGTAGGGAGTGTCAAAATATCCAGTAAATCGAAATTAAATTAATCTCAAACGACCACATCTTCTATCAAGGCCCGCACTTATAAATTAGGGAAAAGACGCACAGAGAGAAGATTATATGAACCTACACTCATCATATCATTTGCGAGAACTTTTGTCACACTTAAGCTCTTGTAACCCTTTGTGCTTCTTATACACGAAGCTCTTAGCTTCTTGCTAGAGCCGTTACAGAGTTCTTACTGTCGAAGTAAGACCCGAGAAGAGTTTCTCACTTCTTGAGAAATTGAGGCGGTATTCCAACCTACCAACCAACTATCAATGTTCTTGGAAGAACTCAACCATTCAACCCTTCCAACTAGTGGTTGTGTGTTGTATTTTCACATCAATCTTAAGAGAACAAGTTCCTAATGGACTAGGCAAGGCCGTACACAGCCAGTGCATAGAAAAGCTACTCGCGACTGCGACAAATCGTGCTACATCACCTTATTACTAGTTCTAGCGTATTCCAACATGCGCAATTGAAGAGTGGATGCAACATATTTGGCTCTAATCACTATAAATCTATGTCTTTTCCTGTTTGTTTTACTCTGCTTTGCATTGATTTATGCTCTTGATTTGAAATCCGACAACTTGCTAAATTGTTAGTGTATATCTTGCAAAATGGGCTAAGTAAAGATTCAACTACAATTAACAAGTTTTGATAATCAAAACCGACAAGAAACAGCCAATTTTTAAGCTCTGAACGAGTAAGACATTATCTGTTGCGTATATAACCCTTTGATTTTGGAATCAATAAATGGTATCAGAGAGGTTAACCTTCACGACTGACTGCATTGAATTGCTTTGAACCAGATTCATTCTTTGCAATATTTCTCATTTTAGCGAGCAGGTACTTAAAAGTTAAAGGTAGAAGATGAATACCACCACGCTTTCAAAATCATCTGAAGACAAGTATGTTAGTTAGAAAAAGCATATTCGTACCCACCTCAGTAGTTAAAATCAGGCGGGCCCATCAAGATCACCAAGATCAATGTTGAGTAGGTAGAACTTATGGTCCTGATATGGTAAAAAAAAAAAATTGGCTTAAGTAAATATTTTATACTACTCTGTTTTAATATATATATATATATATATATATACATAGCCAATATTAAAATTTAAATTGATTATATTAATTTACAAAAACATATGCATTTAGTATTAAGGAAGTGCATGCACCTTCAAATGGGCGTTTGGGAAATATTTGATCCAAACAAATCTGCCAAATATAGATTCGCGACACAAAAACTTACAAAGAAATTTTATAGAAAATGTAAGGATTTAAAAAACACTAAAATACATCTGAATACAATCAAATTTGAACATGTAAGTATTTATAACGAATTTTGTCACCCCGGATGAAACACATTTCATAAAAAGAGGGAAACCCTGGTACTTCATCAAAAAAATGTGGAAATAAAGAGTAATGCTGTAGCAATTCTTCAGCCTCACCAATCTCTATTGTAACTCAACTTCAGTTCTTACAAACTCGTTCGTGAATGCGAATGCATATATGGCAATCAACCTTATCAATAATAGGATAAGAAGATGAAGAATGACTCAATAACAAAATGTAAATGCATATCCACACAGCAGCACAGCTCTCATTTTTCCAAAAAAACAACCAACATCTGAAAGCATGTTCCTGTATGCAGCATGCCGCTGCTCTGCCCCTTTCCTACTCCATTAAAAGATGAATGAGAATTGATCTAACCAAAACTTTGCTTGTTTTTAAGAAGCAAACCTCAACAGACATCTCTTCCATATTCACAGATGGAGGATCCTGTGTTTTGGCCGGGCACTGCCAGTGAAACACTTTGTCTTTCTAGACTTGAACTGATATGCACTGCATCCTTGAAGATGCACCACCACACCAGTGGCAGTGAGGAATCAGCATTTAACATTCTCAGCCGGCGTTCCTAGTTTAACAAGACATGTATTTCAATTTCATCTGGACATTACAAGTGCTACATTTTCTTCTAAAGGTGAGAATATCAATTTGGCTTCAAAATAACTATTTGACTAATAGTTCCAAATCTTTTCCAAAGAAAAAACAAATCAAGAACTCTAACCTACCTTCAATTCACTATTCACAAGGCATGAAAGTGCTTTTTTCTGAACACAACTGAAATATAGCAGCAGTGAAATATGGAATATGAGACAAAGCAAACTAGTAAAAGAATCTGAGTTCTGGATAGAGAGAAATCAGCCAAGAATTAGCACTAATCAGTTGGACGATTCACAACTTAGATGCACGGTACCAGCACAACTAAAATTGGCCACACCAGGAGAAACAACTAAGATGAAACTCAAGCCCATCAGCAGTACCTGTCAAGACTCATCATTTTCCTTCTCTAACTCCACATCCAACCAAAGACTTCATAAAATTTTCCTCAATTTCAAGAATCAAATAACTTAATTTGCAACCATTCCGAAGGACAAAATCTACAGAGTAACAAATTGAAAACACAAATGCAAAACGTTAAGAATGCATAAAGTAATAACTTTTGTGAACAATGTGCTTATATTTAGCATCAGATGAGCAAGGCAACAATCATATCCAAGCCACAAAACTAGACCACCTGCAGCCAATATAGCCGGGCAATCTACACGGGAAATTGGATCCGCCGCACTCTTTCCTCATTAATTGCGTATCATGGAATCAAAAAATTACGAGATAACAGCATCACCATTATAACAAACAAAACTCCATTGTCAACAAAGATAACTGGCTTCAAACCAAAAGTCCAAAGCTTACTTCCACCAATTACCATAAGCTGCGAAAACTACCTTACTTTCTAATAAAAAATCATTTTTATCGATAAGTGATGAAAACAAAACCTGCTAGAGTCGGAAAATCGCTACACCTATCTGCATTTCTTCCACACTCCACACACAAACAGTCAGTATTGAGCTTCTGCATTTCCAATTTTAAAGTTTTTACCAAGTCTTCCTAAAAATAATTTTAAAATGTAAGTAGCAAACAAACAAAAAAAGGACTGAAAAAATGAATCAAATCAATGAAAGGGGAGTCATCTAGCAGAAGGCAGAGTGTATTCCCTAATTTCCCAAAAACACAGCTACAAATACCAACCTATACATACTTTCGACGCAAAAGAAAATGATAACAAAGACAGGCAGAGCTTCTATCCAACAACAATGTCTAGATTTTTGAGATGTTCTATTACCAAATCCTGAATATTAACCGCAGAAATTGAAAAATTGTTTTAAGTGGCGGAACTGAGGAGGCACTCTCCCGAATCAATTAGTTCAAAACTAATGAATCATGCTATCAATCACCTTTTATTTTAATAAAGAACAAAATTCATATTAAACAGTATTTTTGGGCAAACACTTTCAGTTAAAAATTCAATGACATCATCAAAATTTAAAATTTGATGTGATTAACTGATTTAATTGCATAATCTTTCATACTAAAGTGCCATGCAAACACTTTTTGCTAATAGATTGAAAATGAGGATGCAAGAGAGAATTCTGTAGGGCTTAAAATAGTTTCATTAAGAGTTGGTAGTATTGAAGATAGGCATGCTCACCTGCCTATCGTGTGGCAACATTAACACGTGCCCACGGTAGGTAGGTGAGCATTTTTATTATTGAAGTATAAGTAGAAATCTAACCTCATTGAAACGGAGACGAAGTTGAAGGCATGATTTCTGCAACTCTCTTGATAAGCTTTTATTTGTTCGGCTGACTCCTCGAGGGCCTTCCTACACCGGACCACTTCAATCAGTTGAAGAGTGGGAGTGTTTCCTATACCTCTTGGAATCTCCATTAGGAAGTAGCAATCATGAAACACAAGACACTCGAGTCTTGGGAAGTGGCAGCCCTGAGCTGCCCATTGAGACAGATATGATTTATAAATCAGCAAAAATCTTAGCTCAGGAAATTCTCCATCAGTTGTCTCCCATATTTTACCATCACAAGCAAAGTTGAGTAGTTTAAGCACTTGTAGATTTGGTAATGAACCAATAATACACATTTTCTCCCAAGGAAGTTTTCCACCCATCAAGGTCAGTTTTTTCAATGTACCAGGAAAAGTAGGACTTTGCATCCTCCAGAAACCCCCACGCCCAATTACTTTCAACTTCTCAAGTTGAAGGAAATGCTTGAGATGATGCACGTGATAATCTTCATATCCGTCGTAAAGAAGTCCCAATTTCTTCACATTTGGAATCATCTCGAGGATTTTCTTATTCCAAACAAGATTTCTCACAACTGAGAGTATGGAGATTGAGTAGTGGAATGTTAGATCCATCTGGGGGATGAGGTAGCATACAAGATGCGAGAAAGACAAGATGCCTTAATTGCCGCATCTTCTAGAATTCCAATGGCAAAGAAAAAGTAAATCTAAACCATTTTGAATGAAAGGTTGGATACACGACTAAGGTCTGAAGATTTTCAAGATTAGAAACGGATGATGGAATCTTGCAATCGCACTTTAAAGCAAGATATCTTAAGTTAAACAGCTTAACCATTTGGGAAAGGAAATCTTCATATCTATCATCCAATGTCATAATAACTCTACAGAGCCTGGAGATGACCAGCCAAACATCAAAATCACGGCATTGGAAGCATAGAATGGTACGGATAGCAGTATCAGAATCATTCAAACTGATGCCCCTAGGAAGAACATCAAGAAACTTCTCTTTTTGGGCTATCCTAATGCAGAAGCTTCGTACCATATCGTGGAGGCTGAATCTCTTGATTTTCCCATTACTCTTCCTACTATTTACTATTACAAAATTTCTCTGAACAAGATCATCCAAGTACTCCTCTGCCACTTGTTCCAAGCTTTTGCTGCATCCATTTTGATGGTTCAAGAAGCCCTCTTCTACCCATAGTTTGACGAGTGTTGAAGCACGGATATTTGCATCTTTTGGAAAGCCTCCAATAAAAAGAAAGCATGGCTTCAAATAAATATGCAAGTGGGTTTAACTCAAAGACAGGATCTCCTCCAACTCCGGATTTACATTTTTGGAAATTTCCTCCCACGAAGCTTGATTCATATCGACTGCAGATAGAACTCCTGCAACAAGGACAATAGCAAGGGGAAGTCCTGAGCACTTTCGTGCAATCTCTTTCCCAATGTCTTCAAGATCAGGTGGACAATTGCTGGTTGTGAATACCTTTCTCTTAAGCATATCCCAACTTTGAGAATCATTAAAATCTGCCAGTGAAATCAATTTCCTCTGTAGCATTTTTCAGCTGCTTTTCCAATTTAAAATCTGACAATTGAGTTTCCTGCCACATTAAAAAGTTGAATAACTTTCTCTATTTTTCTATCTGATTCACTAATGTATTTGTTAGGCGTTCAATACCATGCTGACACATTTTCTTAAGATAAACGCAAACATGAGGATTGTCACGTATAAGAAAGTTGTGCCATGTTCACAAACCAAAATTAGAACGAGCGACGTCTATCACGCACGACTAGCACTTATCAAATTTCGCAATACACTTATTACTTTTTTGGAATATTAGGATCCGAATTGGAATCACTGGAAGTATTGACGATTGAGCACTTGCAATTTTTTAAAAAAATTGATGTATTTTCAATGCTTCCCGAACTCATAATTAATTGATCATAATCAAAATGATTAATAACAACACTCTTAAATTGGGGTCAATAACAACTACATTGTTCCCAAATTTCATCATTACACAATTCCCCCTGTTTCTGAAGCATTCATGAAAAAATTCTTTATTGCTCCATAAAAGAATAATGATAATTTGTAAATTAAATGAAAATCGTTGCATGCATTGCAAAGTAATACTTGAAATAAATGCTAGTCTTCTTCATATATATGTATATAGCAACTATGACATGAAATTATTCAAAGATCAATCTAACCTCATTAGAATTGATGGCATGAACTTGAAGGGCATCATTTCCACAACTCTCTTGATCTTCTTTTATTTTTCTAGCCGACTCCATAAGAGATATTCCACAGTACTGATCCACCTCAATCAGTTCAAGAGTTGGAATTTCTCCAATATCTTCTTGAATCTCCGTTAGATGCATACAAGATCGAAGCACAAGACACTTGAGCATTGGGAAATGGCTGCTCTGAGTTATCCATTGCTGGAGATCTGATTTATAAATAAGCAAAAATCTTAGTTGAAGAAATTCCCCATCAGCCGTCTCCCATATTTTACCATCGCAAGCGTAGTCCAGTAGTTTAAGAACTTGTAAATTAGGCAATGAACCAATAACATGCATTTCATTCCAAGGAAATCTCCCACCCATCAAGGTCAACTTTCTTAGAGTACAAGGAAAAGTAACATTTTGTATTGGCCAAAAAAAACGGCGATGGACAATTACTTTCAGCTTTTCAAGTTGATGCAGGTCCTTAAGATGATGGAGGTTAAACTCTTGATTGGTTCCATAAACTAGTCCCAATATTTTGACATTTGGAATCATTTGTATGATAATTTCATTCCATACAACATCCTTTACAAGCGAAAGAGTTTGGAGATTTTTAAGAGAAAGAGCTAATCCATCTAAGGGGATAGTATGTAGCCTATGAGGAGTAGAGAAGATAAGATGCCTTATTTGTGGCATCGTCCAAATTTGCAATGGCAAAAAGGGAGATGCAACTTTTTCATATTTTGTCAGCACTTTTCCAAAGGGATGGTGAATGATCAATGTTTGAAGATTCACAAGATTGGATATGGCTGATGGAATGTTGAAAGAACACATTAAAGCAAGATATCTTAAATTATACAGCTCAAATACTTCGGAAGGGAGCTCTTTGACTTCTGCGCTTAATGAATCTAATATTCTTACTAACCTTCCCATTGCTACCAATGATGCTAAGCTGGGAAAATTCTGGCTTTGGAAGCATAAAATGGTACGAACTGAGGGACAAAGAATGTCTCCAGAATGTTTCAAACAGATGCGTCGGTCATCAATCAAGCTTTGTGGACCATCCATAACACGAAGAAACTTCTCTTCACGGGCTTTCTGTATGCAGAACCCTCTAACCATATCGTGGAGGCTGAAACTTTTGACTTTTCCATTAACTTTCCTACTACTCACAATTACGAGATTTCTCTTGGCAAGATCCTCTAAATACTTCTCACCCTGCTCTTCCAAGCTTTCAACAGATTCATCTTGATGTTGCAGAAAGCCCTCAGCTAACCATAACTTAATGATTCTGGAAGTATGGATATTTACATCTGATAGAAAGCCTCCGATAATCAGAAAACATGGCCTTAAATGATGAGGCAAGTTGGTGTAACTCAAAGATACTATCTCCTCTATTTCCCGATCAACACCTGGATTCACACTTTCGACAACTTCCAGCCAAGAAGCTCGAGTGTGATCAACTTTAGACAGGATGCCTGCAACCAGGACAACTGCAAGGGGCAACCCTGAGCACTTTCGTGCAATTTCTTTCCCGATTTCTTCCAAATCAGGTGGGAAATTATTATCTGTGAATACCTTTCTCTTAAGCAAATCCCAGCTTTGGGAATCATCCATGGTACTCATCTCGTGAAGAGGGCTATGGGGATCAAGATAAGTAGCTATATCCGATTCTCTAGTGGTTAAAACGATTCGACTTCCGTTACTGTCATCCGGCAATACAATCCTCACGTCATCGCACACCTGTGTGCACCAAACATCATCCATTACAATCAGATACCTCCTCCCTTTCAAGATCTTAAACACCTCCAATGCAATTCTAGATTCATCAATCTCATCTCCGCCCAATTTTTCTTGAAACAAATTCTTTGAATCTACCAGTCCCAAAAGAGTTCTCCAGAACGTGCGTGGACTATAATTCTGCGATACCGTAACCCAAGCACGAATTTCAAAGTGCTGATTGATTAATGGATGGCGGTAAACAGTTCTAGCAAGAGTTGTCTTACCGATGCCGCCCATACCTAGTATGGGGATAACCTTAAGATTGGGTGATTCTTCGCAAAGCCGCAGCATTATCTTGATCAGATCGTTGTCTAAGCCGACCACCGCATCGCTGCTTGGAGTAGGAGCAAGTCTTGATGATGAAGTTGTAACAGCAGCGGGTCTCTCTTCCGTGACTTGTCCAGCGATAAAACCAATTTCCTCCGTTGCTTTTTTCAGCTGCTTTTCAAATCTGGAGTGTGATGAAATCGTCTGAGATTCGATTGGCCGCAGGATAAAAAGCTCAATAAGATCTTCTGTTTCATGAGCTAGATCCCTAATCTTGGCCTCCAGTGGCTTGCTTTTCTGCGGAAAATCTCGAAGGAACCATAGCAAAGAATTCACGTATTCATGTATGGATCTGATATTTTCTTTGGCATCAGCTGAAAATTTGTATTGGTCTCGATTGGCATCAAGATCTGTTGTGTGAGCAAGGGAAAGAAGAGCAGCATAAGCAGCCATAACAGCCAAACTGCAAGTTGTGAGTGTATTTGACAAAGTTGAAAATATATGAATTAGTCAATAAGTGTAGAGATAATTTATACAATGATTAATGTTATTAACTTATTATACTATCCACCTTTTCGTATTTGTCAAAAACTTGTGTCTCATCGACAAAAATACTGAAATATTATATATAAATCGTGCTAAATAAATACTAAAATTATTGAATTTTTAGTTGAAAAGATATAATTCCATATTTCAGTATAATAACAGTATAATCTATATCTATATACTCCCTCTGTCCCAATTTATTAGTCTCATTTACCTTTTTGGTCTGTCCCACTTATTAGTCCCCTTTCCTAAAATGGCAAACTTTTTCACACTCATCAATAAAATATTAATTTCACTACACTCACAAACATTGGTTATTGTGCCATTTTGGTTCGGGACTAATAATTAGGGACGGAGGGAGTATATATTAAAGCAAAACCGGTGGGTAAAATTGTAAAATTACATTAATATTTATTAATCTACTCACTTCATTAATACACTTACATGAATAGTTTGATTAATTGATTTTTAATTTTTTAATTAATAATTGATTTTAAATATTTTGTGATGTATATAATCTTATAAATATAAATAATATTTACACGTAATAATTTTATTTTATTTTTTATTTTATAAATTTCATTGATGATGGGTCATTTATAATAGATGTATAGTCTAATATATATATATCAAAATTATATTTTAAATTAAGATCTTCTCAGAATTTTCATTCGAAATGTATCAATTTATTATCATCATTTTTGGAAAGATTATCCATAAAATAGAATACAAGATCACTTATATATAGATTTATTAAAATTAGCAATTATTTCACTTAATTTATCTATAAATTAATCTTATATTATTTTTTATATTCTTATAAGTATGTTATTGCATTTAAAAAAAAATACGAAAATATGGTAAAAAAAATATAAAATTAATTTTTAATGTAATAAAATAAAAAATATATAGAATATAAAATTGTACAACAAAATGAAATATGAGAAAAAAAAAAGTGGAATATTGTAATAATTTTAAGATAAAAAAATTAATTAAACTTATTAGAAAGTCAATTTATATTTTAAAATGAAACAAAAATGAGAAAAAAAAGTACGTGGCACAGTATAGTTAAAATAAATTAATATGTTAAATATAAGGATGTGAGACTACTAAATAAAATTTAAAAATTATTAGTATGCATAAATAATATTATAATATGTTATTTCATGGAAAGAGAGATGCTTGGAGAGCAAGTGTCGAAGCACCATATACTAAAAAAAATTATTCGAAGAAGTTGTAAAGTGAATCTGATTTACTTGATGTGTGGTGACACTATTGAAACAACATGACACGCTTTATTTACAGTAAACATGTGCAAAATGGTTTATTGTTGATTCTCAAGTTATGTTGTTGGTCCATCTCCGACGACTTTAAAACAATCGTAAATTAAGTATGTTTGAAAAATATTATTTTGATATACCAATCATAATAATAGATATGTTTCTTTTATTGCATTGCAAATTTGAAACATGTGTGAGTTTGAGAATATTTATTTTAATATTAAACATATTATTCCAAAAATATGCAATCAATGAAGGGATAATAAGGTGCATCAAAAAAATAAATTTACGGTCACAAAAAGTAAAGTGAAGAGAATAGAGTATTAATTATGTCGAATGTATAAGAACAATAAACATAATATTTATGTTATAAGAGCAATAAACATAATGTTTATGTTATAATAGTCAAGATGAAAAATGATTCATACTAAGAAACACAAATGATGAAGTTATTTTGACTAGAAATTTTGAACTCACAAACACAAAATAATATGATGCCGATATGAATTAGCATGGGGTATGTAATATCGATAACCAAACAATACCATATAAAGTTCAATATCGTTGAGAGAACTATTTGGATATCAACATTACAACTAATGGAGCACAATAGTCATTAGGATTGTGTGATATCCCAATTTGATTGAAGTTATTAAATAGCGGACGAGAGAGGTTGAATGTATATATTAACATTGTGAGAGTAATAAATCAAACCGCATGTCAAACAATTGAGGCCCAAATTTAAGGTAAATCTAATAAGGCATGCAATAATGCTTGTAGGTAAATCTACTGATTTAACAAATACTTATGATACATCAATTATGAAGACAGAGAAAAAAAGAAGTAATTGATTGAAAACTTAAAAATTTTCAACAATAACATATTGACAGTTTCCACTCGAATAAAAAATAATGAAAATTGTTTAACATTAAAAATTATATAAATTATGAAGTGAAACTTATCACATCAATAAAATAATTTATAAGTCACGGTATAGGAGTGTAAGTAGTTAATTGCTTTGTTTATGATTAATTAGTCATTTTATAGTTGCATTGAAACACCCGCTCCCCTTTTAAATAATATATCTAATAAAAAAATTTAATATTGTATGAACATTGTTCAAATTAAAAACGAATATTTAAATTTATAAATTAATTATTATAATATAAATAATTAAAATCCCCACGCATTGCGTGGGTGCAATACTAATTATTCTAATATTTATAACATACCAGCATATCTAATAAATTAAAAATAAAATTTCATCTCCCATCTTCATTTCAAAATAATATTAGATTATTATTGATATAAATGGATGTTTTAAATAGTTTTTAAAAAAAATCTTAAAAATCGAAAATCTTCGATGCGATGAGGTCGATAATAATATTTGAATTATATTATACTAAAAACTCGGCATACCAAGATAACAATATGTATTTTATTGTATCGTAAAAATCAATAAAATATACAGTATGGTAAAAAATAATTTGATTTACTTTGGCGTTTGGCCTTAATTTTACTCATGGTGGAACGACTCTTTCCATCCTCACTTTAAAGATGAGTCTGCTTTGACTTTGATATGTTCTGTACCTATACCAAATCCTCTCTTATAGAATAGTGTTATACTATTTTGATGACTAATTTTAATAATTATTATTACAAAAATCAATAAAAACTAAGTATAATCAATATATTCAAATTGTCAATTATAATTTTACCTCAATTTTTTTATTATTGAATTATACCTCAATATTTAATAACTTGAATTTACCCCAAACTTTTCATCTTATTGTTAAGGTTCATTTTTATGAGGAAATGAATCCCTGAGAATAATCAGCAAAATAACAAGCAATAATAAATAAAACAATAAAGTACAAAATTGTTGGATCGAGGCAACAAAAACAACAATACAAAATAAGTAAATTTTAATTATAAGATAATAATAAGACATATAATCAAAGTAGATAATAAGATTCGGGAGATCAAAGAAATAGATGACACATGCTCGTCCCAGACAGGGGCCGAACAACACGTAGACAAGGCCTCGACTTCGAGAGGAGTTGGAGGAGGGGAGCTTTTGCCCCGGTCTTCGGCCCGAGCTGTATGAGGCAGAAACTCGCTAGTCTAGTAAAAGAAAAAGTGTATGAATGATAAAAGCAGAACCCAAATCTCATGCGTCTCATACGAGACATGCCCAAAAAGAAAATAAATGCTCCCAAAATAATATTTTTATTGCTTAATAAAAAATAAATCCTAATGGGGATTTAAATGCTCCAAAACTATATCCTAAAATATCTCCATAACTAGAAAATAAATAACTAAAATAAACTAGAAAATAAATATTAAAATTAAAATCAAAATTAATTAAAATAAACTCAGTCAACGTGAATCAAAGTCACCGCCCACGGAAGTAGGCTCAAACCAATTCTTGCCGAACGCGTAGTTTTGCTTAATATAAACCCGAACCCCTTCAAAACAACCTTATCCTCAAGTTGAGCTGATATAACCACATAGGGTAGACTAAACTGAGGATGCTGACCCAAGAATGAAAAACACCCTGACTTGTGATTTAGCTTGAGCAGGTAAGCTGTGCTGAAGTCATTTTCTGGTTTCGAATGGCCTCATGTAAAAATAGGCCCAAGCCATTTAATGTGGCACAATTAATTCACAAAAACATATGCTTTTAGTATTAAGGAAATGCATGCACCTTCAAATGGGAGTTTGGGAAATATTTGATCCAAACAAATCTGCCAAGTATAGATTCACTACACCAAAACTTACAAAGATTTTATAGAAAATGTAAGGATGTAAACTACATCTGAATACAGTCAAAATTGAACATGGAAGAATTTACAATGAATCTTGTCACTCGTAAGTCGGAAATGAAACACATTTCAACAAAAGTGGGAAACCCTGTTTCTTAAAACAAGAAAATGTGGAAATAAAGAGTAACGCTGTAGCAATTCTTCAGCCTCACCAACCCCCTTAAATACTTTAACTCAATTCCATTTCTTACAATATCATTCATGAATGCGAATGCATATGGCAATCAGCCTTATCAATAATAGGATAAGAAGATGAAGAATGACTCAACAAAATGTAAATGCATAACCACACAGCAGCACAGCTCTCATTCTTCCAAAAAACTCCCAACAACTGAAAGCATGTTCCTGTATGCAGCATGCCGCTGCTCTGCCTCTTTCCTAATAATGAATGAGAATTGATCTAACAATGGGCAAAATCCATCTCTTGATCGGTTTTCGCAAAACTTGCTTGTTTTCATGAAACACTTTGTTTTTATGCAAATTCATACTCTATTTCTAGAGTTAAACTGATACGCACTGCATCCTTGAAGATGCACCACCAGTGGCAGGGAGAAATCAGCATTTAACATTCCCAGCCAGTTTTCCTAGTTTAGCAAGGCATGTAATTCAATTCCGTGCTACATTTTCTTCTAAAGGTGAGAACATCAATCTGGCTTCAGAATAACTATTTGACTAATAGTTCCAAAACTTTTTCAAAGAAAAAACAAATCAAGAACTCTAACCTACCTTCAATTCACTATTCACAAGGCATGGAAGAGCTTTTTCTGTACAAAACTGAAATATAGCAGCAGTGAAATATGGAATATGTGACGAGCAAACTAGTAAAAGAATATGAATTTTGGATAGAGAGAAATCAGCCAAGAATTAGCACTAATCAGCTGGACGATTCACATCTTAGATGCACGGCACCAGCACAACTAAAATTGGCCGCACCAGGAGAAACAACTAAGATGAAATTCGAGCCCATCAGCAGTACCTGTCAAGACTCATCATTTTCCTTCTCTAACTCCATATCCAACCTAAAACTTAATAAGATTTTCCTCAATTTCAAGAATCAAATAATTTCATTTGCACCGAATTCCAAAGGCCAAAATCTACAGGTAAGAAATTGAAAACACAAATGCAAAATGTTATGAATGCATAAAGTATATACTCCATTTAGCATCAGATGAGCAAGGCAACAATCATATCCAAGCCACAAATCTAGACCACCTGCAGCCATATAGCTGGGCAATCCAGACGGGAAAATGGATCCGCCGCACTCTTTCCTCATAATTGCGTAATCATGGAATCAAAAAATTTACGAGATAAAAGCATCACCAATATAACAAATAAAACTCCATTGTGAACAAAAATAAATTGTTCAAACAAAAGCCCAATTCCTCTGCACTATCACCTTCAACCATAATCTGCAAAACTACAAAATTTCCTAATAAAAATTCATTCACACCACCTACAAAACGTCAGCATTGAGCTTCAATACTTATAACTTTAAAGTTTTTACCGAATCTTTCTAAAAAATGAATCGAACCAATGGAAAGGGCATCAGCTAGCAGAGCGCAGAGGTTATTCCACAATTTCCCAATTGAGAGTCATATACTATCTTTCAATTGAGCAGAAAACACAGTAACTAAAAAATAGCGGTGGATATTAAAAGATTCACAGTGTATTTTAATAACCTATTGTAATATGAATGAAAATTAACTTTTTCTCGGCAAACTCTCTCTGTTTTCTTTCTCTGAAAATTAGAGAATGTTCTTCTAAATCTTCATCCCCATTCTTCTTTAAGTTCCACAAGCAATTTTCCTCGATTTCTCAAGGAAAAAGACAAATTACTTGTAGAACTTAAAAGAAGATTAGGATGAAGTCTATGATTCATCGCACACCGGCGTCTTCTACATCAGGTATTCGACTTCCAAAAATTTAGAAGAAAAATTGAAAATTTGTTTTCGAAGCGAAATTGGGTGGCGCTCCTGCGAACTAGGGTTTTGTTTCCTCGTTTGGCATGAGATCTACGTCCCACTTTTGTCTTCAACGGCACGTTCCACTATTAAAATTATTAAATCTATATATATATTAAAATAATACCGGAGACAATTTATAGAAATTCTCAGTTTCATTAATTGTTCATTAATTTATCTACTAAGTTCATTAATTGTTGTGTAATATATTCTATAATTATTTCACTATGATTTGAGTTTTTATCAAGAAAGAAACTTTAATTCATATATGTTTAGAAAATATATAGAAATCAATTAGATTATTGTTTGTTAATATTAATTCAACAGTTAATATATATTTTAAAGAAATATTGTGTAAAATATTATATAATTATTTTTATATTGAATGAATTTATTTGTTGTCATTTCCTCATAATTTTTGCAATAATTGAAAAATATATTATATTTGGTCAAGAAACAAAACAAACAAAATATAAGTATATTCTCTGATATTATCAATTTTAAAATTTGTTAAGATTTTGAATAATCTACTGCATAAAAAAATGGGTTGATAGCAATAGCATAATTTTTGTTTAGCTTGATTTATTAGTCATTATCGGTAGAATTTAATTAAAATTATTTCAATTTCACATTTTAAGATTTTTGTTGTGTAACATCTCAAAAATTATTTTATTCTTAATTTAGTTTAATATATTTATAAGAATATTAGGAGTACATAAATTAAATTTTAGAATTAAACAATATCTTTTAGGGAAATATGTATAAATCAATTAAATATATGTTTCCTTAATTTATCATTTCCCTAGAATTAATTTATATATTTTAGGGAAATGTGTATAAATCAATTAGATTGATTTTACTTTAATTATTATTTCCCTTTATACAAATAAATATAATTAGAATCCCATTTTATAAGGAAATTAGGGATGCAGAAATTAAATCATAGAATCAATTTATATATTTTAGGGAAATATGTATCAATCAATTAATTATAAATTGATTTTTCCTTGATTATAATTCCCCTATAATTTATGATATATTAACGGAAATATGTACAAATCAATGGATTCATTTTAAGGAATTACTCTTAAACATTAACCATGGAAATGATTCAAACATGACAAGAAATCAGAACAAATGTAATTATGATATTATTATTTTTATGACTCCTTAAATCATGGAAAATATTATTAAGATTTGGACTCTCTATTCACTCTATAAATATGAGTCATTTATTTACAATCTCATCAATTCTCTATATCATCTCCAATATAAAAAAAATATATGCTTCTTTGTTTAGTTTAGTCTTCTTTTCTTTTGATTATTGTAGATCATATCATTTAGATTGATGTAATGAGTAGAGTACTTTATAAGGAGTTCTTTTGATTATTGCAGATCATATTATTTAGATTTATGTAATGAGTCGGGTATTTTGTAAGGAGGAAGACAAAAATAAGAATGTATATTTGCTCGAAGTTTATTTGCTTGAAGTTTCACATCTATATGTAAGATCAACACATCAATCATAATTTATATGATTCATCGTATGTTTTTTCTTATTACGGAGACGAACTTTGTTATATAAATTCTCCATACTTTAGTAATTTTCATTTATTTTTTTGAATTTTTATGAAACTTTCAATTCATACTAATTTAGTGATTCTTTTACAAAGCAAATATTAATTTGATATATTATCACACTGAAATCAGTGTAAAGAAAATATTTTAATAAATAAAAATAATAAAATATTTATGATCAAATGAACTGAAGCGAATAGCAACCGAAATACAAATGCAATAAATATTTTTATTATTTTAAATAGTAAATATAATAAGAATAATGAATGAAACCGAAAAATAGTTGTAAAATTAATAACAATCTTATTTTGTCATTTCATTTATTTATATATTAATTTTATTAATCATTAAAATAATAAATAACCAGATTAAACTATTATTAAATATAATTATTTATAAAAAATATTGAGTTACATTATTTAGTTATTAATTGATTTATTTTTTACAAATATTGATTTTAATAATTCATATATATATATATATATATATATATATATAATTATTTAATTTTTTTAAATATGTTATATTACTTTTTTAAATACGGGATGAATGCGTTATTTATTTTTAAAAAATTGGATGTGTTAATTATTACCTATTTAAATTGTGTACTAAAATTCACTAAATATCTAAACTTGATATGCCTATAATTTAGTATTAATTTCAAACTTAATCAAGTTCTAATTATGGTTGTTTCTAATGTATGATGTATCTATATATTCTGAGAAAATTAATTTAAAAATAATTTTTTTGAAAAAAAAAACTGGGGTTAGTTTAAATAAGAAGTATTTAATTCATTTTTAAGAAATTTAAGTTGATTTGCTATGTGTAATTCTACTAAAATCATTAATTTGAAATATCAAGTAGGATATTTCAATTGATTTGGTCAATAATTATCCAAACTTAAAATAAATTTGATACTATAAATCAAGCATTAATGCATGATTTTACAAATTAAGTAAATAAAATGTATTAAATAGATTATTTTGTTAGTGTGAAATTAATAAGAGGACAAGGTAGAAGAAGGAAATAAATTAAGGGTCACATAATATTTTGTGAAGAATAATGAAATGGATGTAGTCAAAAATAATATAATTAAAATTTAAATTGATGTTATGGTAGTCAATGAAGAAAAAATAGCATTCACTCTGTGACACAAATGGTGAAGTATTGTGACAGAAAAACATGAATTCAAAACAAATAAAAATAATATTTAAATAAATTGCAATGGAATATGATCAATAATTATCTAAACAATATCACGTGAAGACCAATGTAGTTGAGATGATTGGCTGAACATCATAAATGGTGTCTATCAAGAATAAAAACCAACATCATTTTATTATATTTTTGTTTGAAAGATTGATTGTAAATTTTCAATACATAAGAGTGTAGCAAATTAAGTCGCGCATCAAGCAATTTGTGATACATATTTAATGTATAAAAAGCATGTAACATGTATTAATGCACGTAGTTAATTATCTATCTAAAGATGTATCAAACAATTTGAAACATGAGTTATTGTAGTTATTTTTTATTTTCAAAGAAAAGGGGATAAAAAGATAAGTGCAAGGTTGAAGGTTTAAGATTTTCAAGAAATGAAATATTGAAAGTTATCACATATTAATATTACAAATTATAAATTTAAACTCATCCACATCAAGAAAATAATATATAAATGTTATTTTGAACTAGAAACTAATATGATGCTGATAAAATGAAATTTGACAAATTGATCAAAGTTAATAAACTTAATGTCAATTTAATGTCACACATGTATACTACAATACTCATTTTGGCTATTACATGTGACAAAAATCACCATTTTTATAAACACATCCAAGTATTATACACGGTAAGATTAATCCATCATTTTCAGTAGTACTTTAAAAAAGATTTAAATTTTTAAATCTAAAATGATTTAGTGCGACCCGAGTGAGATTTTTGTGGGATTTAAGTGACACCTAGATGAGACTGTGGTGAAACTTAGGTAAGACCGATTTTAAAAATAAAATACTTAAATAATTATTTTAAGTAATGATTTCAAAATCATAACAAAAATTATTGTTTTGAAATGACTCTTAAACACATTGCAATTCAAAAAAAAAAATGTATCATTATATAATTTTTGAATGTGTTTGTCAAATTGGATATTTTTGTAATGTATTTAAAAATGGATACTTTATAGTTACCACTTTTCAAAATCTATATTATTTGTATATAAATAGAACAATATATAATATTGGGGCATGCCCCTATGCTACTGTAAGATTACGGTCTGTACTCGGTTTACATTTATGCATATAATTTTTTGCATTAAATATAAATAATTAAAATTCCCACGCATCGCGTGGGTGCCACACTAGTTTTATTTAATACTTCCTCCGTCCCTAATTATAAGTCCCAAATTAAAATGACACAATAATCAATATTTGTGAGTGTAGTGGAATTAATATTTTATTGATGAGAGTAAAAAAATTTATCATTTTAGGAAAGATGACTAATAAATGGGACAAACAAAAAAGATAAGTGGGACTAATAAATTGGGACAGAGGGAGTATATTTTTATAATATTAAATTTATTATGATTTTGATTAATTTTATAAGTTCAAGCTAGGTTCATCCCATCCAATTAAGGTATATAATATTTTTTAGTAATTATTTTTCAGTTTTAACTGAAATTTGATTATTAAAATTAATTAATTTATAGTTATAATTTGTATTCTTATAAAATTTTGATTTTATTTTTATAAATTAATTAAACTATATCGTATTATACTTGATTTTTGTTTTCGTAAAAACATAATTTAAATTTAGTAATTGAGACAATGGAACACCAATGTGATTTGATCCCGTTTGGCATGAGCAATAGTTCAAAACTTATGATATCAATATCCTTTCATTTATTACGAACCAAATTTATATTAAAAAGTTTTTTTAAAAGAGATTAAACAGTATCTTTTATTAGTTAAAATTTCATTTACAAAATATAAGAATAGGGAGACAAATGAACAATCCAATGCTAAACTACTTATTATATTAAAAGAAAGATGTCAAGTTAATTTTTGTGGTTACTATCTTTTACATTTATTTAATAGTTTCTATATTGAGGGATTTCTAAAATTGCAATACTTTTTTCATAAATTAAATATCTTATGTATAATTATTTTTATAAAAATATTATTTTTTTTATTCTTTTATCACTATACTAAATAAGCATGATAAATATTAAAGTAAAAAGATTCAGCATAATTACAAATATGCAACTTTTATGCTAAAAATATCACAAGACATTGTATGTTTATTCGTATTTGTATTAAACAATAATAAGGATTTCTACAAAATCATATCTTTATCATGGTTTTTAAATTACATTTTTATCAATTTATTTCATTAATTATTTTTATAAAGCAATATATACAATATGATTAAATATAGTGCCTGAGTTTACCCCAATATGTTAAAGTTAGAGTTTAGTCAAAGTGTAACATAAGAACATAGTGACAAAAAATACACATCGCATTAAAATTGTTTTGGGTTTTATTTCTAAATTTCAAATTGTCTCATGGCGAAAATGATTTCACTAAAAACAAGTTTTTACATAGGAAATCAAATTATATAAAATACACAAATTTCTTTTAAGTTCACTCCGTAGAATCAATTTGAATACAACATTTACTAACCAACTACCCCTAAAAACAAGAATTTTCATGTGGAGGGCCCTTCAAGGTTTTATCACTGTTAATGCCAACTTGTTAAGGCACCATGTGCCTACAAATGGCATTTGCCAGTAGTGTGGACATAGCACTTTGCAATTACAGAACATTGTCTCATCTACTGCAGAAAGATCAAGGAAACATGGATGAGAAGTCGTTTCTAGCAGCATTTGAAAAAATGGAGGCACATAGGATTTAGCAAGAATAGTGAAAGCGCCCAATTCAACTTTTTAAAGAAAGAATATGAAGTATGGGTGTTGATATTAAGGCAAGTGTGGACATACATTTTCAAGTATAACACATGAGGATACATGATCGAGAACACATCTATGAAGAGCAAGGAATGACTATGTGTCAGACATTCCAAGAGGCCCGTGATTACATGAAGAATAATGTATCCTTGGAATACAACCTTGAGATCATAGATGGCAACCCCCAACTCACAACACATATCATGTTGATGTTGATGATTTGTTCAATGAGTCGAGAAATAGTTTTGGAGTTGGGGTTGTTGTTCGAGATTGGGAAAGAAGAATTGTGGCAGTACTTGCTCAACCAATACCACACCAAGGATTTTGTTCACGGGGAGAAGTCACTGCCATCTTATACAGTATTATGTTTTGTTTTGAGCAAATGATCTACCCAGTTACAGTTTACTCTGATTCTATTATTGTCGTGAGAGTCATGTCAGGCCTTGATGAAGAAGAGGATTTGATACCAATGAGCCTCCGTAACATTGCTCAAATGGCAAGCAAATAATGTATTTTAGGTATTTTTCGCGTTTATAGAAGTGTCACTAAGACAACTCACCATGTAGCACAATATAGTGCATATCTCACAACCGATGAGTTGGAGATCTGCTTTCTTGGACTGGATAGTTGATGTAGCTAGTGTTGATGAAGTTTAATATATAAAACTTTTTATTCAAAAAAAAGACACCAACTACACAACACTTTATCATTTGATTCACTCTCCGAATGGCATGGAATCGTAAGTGTGAGAAGATAAGAAATTCAAGACTTTCTTTGAAGCTTGTAAATCAATCGCACGAAGGTCTTCATGTCACAACCTTCCCTTTTATTCTATCTCTCCTTGGAGCACGCAATCACACACCCCACCCACGTCTTCATTTGTTCAGTCGTGTGTTGTGTTTTCTTCTAACGTCCACTCGTTCAATGAATTAAATAAAATAAGCCATTTACAAACTCACGTAAGTAGTGGTTAGCTCGTGAAGGTGCTCCCCTGAAATATAGGAATAAATATATACTCGAAATAGCAGTAAAAAAGATATCCCTAAAAAGTAGGGATCGATTATAACCAACTCATATCCAACAGACAAGAAAGTATAGCATTAACATAGACTATGTCAGACATTGATGTTAACTTAGAAAAGCTTAACATAAAAAATGTCAAATATTATCACAATATTTTAGAGACTAATTTTGCAAATTAATCTTTTTTTTTAAGTATTGTGTTTGATTTACTTCCTTTTTAGTTTTATTAAACTTGCATTAATATAATTGGATAAATTATACTGAAAATAATTTAATACTCTAATTATAGTAATACATAATATTGATAAATAAATTTAAATATAATTTTTAACAATACTAAATATTATGTTAATTGTATTTTGATATTATAAATAAGATAATAAAAATATTTGATAACTCGCGCATGTAAACCTAGAGGTTATAAATAGACACTACAACAAATTAAAATATAGACTACGCGATATAGACAACGGGAATTTTTATTCGTGTTGTCTATATCCGGTTCCTAATAAACAACGCGGAAGTATAGTTGCGTAGTCTATAATATTACACGCTAATAGATAATGCGATCATTTGCGTCTTCTATATGGAAATAGACGACGCAGAATAATCGCATCATCTATGTTCATATAGATGACGCGTTTGTTCGCATCGTCTATATGGGCATAGATGACACGTTGTATTCGCGTCATGTATATCTATATGGGTGACGCGAACAAACGTGTCGTCTTTGTTTTTTGTATTCTCGATTATAGACCATGTGTTTTTTAGTGTCGTCATTGTTATATCATTAAAAAAATTGGACAAAGTGTCGACGCCTCTCCCCTCTTCCATCCGGTTAACCAGTATCGAGCACTTATCTCATAGACGATATCTTGTCACAAGCACTAGGGAAGCCCAAAAATTCAGGACGTATAAAGGGTGTGGGACGTTATGTTACCCCCTCTATTTATCTCAATATTTGTTCAGATTCTATGAAGGGCCATGAGTTCGCAATGATGAAACAAGAGATGACTGCGATGAAAGAACAAATGAATCAGATGATGCCGTGGTAGGAACAAAAGATGAATAGAGGGTCTTTGAATGAAGACAATTGTTCGGTGAAGAATGATGTTGTAGAAGTTTTCGCCAATAATTTTTTTTTTTTTTTTTTTTTTGCTAATTCATTTTTCAAATATCAATTATTTTGCAAGGAAAAGATAAACAAATGAACATCACCAAAGAAGTCAATGAAGTTGAAGGCTGAATATATACCGACTTCATTGAAGTTGTTGCATGTGGCCGCTACACATGTTCTCGGTTATGACGACAATATCCAGGCACCTGTCCATGAGGATGTATTTGGTCAAACGAATAAGATTGTATATATTTTATTTGACGACATCCACCAATTCTGTGAGAGCCTATCGGAGCAACATCCATATTTGTTTATATATTGTAAATTTATTTTAGCTATATATTTATGATTTATTTTACCGCTATATATAATATTTCTTCAAAATATAATTTGATGCATTTGTGAATATCTAGGCACTTGTATAAGGTTAGTGTGGACACAGACATTACACATAAAATCATATTCTTGATCCCTATGCTGTCTCAATCAATCAAATGAATGTTGTGCTGGAAAAGGTCAATATTGTAGGCCGAAGGCTAATTGGAACATCACAAAATCAGCTTGTTTGTGTCATGCAACGTCGGGTACGTGATTATTTTAATTGCTTAATAATGTTATGTTTATTATTGTTGGTGAGAACTAAATCACAACTAATTTTTTTACTATAAAACTAGTTATCATTGGATCCTTTTGGTGAATGATGCATATGGTGAGAACGTGTATGTGTTGGATCTTCTGCAAAACGCAACTCATTTTGCTGAGTGGAGAAAAATTATGGACATGTAAGTTCTCGTTTAAATTAAAGAAGTAGATAAATATATTTGTTTTCACTTTTTAATTTTAATATAATGTCGGGGCTATGATAATATTCAACAATTCAATAGAAAGAAGATTCACATACATTTATTGGGAAGTCGTCAAGCTATGTGTGTCTCACTTAAGAATTTCAAATTTGTATATTAAAGGATTAACTGTCTCTCAAACGATGATCATACAGTGTCCACAACAGCCCGATGCAAAACAATGTAGCTATTATGTCATGTGATATATGAAAGACATCATTGACGACATTCATAAATCTCTTCCGTTGACAGACATGGTAATTTAAATGTATCAATTTATTACAAAATTTGATTTCAGTTCTAACTCATTAGCGTATTCATTGCTTGCAACTATTTATTGTGTTTGTGCTCCTATTTATAATAGTTTAATGAAGAAATGTATCATACACGCGAAATTAATGAAGTTCGTACAAAATGGTGTGACATTCTTCATACTTATATGAACTGGGGTATGTTGGTATGCTTGATTAATCGTTTTATCGTTATTTCTCATTACAAATAGTATTTTATCATGATCATTTGGCCTCATTTGATATTCTCAGTGGCTTTACTTATTTATGGTAAGCTACTGGTTTTTTTGTCTTGTAGGTTTTTTATTCCTTGGCAAAATCTTGCTCAACTTCAAAGTAGAATCTACATATATCTTATACTCACTCGATTATCATGTATTTGGTAGGTTTAGTGTATAAGCTATTACTTTATATTAATCAGATATAGTCATTTAGTTGATTAAGAAGCTCACTGCAAGTCCTCTATTTCCTGCGAATTTACTTACGTGCCTCTGCAAATTATTTTTTAAAACACATGCTTCAATAAATGATTGTTGAGGTAATTATCTTTTAATTCGTTGGATGTGGAATATGAAAATTAGCCGTAAATAATAACTTTTTTTTTCTTTTTGACATTTTATGAAGATCACATTATACTTTTGAGATCACATTATACTTTTGTCTAGTTTGATATTTTCATAGATTTTACTCATTTATCGCAAGTTTTTGACTTATAGATCTATTAGATTTTCAATTTTCTTATTGTATGGAAAATTATTGTCAACTATCCTTAAATTGTTTTGCATACGTATTATTTGTTGTTGTTTTGCTGCTCTTGTGAATAAGAAGAAGGATGAGGAAGACCACTCTCAACTATTTTTTGGTTGAAGCATTATAAGATGTTATGTTGCCCGATTCTCATTATGATATTAATACGTGAATTATGTGAATTAGGGGGCTGTATTATCGTTGTTTATTTTCTCATCGTTATTTCTCAAAATGTGGTTTGTTGATTTTTCGGTTGAAGCATTTTAAGATGTTATGCTGCCCAATTTTCTTCAGGATATTAATATGTGAATCAGGGGGTTGTATCGTCATTGTTTATTTCCTCATCATTATTTCTCAAAATGTGGTTTGTTAATTTTTCGATTGAAGCATTTTAAGATGTTATGCTGCCCGATTCTCTTTAGGATATCAATATATGAATTATGTGAATTAGGGTGTGTATAAGAGCATCTGGTTTGGTGTAGTAGTATGAAGCTATAAATTCTTGCGGCCATTTCTTGTTATTATTGCTGCAAGTTATTATTTAAATGAATATGTTTTTACTTTTATCTCTTCTAATGTTGATATTGTCTTGTAGTATAGGACCAATATGCATGCTCATTTGAGGCAGATAGATAGAAGGCTTATTGTCAGAGATTTTCATTTTGTACTTTGTTTTCACATTTCATTACCACAAAACATATGTAATTTTGAGAATAATTTAAATGCCCTTTTATATTATTATTATTTGTGCATCAATAATTTAAAATTCCATAAACTATTTTATCGTTTTTGTATGAATTTATTAAATTAAATAAAAATAAATAAATATAGACGACGCAAATTACCGCATCGTCTATATGGATATAGAAGACACGGTTTTCGCGTCGTCTATTAGCATTTTTTTATACACTACATATATAGACAACTCAAAAATTTGTAATAGACAATGCGGATTCCGTGTTGTCTATTAGCTTATATGTTGTAGTGAGAACTTCCGGGTAAGCTTTTTATAAATGATTCTTGAACAATCGATTTTTTTAATAATAGAAATGCATTTATTTAAAATCACACTAGGTTTGTACCCGTGCGTTGCACGGAAATATTTAAAATATTTGTAGTTTAACATATGTGTATGAATTAATTATTCAATATTTATATATTTTTTGAAAAGATAGTCTTCCTTTTCCTTTTAGATATTTTATTTTATTATTTCATTCATTCATCAATTAAAAGTAAATATAAATGAATCCATAAATAATAGGCTAACATTAATTTTAAACATATATTCTTAAAAAGATATTGTATATTCACTATTTATAAAGAACAACTTTCGTTAATGTTATGATGCAAATAAAAGTGTTAAATATGTTCTTTGAAATGATTTTGTAATGGAGTTATGCATGTTGAATTATGAAATCTCAAATTCAAATACATTAACTGTAAATTCATCACATTTTATTTTGTAAATCTATCACTTATATGTAAGTTGGTGGTATTTTACGTTTTCTATCTTGTATTAGTTGCAAATTACCCTCTGGTCGATAAAGCACCTATATAATATACAAATAATTTCAGGTAATTCTCTCCAAAATTCTTGAAAAATATGTAAATGTCAAATAAAATATATTAAATAAATTTATGATTGTTTTGCAATTATTTTTTCATTTGTTGTGAGACAATTATATTATCAATTAACAAAGTTTTTATTTATTGTAACTATATATTATATAAATTGAAATGATTAAGGATAGATAATATCTACTTTTTAAAACCTATCAATATTGAACCATTAATATTCAATAAAACCACAAATATATTGCATGTTAATTTTATTCAATGTATTTCGCGGATGTAAAAGAATATACATTACGCATATAAAAAGATGCATCAAAGTAAATTTACTTAATTTATATTTTTATTTAAACACGTCATCAATAAATTATATGTAGGTCTCATCGATTAACTTAGTTTCTCACATTCAACTAATTATGTGAGCAAATGAGATTGTGTTACTACCAATTGACATTATTCGAAGTTTAAATTAGAGAGTCCAAATCTTATATATATATTTTGTATGTTCAAATTATATGCTAGTATTAAAATAAAATTTCATTCTCTTCAAATTAAATACCTAGACTTAAAATTGTTGGGCCAATAATATTGGTTCTCCGTCAGTTTTCAAAAAAAAAAAAAAAAGAATTTGAAAAAATAGTAAAAATGGTGTAAACTAAATTAAGTAGATGAGAATAATTTTTATTGTATTCCATATAAATATATAATGCTTAAATATAATGTACTTCCTCCGTGTAAATTGTCCACATTTTATTTTTCGTTAGTCCCACAATATTAGTCCACTTTCCTAAAATAGCAAATTTTTCATACTCATTAATAAAATATTCATCTCACTATCACCCACTACTACTCACATGTATTGATCACTGTGCCCGGTCAAATGTGAATAATTTGATCGGGACGGAGGAAGTATCTCTTATTCATAATAAACAATAAAAATAGTTAACCATCTGTGGGAGATGAGAGGACTCATTCCTCAAAAGATGTGTAATATTAAATGCGAAGGGGTGAGACTCGAGAGGCATGGAAAGCCACGCCCGATAGTCATCTTTTTACTATTTGTTTAGTTTGTTTTTATGTTTTTAATTAAAATAAATAATATAATTATTATTGGATTTTAACAAAGTTAGAGAATAAAGTTGGTCTATATTTAACAATACTCTAAAGTTAGTTAAGGTGAATTTAATTTTACAATGTAAGCCTTTTATTTTATTAATTTTCTCGTGCTTGCACTTCACTAATCCCTCCGTCCCTTGGTATTAGTCTCATTTATTTTTGACATAATTACCAATATTTGTAGTATTAGTAAAAATGGTGTAAACTAAATTAAGTATTATTTTTGACACAATTATCAATATGAAATTAATATTTTATTGGTGTAAAAATATTTTTTTCATTTTAGAAAATAAACTAATTTCGTAAGACAGACGAAAATGAAAAATTACACTAATGCGGTACGGAGGGGAGTATCATTTTTCCTAATTCATTTAATATAGTTTCATTTTTTATTGCCCCAAAAAGAACTCTTTCCACTGCTAATGACTTTTCCTCTTCCCAACCCCACACAGTAGTTCTTAACTTTTTTCAAAATACAAAACATTACTCAAGTTCTATTTTTCTTTTTTCGCTCAGTCTCCCCTTTCCTCTCTTTTAACTTTCAATTTTGCCAGTTCCATTTTTGCGGATGCTTTGAAAGAATGATTAATGCAGCCTGCAGGGAGAAAAGGTAAATGTAGCTGTAGTTGGAGCTTTGCCGGAGTAAACGATGATAGATGATGCAACCCTTCAAGAAGAGCACGCACAAATTATGGCGGCAAAATATAATGTTCAATTTAGTTACTTTGTAATGCTGAGAGGTAATCTTCGATTTCTATTTTTTTAAAGAACATACCAATGTATTTTTCCAAAAAAAATATATGATCCATCTTGTATCTTGTTTCTCTGCAAGCGTTGGAAATTCTGCCTTTTGGATATAGATGGAATAGAGAGAAAAGGAGTTATAATCACTAAAAATAGTATTAAGTATTAAGATCAAATCTATGAAAAATATAGAAACTAAAAAACAATATGGCTGTTGAATTCCCTTACCTCTCTCAGTTCATTCTTATGATGTCTAGTAGCCGAACTGTATAGATTCTTCCATATCTTCATTTGAGGTAGGAGCTTTCAAGAAATTTCCAATGTAATAAATCAGTCTCCAAAGTTTCCTGCGGATTCAAAATAGATTTGTCAGTTTAAGAATCGAGAAGAAACAAAAATGAGAATTAAAGAAAAAATAAGAATAAACATATGCATATAGAAATTTAAACAGAAAAAAGGATGCAAAGAAAATGGCATGTGATTAAGAATTCTGATAATTATATATAGGCAATCTAACTGAAACGGGCTCTACAATTTGAATTTTGAATTTCAAATTTTATACGGAAATCGAGGGAGTTAAATTCTTGCCAGAAAGTATTAAAACCTTTTTCTTTTACCAAGAAATTATAAAATATTTCATGCTATATAGTTTTATATTAAACAAAACTTGAATAGGACATGCACGTGGATTAATATGGGTTTGGGTGGGCTGGGCGGGAAAGATACAGTTTTTCACGGTTTTGCTTTAGTATTGTATATAGATATTTTGATGTTTTTAGAAATTACAAATTCATAACTTATTGGTAACAAGTAAGGTGTTTTCGTCACTATGCTCGAATAGAGGACAAACAATTGATCATGAAGTCTTGTTCCACTAGACAACAACGTTCAATAATACTCTTGTTCTGATATATTAGATATTTGAAAACTTTTTTGTACGTGCAGAATAACCCTATAGAGCTTAGAACATTTTACCTTGGGGTGAGCGATCCAACTCCAAAAACTTGGTCCTTAGGTCATGGTCTCGACCAAGGTGAGATGGGCAGTGTGTGCGGGCGTCGGCACTCCTATACATGAAACCATAGCACACTAATTATTCCACCAACTATTAAGATTAACTTAAATATATGTTTTGTTCTTTAATGCTAGACAACTTTACTCACACCATCAATGCATGTTAAATGTAGTACTCCCTCCTCCATGTTAAAAGTAGTACTCCTCGGTCCCAAGTAAATAGTCTATTATTTTTTCTGTATGTTCCGTAATATTAGTCAATTTTCTTAAAATAGCAAGTTTTTCACACTTATTAATAAAATATTAATTTTACTATCACTCACAAATTTTGGTTATCGTGCCCGAATAAAGTAGACTATTTACTTGAGACATAAGAAGTATAATTATATATCTATTTCTCGCTCACCATAATTCTAATGTGAAAAAAATTTAATATATTAAAGTCATCTACTACAAAAATTGACTGGTCCTAAACTATTTTATTTTCAAAAATTATAACTTAACTCGTATAAGATATTATAAATACCATATCTATGGTCAATTTACTCACGTATCATAATATGAAATTTTCTTTCTTTATTTTTTTTTGAGTAATTTTTTTTATCTTATTATATTTATAATAAGAAAAAAACTGTATAGCATTTATAGTAAACTCTAGGTACGTAGAATACTATTTTTTCCACGTAGAATACTATTTTTTTCCAACCCCAACCCTAAAATACTTGGCCTACATTTTGTAGTGATTGAAAATCTCTCGAGAAATTGGCATTCTTGCCGTGGCCCGTGGGGGGCCTCATCCCGGCGCCTTTTAGTTGCATGTTCAGTTATCCGCTAACCTGCGCCCGGATGTCACATTCTGTACGTTCATCTATCTCGTGGACTTATCACACACCACATCCCGCTATCTACTTCCGCCATTCACACAACCAAAACTCGCTCATTCCTCCAGTTTCGTAAAATGGCATCGTTGAGCCCAAATTCCATTCAATTTCAATTCGGAAGCCCTAAAGCCCCATTCAGAAACTCTAATCGTCCATACCTCGTCGTGTTCTCCAATCTCGCCTCGCCCGACGATTCCTCTAAATCAGCGCTCCGGATTTCCTCCGATTCGTCCCCCAAAGCGCGATTCGTTGCCCGACGAACTGAATCCGTCTCCGTCCGTCAGCTACAGCGCCCGCTCAGTAATATACTACTCGAGGATTTGTTGTTTGTTTCCACTGCGTTTTGAGTTTACGGTGTTGTGTAGTAATCCGACATTGTGTTGCTAATTTTGTCAATGTTTTGTTTCAGCTGAGTATATGAGCTTGCCTGCGAGTCAGTACTCGGTGTTGGATGCGGAGAGGATAGAGCGAGTGGATGACAAAACGTTCAGGTGTTATGTGTATAGGTTCAAGTTTTTTTCTTTCGAAGTTTGCCCCGTTTTGCTGGTGAGAGTTGATGAGCAGCCCAACGGTTGCTGCATTAAACTCTTGTCTTGTAAGGTAAACATACCGCATTAAAGCGCAGTTTGTTGTGTACGGAACATTCTTGTGCTGTTGTGCCGGTGTTAGTTCGTTGATTGATTGAGTTTTGCAGCTCGAGGGCTCGCCTATTGTTGTTGCTCAGAATGACAAATTCGATGGTTAGCTTCTTCCTCTACTTTTTTAATTCACTAGAGCGGTTAATGTTTTTTACAACTCTAGCGTATTCTTTTTGTATTTTTGGTGCAATATTAATCACGATCAGCTAGCGAGATATTTCTATAAACTGCTTGTTCTTCGAAATTAAATCCGTTGATTCACCAATCGAGGTTGTTGGAATAAACAAAATGGTGTTGTTGCTTGATTGGTTTATATACCATCAGAATTACAATCTTTATTTAAAATCTCAAGACTCTTGGAGTTAGAAAACAAGGTTTTTTGGCCTGATGAAGTAATCAAAATGGTTTGCTCTATTAGAAGTCATTTAGCTACATATGCGTGAAAGCTATTCAGTACAAGCATATTCACACCAACTTTCTAACCTTCACTAGCATAACTATGCACATTGATTGACTGATAATTCACCTCTATCTTAGTTGTAGGTTTACTTCGGTTATTGATGGAACTTCACAATTATCATTTTGTTTTGCATTACACATTGCCATTCGTCCTTACCAGATAATGTAAATTTAGTTTTTCTCCTTGTTTCTAGAACAAGACTCAATTGCCTGGTTTAGAGTCTTTTGATTCTGAATATTACTGCATAATTCTTTTCAGGAGTCCTTTGACATTGATTTGGTATGGGCATGCAGCTTCAATGGAGAATAAAATATCTTGTGATAGCACGAGAAGTGATTCACCGGTACAGACGCTGACTTCTGATGCAGTCATTGAGGTAACGACATTTTTGCCTTAAGGGATCTCATGAATTACTACATACGGTAGGATAATATTTCTGACATGACTTGATGTTCATTTCTTGCATTGTTCAGGTCAGCATTGATATTCCTTTTGCATTTCGTGCAATTCCACCACAAGTCATTGAGTCAACCGGCTCTCAAGTTCTAGAACAGATACTGAAGGCTATGCTTCCACGGTTTATGTCACAGGTTTGTGTGGATTTTCATATTGATGTACCTGCGAATTGATGTTAATTACTTCGTATCATCTATATTTTTTTTATCTTTGGAAACAATATTACGCTATGGACTCGTGATCGTGAAAGCATACATAATCTTTTTTGTTTTTCTTTTTATGTAAATCTTAGGATTATATTTGTTTAACTTTAGATACCGTATTCCATCATGTATGCTTTATTTTACTTTCCTAGCTTCATTTATTAGCATATAATTGGTTTGTAGTCTGTTCTCTTTGCTTACTTTCATAATAAGGTTTACCAAGTGTATGCTTAGAGCTTGTATATCGTATTTATAGACCTCTCTGTTTAAATGATATTTGCAGTTAGTGAAGGACTATCAAGCTTGGGCTGCTGGGGATACCTCCAGACAGCCTCTTGGGACGGGTGAGATCTGATTCTGCCCCACCTATTAGTAGTACATCTGTTGTGGTGTAAAGTTAAAACTAGGAAGATGAACGATGTAAAGCCTGCATAATGTGTTGCTGATGTTCCTTTTTGTTTGTTTGTTGCTTGGGAACCCGTATGAATCATATGATCAAACCGTTTCTTCATTTCGGTATTAGTTACAAAATACTTTTGAGCACTTGGACTCTGGGGAGATAGATCCAGAAGTGGTTTTCTATGCATTATTATGACATGGGCCAAATCATGTGGTTTAGACAAGGTGAAAACCTATGACTCATAATTACGAACTGGTTGTTGGCGTCAATGCTTGTTAGAATTCCTTCATGCCAAGTTTCCAAGTGAAATTTGGAAAGCCATATTTGATGAAGGTTGGTAAAATTCAAATTAGAAAGCACCTACTAAACAAAGGATTGTTAGTTGTTAAAGATGGTGGTTTAGAAAGGAGATAATCATCCTATTTTCTCGTTGCTTGTAGTAAATCCTAATCCATCAAAGCTTTTGATTCCCACTCTGTTAGAGATGACACAAAATGAATAGGGGCATCAAAAGCAAAGACATAAAAGTTTCATTCCTTGGGAATAACACCCTATCAACAACTTAGGATCCCATCTTGAAGAAACTCTAAACTCGACACCCAAAAAATAAGAAAGACTAAGGTATTGACACACTTCCTAGAGCTAAATATGTGAATAGATTAATTAGATGGAGTTTTGCATAGTTTTTTAGCAAAGGGAGACAATGTATGCAGATGAAGATTAGAAAATTTATCTTTTTCAACATAACATGAATGGGTGCACAAATTCTCTACCCCAATACATTTGTCCATACACGAGAAGTTACTCAATTAGGGTTTCTTGGGTCTCTGATGTTCATGCCCAAGTTATCTCTTTTGCTTAATCATCTAGTTTTAAGCCCACAAATTGCATGAAACAATATCTAATATTTACCAAAATGGGATTTTCTTTCAAAGTTTTCAAACTTTTTAATTTTAATTTTTTATGGAATATTCAATTTTTTAATTTTAATTTTTTATGGAATATTCAATTAACTGGGGGGTTTTATAATCTCGTTAAAGTAGAAAATTAAGAATAAATTATAACTTAAAACCAAATGATTGAAATCCACTTTTGTTAATGGCAAACAAGGTGCACTTTTAAAGTTGCTTTTTCCCCTCAGTGTTCTAAAAAAATGCAATTACAAATTATTTAAATGCTTAAAGTCAATGCTTTAATCCTTAAACACATCTCATTTTGCTGCTAATGATGGTGATCTCTGAAAATCATAAGGGTTTTTTTAATTACTCGCTTTTTGGCTTATATTCATATTTTACTTTGGTTCAGGTCTTAATAGCGAATAATTTCTTACTTCTGAAGTAAGATTTCTCGATATAAAATGCATGTTCACTCATTAAACTAAATAAATAATCCCAATCTTAGCTAAAAAAGGTAAAAATTCCATATTCGTACATTGGTACATGCAAATAGGGGTGTGCACAGTTTGGCCGAAACTGGTCGAACCGGCCAAACTAAATTAATTTGGCCGATTTGGCTGGTTTGAAAAAAATGATTGGCCGGGTTGGTTTGAAAAATCTCAAACCGGATGATTTGGTTTGGCCGACGGTTTAAAGGATGAAACCGGCTGTTTCGGCCGGACCGGCCGTATAAATAATATAATTTTAAATATAATAATGATAATAAAATATTATTTGATAGAAAGCTAAAATATCAATTATATTGATATATATGTCCGATGCTTATATTCTTTCGAATTGTAACCCTATAAATCAACTTATATATAATTGTTTCTTGCAACCATAATATTACTTATTTATTACTTATCTCATATTTATAGTTAATGACAAGCGATACATATTTATATTAGTTTCATTTTGTGTATCATTCTTTCATTAATTTCTAATAATAAAATTGATATACTCCCTCCATCCCACCTCAATTGTCTCACTTTCCTTTTTCGTCCGTCCCACCTCAATTGTCTCATTACTTAAAAATGCAACTTTTTCACACTCAACAATAAAATATTAATTCCACTCAACTTACTTTACACTCACACTCCTTGGTTATTATGCCCGGTCAACCCGGGACAATTCAGCCGGGACGGAGGGAGTACAAGTTTTATTTTTTTGTAATATTTTTAGTTGAATAATCTTCAAATCGTTTAAACCAGCCGAACCAAACCGTTTTAATATGGTTTGGCCGGTTTGGTTTGAAATAATTATTTGGCTGGTTTGGTTTGTGAAAATTTCAAACCGTACCTATTGGTTTGGTCCGTACTTTGCCCTTTAAACCGGCCAAACCGGACCGTGCACACCCCTACATGCAAACCTCTCAAAACATCTATATTGTTTGCTAACTGTTAAATAAATATAGATTGAAAAAAAAAAACTATACATTTCATACATAGCGTAGTGAATAGTTTTTTTTTTTTTTTTTTTTATAGTTTGAGGAAAATATATAAATATATTCTAAACTTTGGAGGAATTCTCAAATTTATTCCAAACTTTTAAATATAATAATTTCATACTTAAATTTTGAATGAATTCCAAATTTTATCCCAGACTTTTAAATATAACAATTTCACCCTAAATTTTGAATTTTTTTCCCACCAGTTAGTATTTAAACATTAAAAATCTTATGTGAACACAAATAACTATGTCACACATAAAAACCTTATGCAAAAACTAATCTTTCATGTCATTCATAAAGTATTTATTAAGAATAAGAAACTTTAGAGTAATATTTTTAGAAAACTCACGATATATTTATTAAATATTAAGAACTTTAGAGAAATATATTCGATAAATTATTAAGATATGAAAAACAAATATATTTAAACTATTATCTTATAACTTATTTTAAATAAATTGTTCACGAAAGTAATATTCATTTAAAAAATTGCCTTAGTTTGAAAGTAGAATAGTGAAGATTAATATAGTATGATAAGTAATTATGTGTATCCTCGTAAGATTTTTTTAATATTTGTTGGGGTAAGAAATAATCGGCTCACTTAGAGGCTCAAAGTGCTGTCCAGTTGACACTTTTTGCACGCCCAACAGTAGGCTAGCCCGTGTGGAAATGACAGCCCAATGGGTAAAGCAGTCCGACAGGAATAGAAGGCAGCTTGACAGGTATGAATCGGACCACCCAACGGTCGCCTAATGGTTGAAGGAGCTGGTGGACAGATAAGGATAAGCTCGCGGTATTTTCGGGCTGAACCAACCGCATTCGACACAACAACTCCAATAAATCTGGAGATCGCAGCCCAACCTCCGGGCGAAATTCGCGGAAACCCTATAAGAAATCCTAGATATGTACATCCCAATAAATACCCCATGTATGCCGATTTTCGGCATCTAATCATCTAATATAATACAGTTCAAATAGCTCTAAAACAAACACGGTGTATTAGTTATATCAATCTCGTAGTGATAGTAAGATTTGTGGGTTTTATTCGTTTATTTTGATTCATCGCCGCTTGACACATCTACTAGTCAATGATTTGCTTCACTGTACTTACTTTTGTCGTATCTGTTCGATTATTATTATTTCCTGTATACCCATATATCGTTCCCGGGGCTCAGTATCCGTTATATTCAAACCTCAACAATGTTTAAATATTGACCGGGGAAAAAATTTTAAAATTAGATCCAAATTATTATACTTAAAAATTTGGGATAAAATTATGAAATTATTCTGGGATATATTTGTATATTTTCTCTTTAATTTATTACAATTTGCATTCATGTCGTTTCAGATTTGAGTACCAACTATTGAAAATTCTTAAAATGCCTTAAAATTAGAGGAACATTCTTTTATGAAATCATGTTGGAAAGATAATATTTTATCTCTAAATTAAAAAAACGAATAAAAATACTTAATTGGAATTTTATAAATTGATGATTGGAGCAAGCAAATCAATACTATTATACAGATAAAAATGAAAAAGCCCCTCATATTATTTATTTATTTGTTTTCAGCCTCTTATCTTCTCCATGTCTTGTTGATGAAGGTGCGAACTCATAAAAATATTGAATTCATGCTTTAAAAATAAAGAAAAATTCGGGTTAAAGGCTTCAGACCTATCCCATATATGTAGATCCCCATTGAGAATTATTATTAAGAAAAATAGTGTTTCATTTAAAAAATTGAAGTAAGTGAGAATATTACCTTTGAAATAACATAATTACACCTAAATCTGTATATATATAATGTGTGTATTCATACATATATATTAAGTTGGTTTTTTTTTTCTTTTTTTTTTTTTTGAGTAAATAGTCTTGTGGTTGTTGGAAAGTAGTAGATGGAGTATTATTTTTTCATTTGATTTTGCCAATCACACCTTTTGTTTTATATGACGAAAAATCTTTTTATTCATACACGAGTTCTATAAAGAGGGGCTATTTCAGTAACTTCATATATGTGTTTGTTTTAATGTTGAGTATTGATCAAATATAGTCACAATTAAAATAATAAGACCTCTATTTGGTCAATGTTTTCGGTATGGTTTTAATTTAAGTTTCATAACAAATTTTATCAAAAGAAATTTAAAAACAGTAATAAAACTCGAACATCTTTAATTACAATATTAATCACCTAGAAAAAGTTACAAAATTAGCACTAGAAATAAAGAAATAAAAAATTTAGCCAAAAAATGTGAAAAAAAAGCTCTGTTGTTCGCTCCTAATAAATTTCCATGGCCCGTTTCTTCATCCCCTTCTCTCTCTCTCTCTCTCTCTGAAATGATTTTTCTTACAGTTGTCTTCTCTTTCTAACGCCATTCGTTTAACACGCACATCACACACTCATACGCAGAGCAGAAGTGTCCATGCTTAACATTAATCTACATATGCGTATGTATACATTGTAAGTGCGTGCCGATAATTATTACGTGAAAAGTTGGGTTTTCTTTATGATTGCCTATTCCCACACTGCAATCGAAGGCCATACAGCTTCCGAGGTACGCTTCCTCGTCTAGTTAATTTGAGAATTTCGATGGGCCTCGCGGTTATCGCCGTTTGATCCTCATTTAGCTCCTTTTTTGATTAATTTTGTTTTTGAGTCTTAATTTATACCGGGTACTTGCTAATATCGGGCGGTGATGCTTGCTTGAAATGGTGATATTCGTTAATTTTGTTTGATCAGGTAACAGTATGAATGCACTCAGTGGTTTGGAAGTGTTGATCGAGTACTGGTCGATGAGTTATTTCTATCCTAAACGTGGGATATTGGGTCTAGGGTTTGGCTTCTTTCCTGAATGTGGAAACTTGGTTTCAGTGTGATTGATTCTTTGGGGAATGTGGGATTGTATAGTTGTGGTTAGCGTTTGAGTTTTAGGCTTTTTTGTTCGGGTAACTGTGTTAGGAGAGGTAGTTTTTTATGATCGGTTAAGCATGGATGATGTTCGTCGACAGCTGCAGCAGAAACCTGAGAGCACAGAGAACGATACTCGTTCCGAGTTCGAGAGGAGTTTGGAGGAGTTAATGGATGGGCATTATGATGAGTACATGTCATTTGCTTCATGTAGCACTCCCCGAACAACTACTACCGAGGAAGAGGAGGATGAAGGGGAGCAACTCATCAGAAGGAGGAGGAGGTCAGATCTCGATGGTGATGACCTGGCAGAATCTTCTGCCGCCAGGAGGCGTCACTCTAGGATTTTGAGTAGGTGGGCGGCCAGACAGGCGCAGGAGATGATCACCACTATTGAGAGGAGGAACCGTGAGACAGAGTTGATGGCACTTGCGGGCCTGCACACAGTGTCGATGCTTGACTCATCATTCTTAAGGGAGTCACAGTCCCCAACTTCAAGGCATCCGGGGAATGTGGAGACCCTAAGCACCCGAGCATCATCTATCTTGCAGATGTGGCGGGAGCTGGAGGATGAGCCTGAACTTAACCGTGCTCGGGAGAGAGCAAGAGAAAGATTGCGGCATCAGAGGAGTGGTGAATCTAACACGAATGCATCTATAAATACAGTAGAAGGCAGGGATGGCGAGAATCAGGGTAGTCTGATTGGTGCTACTGAAAGTGAGAATGGCTATGGTACTTGGTCACATGATCGATTTGGCCCGCAGAATGAGAACAGGGAACATGACAGTTCTAGTCGCGAGCAATCTCCTGACCTCGGAGAAGTTGAAAGGGAGAGGGTGAGGCAAATTGTTCGTGGATGGATGGAGAGTGGTATTAGTGATACTTCCTCCAATCTTATGCCACGGAATGATAGTCCAAGAGCTGAATGGCTTGGAGAAACTGAGCGTGAGAGAGTGAGAATTGTAAGGGAGTGGATGCAAATGACAAGTCAGCAAAGAGGGTCTCGCGGTGGACGTAGGGAAGAACGGGACACTGGATCTGGAAATCGAGTTGATGGTAGTCGTGAAGTGTCTGCTGCTGACCAAGATGAAGGTCAGCCAGAACATATACGCAGGGATATTTTGAGATTACGAGGACGACAAGCTTTGCTTGATTTACTTGTGAGGATTGAAAGGGAAAGGCAGCGGGAACTACAGAGTTTGCTGGAACATCGTGCTGTATCTGATTTTGCGCACCGCAATCGTATTCAGGTAACTTTATAAACAATGTTTATGATACAACATCATTCATTATTTGCTAGAGAATATATGTTTCCTGGACATTGATGAAATCTTTATCAAGCAAAGGTTCAATCGCGGCCATTCTCTTTTCCTGAAAACTTGTTGAGATTTTCTGTTATATTGTTCCTTTTGTTCTGGAATTGATCATGTTACTTACATGCATCTGGGTTTTTCTAAATTTGACTTTTTGCCTTCTATTTCCATTCAAATATAATTTGTTCACGATCTTTCTTTGTTTGAAGGCCTTTAATACTGGCCATATCTCAATTTTCAAATAAGAGCTTAATTGCTATTTGAACCTTGCTTTATCTTTTTGCCACAAGAAAAAAACTTCTCTGAAATACATCTTTTGATTTCCAGTCACTGCTTAGAGGCCGATTCTTGAGAAATGAGAGGCCTGCTGAGGAAGAAAGACCGCCTTCAATGGCAGCTGGTGAATTAAATCAGTTAAGGCAGCGACACACAGTTTCTGGCCTAAGGTAAGCCCATTGTCCAAGTTGTGCACTAGCAGCATATATTCCTCGTACATTTTACTTTTGGCTTCTTCCTATCTTTTTTCTTTATTTTTTACTGCATACTCAGTTACTTATGCTTTAATGTGCCATATTTGTTGGTTCAATTGTGGGATATGTTTATTTTGTTCAAGAAATATCATAGGGATTCAGTTCTTATTCTGGTAGAATAATCTGTTGATGTTTATTTGAAATTTTTTCTTATTGTTAGAATAGTTGATTTTCTAAGCTGATGAACTGACAAACTTGTTTCTCATTGTAATTTGTGATTCGAATCAATTGAAATATGTTGCTAACCACATGACAATGTGGAAATTCTACTCAGATATTTACATGTTAAGATTTATACAAACATGGCTTTCAGTTGACAAACCTTTTATTTTTCATGTCAAATTTTGAAAACTGCGACTTGATCAGAGCTAGGATTGGAATCTTAAATATGTGAACTGATAGGAAAATTGTGTTTGAGATAGTGACTTAACGTTTATTGCATCAACTATGAAAATTTTGGGGAAGAGGTTCCCATTAGAAAAATCTGACTTTTGGAGGACGAGAATTACGTCAAGAAGTTGCCAAGGTTTTCTACTGAATTATGAATAGATATTATGTTTCCTCGACATTTATTATAGCAAGCAAGTGTTTTTATGGTAGCTTGTGTTATTGTACAGCACGAGTTTATCATTTATATAATTATAGTATTACATTATAATATTTTGTTATTTTGAATGATGCATTGTGATTCGAGGATGGGTTTGGTTTCAGATTGGAAAATATAGTTCGTGGTCAAGTAAGCAGCCATCCTGAGACCTCTGCTGACAGTGCAAACACCGAGTCTAGAAATGATCAGAATAATCCGAATGCTTCACGGGAAGTGCCACATGGGAATCAGGAAATTGGTATTCAGTTACCAGATCGAGTGGGGAATATGGATCAGAGTCCAGCTGATCAATTTACGCTCCAACATGTTGCACCTGATGGAGGTAGGAATGGGCAAGGTCAGGCTACTGAAGATGAGAGAACAGCTGTACAACAATCTGCACATAATGACTCAATTGGGCATAGGCATGCCACTTCAGATGACCCAGGCTGGAATCGACAGGAGAACTCTGTGTTGAACTGGCCATCGGAAGCAGCAGTAACTCAAGATGGAGGACAACTTCGTATACCAGAGAGTCACGAGGCTTGGCCTGATAATGGTGCACGAGAGGCTGTGGACAATTGGTCAGAAGGGTCTTCAGACCCTCCTCTGAGAATGCGGAGATCAGTTCCTTCCAGGAGAGCTACCAGGTTCCACCCTCCTGATGATGATAATGTTTACAGCATGGAACTCAGGGAACTATTGAGCAGGTTGTTGTCACATATTGTATGTTTCAAAGATTCTTGTTTTTTTTTTCTAATTTAATCTTTTGAAATACTTTTATATCTTGTTTTAGGAGAAGCGTTTCCAATCTTCTCGGTAGTGGTTTCCGTGAGAGTCTTGATCAGTTGATTCAATCATATGTGGAAAGGGGAGGGAGGCCATCTATCGATTGGGATCTCCACAGGAACTTGCCTCTTCCCCCATCACCTGAGACGGACCTGGATCCGCAGAATGATGAGCCAAGTGTGGATCTGCGTGATGCTACTGCTAGACCATCACTAGTTTTACCAACTCCTCCAGTACCACCACCACGACCTCTTTGGCATCATGATTTCCAGCATCCTGGATGGCCACGTCACAGTGTTCATCGTTCAGAACTTGTAAGTTATCTATCCCTCCTCGCTCTCTCTGTGTGAACAGAAAATGCTGCAACAACATAACCCTGCGGACGACAATTTGATCGTTTCTTATATGCACACAATGATGTAACTGAAGCTGATCAAGCAATTTATTTTAAACTGAACACTTTGTATCGTTCTATTTTTTTAGCAGGAATGGGAGATGTTCAATGATCTGAGAGCAGATGTTGCCAAACTTCAGCAAGGCATGAATCACATGCAGAGGATGTTAGAAGCATGCATGGATATGCAACTGGAACTCCAACGTTCAGTTAGACAGGAAGTCTCAGCTGCTCTCAATCGATCAGCTGGCGGACAAGGTCTGCATTCGTGATGCTGTTCATTTTTATTTTCCTTGGCTGTTACCATAACTCTTGTGTAAATGTGGCAGGGGCTTCGGAGACATCGGAAGATGGGTCGAGATGGGGTAATGTTAGAAAGGGCACATGCTGTGTGTGTTGTGATAATCATATTGACGCCCTACTGTACAGGTATGGTGGGTGGTGCTGACTGTTGTGTAATAAGATGTTGATTTGTTCTTACATGTCTGAGTCTCTGTGTACACAGATGTGGGCACATGTGCACGTGCTCAAAATGTGCAAATGAGTTGGTACGTGGAGGAGGAAAATGTCCATTGTGCCGTGCACCCATTGTTGAGGTGATTAGAGCTTATTCCATACTGTAAAAAAAAGATGTAGTGAAGAAGAAGATTGCTGTAAGGAAATGTGTGGTAAGATATTGAAGCTCCTCCTACTCAAACCATCCAACATCTCATTCATTCGTAAATAATATATTATATATTCGTATTCTTTCTTGCAAAATCTTTCCACATTTGTACATTCTTATCTACTCATCAAGTAAGGAAATGCAATAATTATATTTTCATTACAAAAAATACAATGTTTCTCATCACTTCCGTACTAGGTTACTAGCAACGAGTTTGTAATTTTACAAAATTTCAATTTAGATGGTGGTAATTTAAATGATGTAAAAAGGGCTTGCATTTAACTTCTGAAAAACACAGAACTACAGAAGGCTTAATACAAAGAATAAATGTAAGACGAAAGTGTTAAGGAAAAAATGGAAAGATATAGGATTCTCAGTTCGCGGCAAAAAATCATATACACTTATGCCAGCCAAAAATAGCAGCAATGCATGAGAAAAAAAATAGTTGGAGCCGCCGCCTCTACAAATATATTCATTCAAGAATAACAAAATATGTTGGTGCCAACTGATCTTTTGCGTCACAAACTCGACCTCGTGATTCCTGCAATGCACAGCTTGCCTGGAAATCGGCAAGTGCGTGTATATCAGGAACGAGAATGGAGGGCTCTAAAAGTTGAGAGCTCTGAGTTTCATGACGAGCTGCTCTCTTTGTTCCTCCACTTGTGCATAGTTTAGGCTCATTTGGAGGTAACGCTCTTGTATTTCTTGCAACTCAGCTTCAAGTAGTGACACCTTACCTTCAGTTTTGATTTCTGTTGATTTTTTGGTAGCACCCCTGCCACATAAGTCAAATTTATATTGCATATAATGGTTCAAAAACTACTAAATGCATGATTCAGAACCATAAAGTATCTCATGGAATAAAATTAGATGTCAATCCTAGTTTTTCACTCCTCACTAACAGGAAGTTTGTTGTGACAAATGAGAGAGAAGTTGACATGAGATAGTGTGTCATGTCGTACCTTTCATTGGCTTGTGCAAGTTCATTCTGTTGTGGCTGAACCCTGGACTCATAATCAGTTGCAGGAACTTGAGATTTTCTGGAATGACCGTCTTCACCTCGTCTCGCCTGCTTCTGTTTGTGTTGTTCCAACGCATGCACTCTTCTCTGCAGGTCCTCTCTTACATCTTCAAGATGCTTCACCTTCATCAACAACTGGCTGTTAACTATCTTGATCTGATCAAGTTCATTTTTCGTCTCCCGGTCTTGCACACTCAATGCATCTCTTGCTATTAGATCTCCCTCCAGCCTTAGAATCTTCTCCTCCAATGCATTTTTCTTGCGCCTGCAATCCTCCTCTTCCAACACTGCGCTCTGCAGGTTGTAGCTTTTTTCATCCATGGAGTTTCTTTCCCTTTTTAGTTCTTCGTAATCTCTTGATACAGACTTGAGTGAAGCTTCGAGAATCTTATTTCGGGACCTCATTTCTTGAACTGAGACTCGTAGAGCCACAATCTCACTCTGCAGCTGAGACACTTTCTCCAGCTGCATATGTAGCAGAGAGTTCTCTTCTGCTAGTCGAAGCCTTTCGACTTCTGAAAGTTCTAGTTTAGAGTCCAGCTCAGTGATGATGGATTTGAGCTTTGATTCACAGTCCATCATACTCTCACACATGATCAGGAGCTCTTCCTGATCACCTGTTAGAACTACCTTGTTCCCACCGTTTGATCTTTCATGATTTTCGAAATCAGCTTTTCTTCCTCCTGTAGTGAATTCTTCCTTTAATAAGGAAAATCTCACTCTCAAATTCCCCACATTTCCTGCATCGTTGCAACCACAATGTTGACATGTCCTTGCTCTCGATTCCAAGTCCATACACCGGCTCTGCAGCTTCAGTTTCTCCTCCCGTAGCTCGCAGGTGAACTTCTGCAGTGAGTTATATTCCTCCATAAAACTTTCAGTTGTAGCCTGCAGCCTTATATTCACTTCACCTAAAGCTGCACGCTCTTCTTCAGCTTCTAACCATTGCTTCTGCATTTCCATCAACTTCTCCTGTGTCCCGAGCTTTCGGGATTCGTTTTCTTCCTCCAATACTTTGATCCGATTTTCAAGTATCATAACTTGAGACTCCGAATGCTGCAGCTCCAAACAGCTCGACTCATTTCTATCAGTAAGATATCTTAGTTGAGCTTCTAGGCCTGATATCCTTTGCAATAAGTAAACATTCTCTTCTTGTAGATCAGACAAGAGTTTCATCAACTCGGTTTGGTTGTTTTCGGATTCCATCAATCTCATTTCATCCGTTTTATCTTCACTTACTGATTTGCTCAAGCATTCAGAGATGAAGATACCGTCCTTTCCTATACTTTCCATGTCTTCTAGATCAGCAATCTCTTCCTGAGGAATCTCAGTCTTCTCGCTCTCCTCCGTAGGCTGCTCGATGCAGAGCTCGTGCTCGCCTCCTTCGTATGCATGGTGACACACCTTGCTACTTTTCAAGACATCATTTCTTGATTCTTTGAGTTCGTATAGAAGCTGTATATTCTCTTCTGTAAGCTCATTGCAAGCTGCCTCGAGTTCGTGGACCTTTTCCTTCAACTGTTTAATCTCCTCTGCTTCATCAACACAGTCTCTGTGCTCTGACTCCATCAAATCTTCATCAGAAGCTGCACTGGATATTGCAGCTTCCAGATTCAAGATCTGTCGTTCTTTCTCAGCTAACATATAGTTGCATTCAGCAACGAACTCCTTCAGAACCCGATTCTTCAAATCGCCCTCTATATCTATCTCTATGATCTTCTCCTGAAATGCACTTTCAATAATTGAAATCTCACCCTGCAAAGCTCGCTGCAGCTCCTGCTTATTGAGCAACTCAAGCTCAGAGATGCAGGTATTTTCGCATCGAGTTTCTTTTCGGGTATCTGCTACTGATGTCTCTGAAATGCTGGCATCAAGATCACTGTCATGGACATTTGATTTGCTAGCTGAGAGGCTTTCTATCTCAATCTTCTGTTTATCTATGGTCTCCTCCATTTCTTGAAGAACCGAAATCAACTCGATATTCGATTCTTGAGTTTTATTAAGCTGTATAGACAAATTCTCATTCTCCTCCTTTTGAAACCTGATCTCATCTTCCAATTCCTTCTGCACATTGCTCCAGTCTAATGCTTGAATGTCCGAGTTCTGAGCTGCATCTTGCTTCATCTCAGACTCCTCCAAGAGGGACTTCAAGTGCTCGATTTTTCGAGTCAGTTCTCGACACTCCAAGTGCGATGCAGCAAGTTCCATATTCAGTTTTGTTGTGCTCAGATTCTGATCAGACAACTCGTCCCTCAATCTCTCCATCTCCACAGCCAATTTCCTTGCATTTTGCTCCCACATCCTTGCTTCGGCCTCGAGTTCTTGAACCGTGGCATCATCTCCTTCCTTGAACGTTCTGGTAGAGGAGAGATTCAGCTGTAGTGATGTGGCAGCTGCATGACATGACTTTCTGAACTCTTCTCTTTGATTTCTACCATGAAGCGATCGAACTGATCTAACCGAACCGTGCGTGTAAGGGCTGAAAGATGCACTTTCGTTTGATTCAATGGAGTCCTGCCTTCCAAAACCATTGCTCCCTCCATATCTCTCACTTTGAGAGGAAAAGCTCTGCCTTCCCACAGACTCATCCATCGACTCAAAGCTGTATCGCGAAACCGATGGCGAGAAACTCGTTTCCTGATCCCAATATGATCAAAACTAGTTACTCCCAGTTAGATAAACCATCATAAAACATCACATCTTCAAGGCATTTCATGTGTTCTAAGAGGGTGATGATCTTACCCTGCTACCGGCATCCATGGGGCGGGGCAAACTGCCAGCCTTGTCAAAGGAGAGAGATTCACTGCTCTTTGCAGTTGTGGAATCAGAAATCTCAGACTGATTTTCTATGCTGTCATGATCTGAGTTCTCAGCTTTGGGTGCTTGCATGCCTTGTGACTTCTCTTCCCTTGAATTTCATGCATTCACATTCACAAGCACAATTTTAAAAAACACAAGAAAAAGACAGAGATTTCATGCAGACAACAGTTACCAACACTGTCACAAACCTTGGATTTGCTCTTGGTGTAAGACATTTCACCTCAACCTGCAAGGAAGAAAGAATTCACATATTTTCATGATAGGACTTCTTTTTTCGCTTCAGTTAAAAGCACGCGTTACAACCAAAAACAACGGAGTCTTACTTGCAGAACTGTCCCAAAACTGCACTTCTGGAGAGGCAATGAAACCAAACCTTGAGACTCTGAACTCAGAAATGCTGTAAGATTCAGTGTAGCTTCTCCAAGAATACTAGATTTCGAAGAACCCTGCAATAAACAACACTATGCATTAGCCTATCAAGAAAGACAAGACCATTTTCGGGACTCATTACTCACACTAGAAAGAAGCAAGACACAAGTCTAACCATTGCAACCAGAAATTTGAAGATGTATTCACTGTCAATATCTGCAATCCATATTGATTCTGTGAAGGCTTCTGTCCACTGACATGTTCCATTTCTAACCGTCGCCTTTCCTGATTTTCGAACTGGTTTGCCTGACTCTGAAGAGATTAGGGAAACATAAATCTTGTCCCACCCTTTTGGTACCTGACACAGCAACAAAGATACATAAACTGTCGAAATTTAATGCAACTAGAGGTTACAAATGTTAAATTTTGTCACATTTATGCAGCCATAATAGTTGTTACTGTCATAAAAATCTTGAATTTACAGGTTTATAAAGTGGAGGTGACAGTGTGTAATAAACTGTCCTAATCAAGTTAGGCCGTCTTGAACATTTTTCTTTTTTTTTTTTTACAGTAAACATAAATTTAGTATTCTTGATCTTGACTATAAGTAGTAGTCCTAACCACCATTTTTTTTATTGCACATGTTGAATTGTTACAAAATTTAAGGCAACAATAAGTTATAGATTCAAACACATTCATCATCTACCTGTCCCAAAAATAAATAAATAAATAAAAATCAAAACAACCCTCCCCAACTCCATGGAGCATTTCACAACCCTTCAACTACTAATTTTCATATCAATGTGAATTACTACATGTTTGTTTGCAAAATAAATAAATAAATGAAACATAATTCAGACAAATACAAATGCAAAAGACAACCTAGTTGTCCAAAATCTTGAACCGGCCCATGTTACTACAGAACAATATGGATAAGAAAGCATGTGCACAGAATCTGCTCCAAACAAACCAACTGGAAATAAAGATTCCCAAACACCATCACCAAGAATCAAAGCAAACCAACTTTCCCAGATGAAAAAACAATAGCAGTGGCAAGCATATTGCATACAGAAAAAAGTGTAGGAGACCAACCTGGTTTGCCTGAATACTGGAGAAAGTGAAGTCAAATTTCTGTGCAGATGCATCAGTGCCAGCTGATGAGTAAGATGATGATGACTTGTGCCTGTGAAGTCTGAAAATCTTCTCTCTTATCATATCTAAAATTTATGTGTGTGTGTGATTCAGCAAAGAGATTGAAGAAAGAATGGAAGAGAGCGCAGTGGCATTCACGAAATATGGATAGTTCTTGAAATAGTTTTTTTTTTGGAGAGAATTGAAGTAATAATGATGGATGGAATTGGGTTAAGTAGAAGAGAGGGATATGGAATTGGAAATGGCTGGTGAAGTGGGGTCTCTGATTTACAGATGGTTTAGTTCTTGGATTTTTGCTTTCTACCAATTTCGTTTTGACTCACCAAATCAATCATTGTTTTACCTCTTCTCCATACCCAGGTTTTTCGGTTCTATCTAATCCCAATGTATTCTAATTATAAACATTTCATGTATAAATATATATAAGGATTTTGGAGATGTAACATAAATGTAGATTAGTTATACAAAGTGTGGCAGCTCCAACAAAGAATGTGTAAGCAATCTTATCTTCTTTAAATGCATACATTGTGGGGTCGATACGAAAGGAACTAAATATAATATTTCTAAGGTAGAAATGTGCAAGATTTTCTTATAAATTAATTATTCACGGTGTAAAAAAAAATGTAGCAGCAAACGTATTTACGTTCAAAAATACAGTTTTCGACGAAAGATTTATATCATACTATTATTCATATGCTTCAACATTATTTTATATTGTGATAGTAAAAAATAAGAGTATTATCAATCCAGGATCCAAAATATAGTTTAATTATTAATTCGGGATCCGAAAAATGAAATTTTAATTTAATACCTGAAAGATATCTTCTAAATTAAGAATTATATGATCTTTTGAATCTTACATCGATAATTAAAATAATTTTGGATTCTGGATCGACAATTCTACTAAAAAAAATATTATGTATAAATGACACATTTAATTGGTAAGACATAAACACAAGTACAATTATTGTTTGTGATTTGTCTTTAATCAAAGTAATAACTACAAGTGTTGAAGCATAAAGTGGTAGATATTGGTGGGAGTCAATAAATTGGGTTATGATTCATATAATGGTTTGGGTGAGTTCCAACATCAACATCAATCAATTTATGGTATAATTGCAAATAGATGACAATTAGGACTTGTCATGTAATGTTAGTTAGAGAGAGAGGACCATCTCAAGGTTAGCAACAATTGAAGTGTGAAGCCCATTACAAGATAAGAGGAAATCTGAAATAGCAAAAATTATAAAGCAAAATTAATGTATAGCAACTCTTATGAAAAACTCCACAAAATAGCAAAAGTGTACTTTTTTATGTTAAAATGTCTTAATCACAACATCACTTTTCTTGATTCTTGTGAAATCAATAACCGATTAATTCTTTATATTTTTTTTGACACAACTCAATTTTTTATTTATTTTCAGAGAAGTACAAATAATTAAATATAATATTTGCTGTTCAATGTTTAAAATTCGGCTGGAAATGCACATCCAGTTGGAACTCGAATAAATCCAGCTGGAAGTCGGGTTTAATTATATTAAATCATATTCTGCAAAATCGGAAAAAATATATTTCATAAATCCTTGGGTTGATTAAATATAATAATCCGGATGGAAGTGAAAATTAAATTTGGCTGGAAATATGTCAACCAGCTGGAAGTCGAATAAAATCCGGATGGAAATCGAATTTAAAATATATTAAAAAGAAAAAAAAACAATTCTAATTCTAATGCTATTATATTCAAAATATCATTTATTGTTCATTTCAAAATTAATCACGAGAAGAAAACAAAGCAATAAAGAGAACAAAAGTTGTCCACCTAATCTGCGTTATGGATTGCATTTACCATGTGTTATTAATATTATTTAGTAAAATATTATATATTTGTTTATTTTATTTCTATTTTTAAATTAAAATATAAGATTTTATAAATTAAATTTTATGAAGTCTACTTATATTGGTCAATTGAAATAAAAATAATTTCATAAATCACGATCTTATGAGAAAAACAGTTGCAAGAACGGATACATACTTTCATCACAATTTCATAAAATTAATCCATCATTATTAAAACGGGACAATTAGATAGATAAATAAATGTTAATTTTCAATCAATTTATAAAAGCAGCTCTTAAAATATCCTTACTATTATACTTTATTTTATTTATCATTTTAACCAATTAATATAAGATATATGAATACTCTTATTATCAAAAAATGGTTCATATAATTTTAATCATAAATAGCAAATAATTTTTTTTTGAAATAAAATATATTAAATCCAGATTTAATTCAAATAAATTTTTTTTTTTGAAATTGAGCTGGAAGTTAAACAATCTAGCTGGAAGTCGATTAATTGAGCTGGAACTCGAAAAATCCGAATGGAAGTCGGATTTAAAATATATTAAATCCAGATTTAATTCAAATAATTTTTTTTTAAAACTGGGCTGGAAGTTGAACAATCCAGCTGGAAGTCGATTAATTGAGCTG
>JAPKLW010000455.1:321685-418578 GCA_026898455.1 Plectranthus barbatus
AACAATCCAGCTGGAAGTCGATTAATTGAGCTGGAACTCGAAAAATCCGGATGGAAGTCGGATTTTAAATATATTAAATCCACATTTAATTCAAATACTCCCTCCGTCCCGGTGAAGTAGTCCCTTTTCTTTTCGGCACGGAGATTAAGAGTTGTGAGTGTAGTGTAATTAATATTTTATTGGTGAGTGTGAAAAAATTTGCTATTTTAGGAAAATGGGACTAATTTATGGGACAAACAAAAATGGGAAATGAGACTACTTCAGCGGGACGGAGGGAGTAATATTTATTGAAATTGGGATGGAAGTTCAACAATCCAGCTGGAATTCGGTCAATTGAGATGGAAGTCAAAAAATCTAGCTAGAACTCGGATTTTGTTTAATAAAATAATAAAATAATCAAATAGTTGGACTTTTCGCACAAATCGATAAAAATGATTGGGAGATTGAGACATTGTTGATAGGAAAAGTACATTTTTGCTATTTTGTGGAGTTTTTCATAAGGGGTGCTATTATTTGAATGTGTTTTATAACTTTTGCTATTTAAAATTATTCCCTCTTACAATATTGTAATAACAATTGGGCTAGTGCTGTCAGCTTCCAAGTAACCACAACCTTATGATGATTTGAAATTAATGTGATCTTTTGCTCAAAAAAAAAAAAAAAAAAAAAAAATTAATGTGATCTTCCTTCAAATGAAATGATGTTTCTATTTTGCAATCTGAGTTCTAGTCCATATTTATTTACATTTATATATAATAATACTAAATAAAAGTAGTTAAAAAACTGTTGCACGGTAAAATATACAAAAATCAGGCACATACATATTTTGGTATTAAAAAAAAAAATCTCAATAATAATTTCACATAAAAGTTTAAAATTCAAATAAAAAAAAACACAAAGCCATTACATATTTAATATTTCCTCCGTCCCAATTTATTAGTCCCACTTTCTTTTTTGGTTTGTCCCATTTATTAGTCTCATTCCCTAAAATGATAAATTTTTTCACACTCATCAATAAAATATTAATTTCACTACACTCATCAACATTAATTATTGTGTCATTTCAAAATGGGACTATTAATTTGGGACGAAAGGAGTATTTTATAGCTTTCTTATGAAATTATACATATATCTTACTAGATTTATGTTGGTCCTTGAGATAGAGTTAGTTTGCACATCAGAAGATGAATTGTTTTACACAGCGGGTGAACCTACAAGCTGGTTGTCCTGTACCAGCTTGGGTTCAGAAAAATGGTTGTTTAGCAGGTCAAAAACATTACTTAATCAGTTTGCAAGTAATACTCTAATATTTGATGTGTTAAGTTTTAAATCCAGTGCATATAAGCTAAAAGAAAGCAGTAAAATACACAATGATTTGTAGAGACACGGATTACACCGTCCTACATCCTCTCTCAGACGCGCAGACTGGAATTACTAAGCTGTGAATTACAACAATGTCAACGATCTGTTGCTAACTGATGAATGCCGCGTCCAGAAGTCCACTAGCTCATTAGCCAATTATTTCGCAATCCAGAGCTTCTTCAAGCATGAAGCGGAGATGAGACCTTCAAAATTTATATCCTAGTCCAAGATATATTTTTTGTTTTCACTTGAATCTTCATCTATTCTTGTTGTAAATAAAGGTTGTTCTTGTTCAACTTAAACACAAAAACAACCTATCAGTCTTGTATAATTGCGAACAGATGACACTAAGGACTTGTCATGAGAAAGAGAGAGCACTACAAGAAAAAAGCTCATAGACATCACTGAAAAGACAATGGTTTAGGCTTGAAACCATTGTCGTAGAGTGAAATTAGCCTAAACTGTTGTCTATTAGAATCTTAAAACGCAAAAAGACAACGGTTCATCTTTACCGTTGTTGTTTAAGTATTGTTAATTACATAAAAGACAACAGTTTTTTAAGCGTTATTATTTTAGTGTTGTGTATTTTATTTACAATTAAAATTAATTAAAATCTAATATCCTATCTACTAAAAACAAGAAAACCTATGTAATTTCCCCAAATTACATAAACCTAAATCCCCAAATTGCTCCCATTTCCACATTGTCGTACGTCCGACCTCTGCTGCACGGCTGTGCCACTCGCCCTCACCATCGACCCACACCCAAGCGGCGCGCCCTCACCCTTGCTCTTGAACCCAAACAACACTCTCGTAGACGTCGTCAGACATCTCCCCGGCTCACATCCCTGCCGGCGGCTGCACTGCACGTCTGCACCCAGTGAGCCGGCCAGCCGCGACTCACCCAGTGTCTGCTATGCTGACCTCGCCCTCGCATTCGACCTTCGCCTTTGACTCGACCTGCTGCGGCCCTGCTCTCGTCGACAGTCGACACCGATTACACTTCCTCTCCCTCACCTCCCTCTCTCTCTTCGCCCGTCTACCAGAGTATATCTCTCATTGTTCCTCTCTCAATCTGTTTGCCCTGGGTGAGTTATTATTCAATATCGTTTATTTACCTTGCTTTTAGATTTTGTTTTGATTGATGTTGCATCCTGTTACCTTCGACTTTTGTTTTATATGTGTTATGTTTGAGTAGTAATGAATTAATTTGTTGGAAATTAAGTCTCACTTTTATTTTTCTCTTATCGTGATGATGTGGGGCGTGATTGAGGCCGTTTTACTGCAATTTATTAGTTTCATAGTGGGTGGTTGCAAGTTTCTTGTATTTTCTGCTATGATTCGTTTGTAGAAATTATTCAATTGTCAAACCTTATAGTTCGTTCTGATTAAGGCATTCTAGTTGTGAACATTTCAAATTCAAAATGTATCCACTGGAACACTTGTTTCTGCACCTCTCTCTGTAAAAATGGATGCAATATATTTCAAACCGAGTTGAATAGAATTATACCTTCAAACTTATTCTCCATCTTAGTGGCATGAGGTTTTTTGAATCTGGCTGAGCTTTGGCGTACATTCCTTTAACAATATTGGTAGTACCAGCTTCAGTACTCACACTAAGGATCAAAACTTATTTAATGGTCTTCAAGTTCAAGTTTTCTCATATTGAGAAGTCGTTTATGCATATCTGAGTGTAAAGCTAGAAAGAAATTTTATAGAGTAGTCCTTTACTGATCTGATGCTACCCAATCTTTGTGTAATTTGAAGCTAATTAACGAGGAATATGCAGTGAAAAATGAACTGAGGTTTTCCATCTTTTGCGTTTTTGGTTGAATTAATCCTTTCAGCTAGGTGGTGGCTATCTGTTTGGTCTGCCTTTGGGTTTCATTGCTGATTCATTTGGGCTACAATAATATGTGTTGGCATTGCGTTTCTTCTTGGGCGAACTGTAGGTTCATATTATTTTTACATTTGTTATCTTGGTGATATGAGCATGAGGCATAGTTATGAATTTGTTAGCAACCATAAAAACCCAGTTAGATATTCAATGCTGTTTTTTATCCCCAAACGATGACAGCTAGGGAGGTCATTTGTGATGTCCAAGTTGAAAGATTATCCACAGTTAGATAACCTTTTTATGAATCCCCTGGAGACCCTATCTGTAAATTAAACAAATAAAAGGCCAATATCCTTTGTTAGTATAAATATAAATATATATAAATAACAGTCAAAATGTGCAGTAAATATATGAAAATATCTCCACATGAGTCATAACAGCTTTATATACTACTGATAGTTTGAATCATAATTATGTGATTAATTGTGTGCTTGTATTTCTTGGTAGGGACTTCTATTTATTTACACAACCAACAACTGTAGGGTCATTGGTGCTAGTGCTGGTAGGGAGCATTGTTTTACAATACAGATTTCTGTTGGACTATAATTTCTTTGGTATGAAGATGACATTAAAATATGTAAGTCTAAATATCGAATCCCATGCTTCATTCAAGTGAAACTCTATGTTTTATTTTTTTTATTCATGGTTTGTTTTTTTTAGATTTACAGTTAACTTTTTAACAACTTTTTTTTTGAGTATATGTTTTGAGAAGCTTCATTTATAAAGGATTCTTATTTAATTTTCCGAGTTTCCTTGATATTAGATTGTCTAGATGATAATTTGAAAATTCTAATGCTCTCCATGTATATTTTAAATATTTTTTTTTGCATTCCTAATCACCTTTTATCACTTTTATGAATAATTCTCATTGTAACATTAGAAGCAGTCAGAAAAAATTTAGCCAGTAGTTTTGATATGTAAAACTTTGTGACATGTAAAAGAATAATTTTCATTGTAACTTATGTTCAGTAATAATAATTATGTTTCCTAGAATAACATCTACTGCTGGATTTCAAGAGCAATTATATTATATATTTGGTATACCTCCTCTTGAGAGCAACTATATGTTTTATTTTTTATCAGCACCTCTGCTAGGTTCATAATGGATAAGTCATGGATGTCAAAGAATAGGTTGAGTGATGAGTATAAGGTTGGAGTAGAGTCTTTCATGCAGTTCACCACACATAATGCACATTATGAGGTTTTAATATCATACTCATGCACAAGATGTGGAAATCTATCGAGTAAAAAAAAAAAAGAAGTCGTGAGGTTGCATCTGTTAAGTAATGATATAGACTTAACATACCATACATAGATATGGCATGATGAAAGATCTGCATCAAGTTACTCAATGCAGCATGGAGACGATCAATTTAGAGAACCAATTGATATAGTACATTCTGCATATGAAGAAAATGATAATCCAAGTAAGTTCATACAATTACTTGAGGATGCAGAGAAGTCATTGTATGATGGATGTACCAAATTCAGCAAGTTATCTGCAATAGTGAAACTCTTTAACCTAAAGGCAAAACATAGTTGGAGTGATAACAGTTTTACAGATCTTCTCACTATCTTTGGAGACATGTTACCTAGTCCTAATACATTACATCCAACTATATATGAAGCAAAGAAAAGTTTAGTCTCAATGGGTTAGGAATACGAGAAAATCCATGCATGCCTTGATGACTGTGTACTGTATAGGAATGAGTATGCGGAATATACCTCTTGTCCAATATGTGGTGCGCCGATATGGAAAGTGTGCAATAATACTTCCATGAAAAACTCAATTCCTGCAAAGGTTTTATGGTACTTTCCACCAATTCCAAGGTTCCAAAGAATGTTCCTTAACAAGGATATTTCCATGGACTTAACTTGGCATTCTGATCAGAAGGTTAAGGATGATCATCTACATCATCCAACAGATGCTCCCAATTGGAAAGTTGTTGACCATAGATGGCCAGAATTTCACGGTGAACCTAGACATCTAAGATTAGCATTATCAGCTATTGGTATCAATCCTCATAGTCTGATGAGCTCCAAGTACAGTTGTTGGCCGGTCTTACTGGTAATTTACAATCTTCCACCTTTGTTTTGCTTTAAGAGAAAGTTCATCATGCTTACTTTATTGATTTCGGGTCATAGACAGTCGGGCAACGACATTGATGTGTACTTGGCACCTTTAATTGATGACTTGAAACAATTATGGGAAGTAGAAGTTCCAACGTATGATGTTTTTTGTGATGAACGATTCTTACTTAAAGCCGTATTGTTATGCACAATAAATAACTTTCCAGCTTATAGTAATTTGTCAGGGTGCAAGGTTAAATGATACAATGCATGTCCTATTTGTGGTGAAGACACTTGTGCAACTAGGTTGAAACATAGTCGGAAAATGTCATACACCGGTCATAGAAGGTTTCTTGATAAATATCATCCTTACAGAAGGCAGAAGAAGGTGTTTGATAGGACACAAGAATTCAGAACTGCACCAAAACCAATGAGTGGGAGCAAAATTTTGCAAAGTGTTGCTAATATACAATGCAAGTGGGGGAAATTGAACAAAGCTAATTAGGATGATGATAAAATAATTTGGAAGAAGAAGTCAATATTCTTTGAACTCGAATATTAGGAGCATCTACATGTGAGACACTGTCTGGATGTGATGCACATTGAAAAAAATATATGTGAAAGTCTACTCGGTACCTTACTAGACATCCCAAATAAAACAAAGGATGGGTTAGCCTCGAGACAAGACCTGGTACCTATGAAGACGAGGACTCAATTAGCTCCTGTTGAGGGTGAAAAGCGAACATATTTGCCACTGGCTTGTTATACACTTAATAGGGCTGAGAATTTTTTTTTGGTGAATCTTTGTCTCGAATGTAGCTTCCTTCAAACTATTCTTCAAATATGAATAAGTTGGTTTCCTTGAAAGATTTGAAACTAATTAGGCTTAAGTCACACAACTGTCATACATTAATGCAACGATTACTTCCGGTGGCAATCCGTCGTGTCTTACCGGATAATGTAAGATATGCTATCACTCGACTATGTTTCTTCTTCAATGTGATATGTAGCAAAGTGATTGATGTCTCAAAGTTAGATGATATCCAACGAGAAATTGTGAAGACGTAGTGCTTATTAGAAAAATACTTTCTGCCGCCATTTTTTGATATCATGGTTTATTTAACTGTGCACTTAGTATGGGAAATCAAGTTGTGTGGACCTGTATGGTATAGATGGATGTACCCATTTGAACGGTAAATGCGAGTGTTGAAGAGTTACGTGAGAAATCAAAATAGGCCTGAAGGATGCATGGTTGAACGTTATATTGCTGAAGAGGCTGTTGAGTTTTGCTCAGACTTCCTATCAAATGTGCAAACTTGTGGCATCCTAGAATAACATAAGGCTCGACTAAGCAAGCCTTTCAAGTGCAAGTGTCTGTTCAACTACATACGAGGAGTTGATGCAAACACATCTTTACATACTCTCTAATGATGTTGAAATCGATCTGTATATCAGGTAATCAAGGCAACTCGTGATATTTTCATCTAATATATCTACCACTAATACATATGTAATCTTTAAATCTATAGTGAGCACATGACCCATTTAAGGACAACGTCACGAAACAAGCAGCCAACATGGTATCAAGGCAAACATAATCGATTTTTTGGTAGTTGGTTTTGTGATCGAGTAAGTTTCAAAACTATTACATATTATTCATTAATTGCTCAAAATAAATTCCTGAAAATTTATTTTATATAACTTATATAATAGGTTGCAAGAGAACTAGCTCGACCAGGACACCAAGTATCCGAAAAGTTGAGGTGGATTGCAGAGGGGCCTAGTAGCCATGAGTTGAAGTATGACAGTTACTTAGTAAATGGGGTAACTTTCTCACCAAACAACGCGATGCAGTGCAAACTGTTCAAAACTCAGGAGTAAGCATAATTGCAAAAACTATGCAAGTTTCTAGTGCGAAAGATAAAAATCCTATTGTGTCTGACATGACTTTCTATGGAGTTATTGAAGAGATATTGAGTCAATCCCGAGTTCGCTCAGTTTTCATTTACCATCAATATCATTATGAATAACAACAAAATGCTTCTCATCTGAAATAACTGTGATCACATGGGTAAATATCTCAAGGAAGTGTGGAACTTCTCTCATTTCATGTAAATCTTAGGAAATGGGATGATCTGATATCATTGTGTAACTCATATGTGTTGCATTCATACTCTGTAGATGCTTTGTAATTGTCAATTAGAATATTGCTTTAAACTTCATAAACAGAGTAAATAATAAAATTGGTGGCTGCTTAAAAATCTTAAGCAAGACTTGTATCATGGAATGCTAAAAGTAAGACTTTCGAATTAGCTTAAATTTACTTTTTAAGTAACAAGATGAATTAATGGTGAAGGGGTTTATTTGGCTAAACCCATCATTTGCATCTTCATTAGTACAATCCTACTAAAAAACCAATTATTATTGGGGAGTCTTCTAGAGGATTACTGAATAATTTCAACGTATGAATGTCAGTGTTTGATAGGGCTAGAGCAGGATGCCCCCGTTGCCTGTAATAAAGCTAAACATTCATTGTATGGATTCTGGAAAGAGAGAACTTACAGTTCTACTAACTAACAATTAAATAGTTGCCTCTTTTCTCCCTGTGTCAAAAACACATATGGAGTGTGTGGCAGAGAAAACAAAATGCTGAACAACGACGAAATTTGCATAAATATATCAGATGGATGCATTCCATTTATGTTACTCTAAGAAATAAATGATGGTAACGAAGTCACTTTCAAATATCATCCTTTGGCCAACATATTGAATAAATAAAAGTCTCAGAGCCAATAAATAATAGCTAGAATTATGAAGGGCAGAAATAAAAGAAAGAAATAAAGATAATTAGCAGTATAAGGAAATTACAGGAGGCAAATCTTGGTAGCTTCTCAATGTCTTGAGGATGGATTTTGTTTTATTCTCCAGGTCCTTCTTGTGCTCAACCATTTCCACCAACACGATTGAGCATTGCCTGGAATAAAATGTTTGATTTAAAGCACAAAATTCTTGATGTTTCTACTATTAATTGATTTGCAACAAATTATGTAAAAGAATATAATCAAAAGGCATGAAAATGTTGGTTATGAAAAAAAGTAATAACTAGACCTTTATGCTATATGACGCTGAAAAATACCATCTATTTTATTTATTATGTTGGTCTGTGACTCTGTGTTATTTATTACATTTTTCTCTGCTTCTGTTTGAAATGCTAAATGGTCTACTAAAAATTAAGTATTCTGCCCTAGCTTAACAATTAATTATTATTTTTTCGATTATTTGACATATTTTCATTATGTTTTGATATAGGGAGAGTTTATTGCACAAAAGCAATCTGGATCATTGCCATCTGCTAATTTGAGAGGCTCTATTCTAGATACAGTACTGGACAAGGATGAACACAGAGGTTGTGTGAGGGGTATTGGGGGCCATGCCTACAAAATAACAATTAATCGAGTTCCTGGAGTTGTCAAGTCAAGTAAGAGCAACAATGATCAACTAACGGAGTTGGTAAATGTGAAGAAGAGAAGTGTAGAGCAAGATGAGTGCATTGCAAAACTTGAGGCTATTGTATTCAAGAAATCTGGATGTGAAGAAATCGACAGTTGTTCCGTACAGAAACCAGAAATGAATAAGAATTATCATCCAATGGAAACAGAAGATGATGATGGCATAGAGTTTCTTGATACACATTCACAATATCTGGTATGATTAATATTTATTATGCTTATAAAATATATTTATATATAAAAAAATTTAATTGTTTGTATTTATTTTTATTTATAGGGCAAACTTGTTGAATTGAAGTTGGAGTCAGGCCCCAAAATTGTTGGATATGGTACAGTTGTTAAAGTCCATGGACGAGATGATAATTTGGATGCAAATTGTATGAGAATAACGATTGATGAAGCCTTGCTTGAAGATGCAAATTTGCCAATTCCAACTGACGATTGCCAAAGCATTGGTGAAGGTGTAGGATCCCACGTTATTTGGCCGATACACCTTTTGAAATTGAAAGATGAGGTAACAATATATTATTACATTGTTATTATATTTATTCTATTAGTAGTAGTTTGTTTTAATCATAATATGCAACAAACTACATGTAGAAACCAAAGAGGCAAAACATTAAAGAAAAAATAGAGCCTACAATAGATTTATCATCTGTCCCGAAGGAGCTACGTATGATCTACATGTATTGCAAAGCCTTAGAGAGGTCCACTATTCAAATAAAACTTGATGATGACCTCTTCAACCGCGAGCGTATCATTTACATATATCTACAAGATGTCGAGCTCTTCTATCAGTTGCATCCAATATCATATAATTGTATTGCTGTGTACATATGGTAAGTAAATTGACGTTATTGTATTTTATCAACTTCTGTTTGTTTACTGAATTTCTTTTTTCATTTTGATTATTATTGGGTTCTTATTTACAAAAATCAAAGAATTGAAGAAAGTGGCCAAGTACCGGTTTGTTGATCCATATGTTATAGGGCACATACCTTCAACCAAAAATGATAAGCAATCTGTTGATGAAACAATCGAACGAAGGTCCATAGAATTGGCAGTCGGACTAGATGGTACTGTTGTTGTGCTAGTAGCTATTATAATTATATGCAAGTGCACGTATGTCTAAACAAGTAATACAGATCTAAGTCCAGATATCGTACCCAAGGGAGTGAAAGTGAGTCGTGCACATTCTATTGCTTGTAAATTAATGGGGTTTTGTGACTTCTTCAAACTAAAATAACAAGAAAGCATATAAAATGAAACCGAGCAGGGCTAGAACAATTAATAAATTTTCTTCCCACAAAATAATCATAAACTAATAGACTATGGTTTTAAGATCAATGATAAAATGCACTCGGGTTATTGACTTTTGATTATCTACTCTCCTATATGTTGCAGCATTGTTCAAGCATCGACTCTGGTTCTTGCAACCACACTCTTTTCTGTCTAGACTATTGTCATAGCGCTAGATCTATGTTTTCTTGCTAACCTTCATATGTCTATGATAGATTTTGCCGTCAAACAAACTATTTTAGAACAGGGGTTCTTGCAAGTCTTAGATTCCATGTATTTCTACACTAGAGATCAAGATTGACCACGACTCCCTCATCCTAGATCTCCTCTCGGTCTCACTAGGTGAAATTTCTACCTGCCACCGTCGTGTTTAGGTGAACAAACAAACCAGAATCGAAATCAAACACCAGATTTAATACAAGAACAACTTCAACATTTATTTAAGAAGATAAACCAGTCAATAACCCGAGCCTAAAAGGTTTAGCTCATGCTTACAAAAGATAAAAAGCAAACGATATTCAAGTTCATATCTCCAAACATCAAATACGTAGAAATATTAAATAAAATGCAAATAACAATAAACTATTCAGGATTGTTGCAAAATCCACTTTGGCTTCTCACGAACTCCCAGTTCTCTCTGCTCAAACTCCCGCGCTGATACCTCTCGCCAAATTGTGTTCTCTGTATGTTTGTTCTATCTCCCTTCTCTTTTCTGAAAATATCGCTCTTGTCTCTCTTCAGCTTCATCCCAACCTTACACGTGGCTCCTCAATCTGCCTCCCAGCTCTGACAGTTCTCCTGGGTGACACCTGTCCTGCTTTTTGGGACATGATCTGAAAAGTGTTGAGATCCTGTCTGATGTGATCCAGAATATTCCTCACTAGAGTTCTGGTCATGCTGCTCCTATGATGTGACATCGTATCAACTCTTCATGCTCTTGTTATGCTCCATCATAGTAGAACATGTGATACTATTCGAACAATTCCTTCGCAAAAACTCGTAATTGACACAATACTTCATAATAAACCTAAATTTAGTAAACTCACCAATTAACCTATATTTTGCTAATTATCCTATAAAACAAGACTATTCCAAGACATAATTAATTAAGTTCGACACAAAATAATAACTCTTTAAGAGAGTTATCAGGTACCTTACATAATCAACTTATCTTCGCACCGTGTAATGTGGGGTGAGTAATAAGTTGACTTTATTTTAGTTACATGAAGGCTTAAAAACATTTATTCTAATTTGTGAGTGTTGATACATATATATATATATATATATATATATATATATAGGATTCTGACGATTATTGACCCTTACAAGGAGAAGGTTGCAATTATAGATCCTCTTTATAATGGTATTTGAGATGGTGTTTGGAAACAAGTGGTTAATGTGTAAGTTTATTTTCCTTTACGTTATTATTTTATTTTAAATACTTCAAATTTCGTTTCTCATCAAACTAACTTATTTACTTCATATTAAATAAAGAGCCTTGAAGTTTTTTGGAGCACATAAGCAATAAAATAAAAGAAAGACTCCTAAGTGGATTATAATCAAGGTATGTTTGTAACTTATGAAAGTCGTAGAATGAAGATGTATTAACAATTAATAAATTGATTTCAAACGTAAGGTCCTAAACAACCAGATGGATTCCAATGTGGATATTATGTGATGCGATACATGAGAGACATTATTGAGGCTAATGGTGGTGAGACGATCAGTTCTCTACAATCATTGGTAATCATTGTTTTGGTTTTGTTGTTTATTTTCTCTGCTATGTTTGTTATTGTTTATTTTCTCTCATTGGATTTGTTATAATTATTGAACATATTATTGAAGTTGAGTTTCATAAAATAGAAAGAGCCTTGAAAGAGGGTTGGTAAAATGTTGATATATAAAGACATATAAACTGTTTATATATATGATTCCTTTAAGCTCTTGGTTTCAAAAGTGTGGTTATATGCATATAGTTCAAGTTATGCTACAAGTATATCATTGTTGTTCATATTATTCTAATCTATATATTTTTTGTTATTTTGTTTAACAGTTCACTAACAATTACTCCTCTGAGGACATTGATGTTGTGCGCAAGGAATGGTTTGAATGTGTTCAAAATCATGTATGATGGACACATGTTTGTTTTTTATTTTAAGATATTAATTGACGTACAAATGTTTCTTTTGTATTTTGGTATTTTGGGAATTGAAGGATAAATGTTTGTTTTGTATTTTAGATTTATTAATGGTTATTTATGATTTGAATTTCATTATTCAATTATATTATTTTGTTTAAACTGATTAAAAAATAAATAAATAAAAAACCTACGACAACGGTTTAAAATTGTACTACCTCCGTCCCGCCTGAATAGTCCCTTTTCATTTTGACACATTAATTTCGGAGCTAGTGTTTAGTAGCTAATTGTGGTTAATAATAAAATTGGCAATCATAATTAATTTATTTAAGCGATTGCCAATTTTATTATTAACCACAATTAGCTACTAAACACTAGCTCCGAAATTAATGTGTCAAAATGAAAAGGGCCTATTCAGGCGGGACGGAGGGAGTATTTATTTACAGTCAGAAAACCGTTGTCGTAGGTGTAAAAACATTGCCGTAGAGATATGTACAATACCAGTTTGTTGACACCTACGACAACGGTTAAAAAGCGTTATTGTATTTATCTACGACAACAGTTAATAACCATTGTTTATTAGCTTATTTTTTTACCCCTACAACAACAACCCTACAATAACAATCAAAAATACCCTACAACATCAATTTTAAACTGTTGTTTATCAGTCTTTTTTGTTGTAGTGGAGAGAGAGGGGACCATGCAATAAGTATGCAAGCCCATTATAAGATTTGTATAACAATTGGGCCTGTGCAGTCAACTTCCAAGAACTAAAAGCTGGTGATGATTTTGAAACTAATATGATTTTCCTTCAAATGAAATATTTTCTAATATGCATTTCTATTTTCCAATCAAGAGTTGTTCCGTAATGGGAAATAATTTTGTTGCTAAAATAATACTCCCTCTGTCCCGCCAGATTAGTCCATATTTCCATTTTCGTCTGTCCCACCATATTAGTCCACTTTCCTAAAATGGAAAAAAATCTCCTCACATCAATAAAATATTAATTCCACTACACTCACAAACATTGATTTCTGTGCCGAAACCAAATTGGACTAATCTAATGGGACGGAGGGAGTATTGTGTTTCTTACTATTTTTTCTTAACGAATTTGGTCACACTACAAAAAAAATGGTCTATAATGACGACAGAAATTATCACTATAAATATGAATTTTGTCACTGTAGCATCTCAGTGACAATATTGTGTGTCGTCGCTGTGTCGTGGCTACTGAATAGTGGCTAAAGGGTTTAGCGACGAACTATGATAGTCATCACTATTGTTCTATTTTATTGTGACTCCAATTTTCATCACTAATTCACTATTAATTAGTTGCAAACTATAATCGTCACTAAAATGTCATGATATAGCCGCACAAGTGGGTTGTCACTAAACAAACATGTTTTAGCCACTATAATAATTATCACTAAAACTTTATAATATAGTAGCATAATTTGTCGTCACTAAAATATCATTATATAGTTACACATAAGTGTTGTCACTAAATAAATACATTTTTGCCACGACACTAATTATCACAAAAACTTCGAATTTAGTAGCAAAAATTGTCGTCACAAAAATACCTAGTCGTTGTTGACCAGATCATCTGAACCCACCTACACCGTACCTAACCATCGGTCGAGCCACCACTGAGCCGCAATGAACCCACCTACACCGTACCTAACCGTCGGTCGAGCCACCGCTGAGCCGCAATGCCCTGAACCGCACCCAACTGTTGCATCGCACCTAACTCGCCAACATCGAGCCACAACTAACCAACCGCACCACACCCAACCATTGAACCGCATCTAGCCTACCACCACCGAGCCACAACCAACCATCGACTGAATCCACCGGCATCGTACCGCACCACGAGCAATTAGGACCAGCGAGCCATCACCGCACCACACCGCACCTATGAATAATCAGGACCCTGCACATAGACATATAAAAAATTAATATTTAGTGCTTCCAACAGGATTCGAACCTTTTACCTCTTAATTTAATCCTTTATATCTATCCACTGCACCAAGTGATTAATTATTAATATTTTGGATTGTTAATATATATAAGGTAATAGTGGCTATCTATCTAAACTTAATAAATTTATAAAATATATTTCACACTTTATAAATTTAAATCTTGACAATCTTATTAATTGAAAAACTACTATGACATCAGCGAATTCTAAAAAATAAAAGTAAAATGTAAAATATTAATAAAATGAAATTTTATATAATTTTATTTAAAAAAACTACTACACAATATTCACTTTTACTTCATTATTTAGAATTTATCGAAGTGGTAGTAGTTTTTTAATTTATAAGATTACTAAGAATTAAATTTGAATAAAAACTAAGTTTTAATAAAAAAAATTTATAACATAAGATTTTAATTTATATTAAACATAAATTTTTCATAATTATGTAATTAAAATTATAATTTAACTAAACAATTTAAAATTTACGCATTATTTAATATTTTTAATGCCTAATTAACTTATTAAAAATTCAATAATCCTAATTAATTGTGTGTATTTATTTAAATACATGATTAAATTTTTAATTCAATCTGAATTTCAGGTTAATTACGCATTTTGAATCTTATCACCTTCAAATAGTTTAATTTTAATATAGTAACATAATCTTCAATCATATTTTAAATGTTTTTAAATGTAAATTTTTATTAATATTTATTACTTTTATACAAATATTTATAATTTAATTATTTAAATATATAAAGTCAATATTCAATTATTATTTAATTGCCACATCAAGAATTTTTTTTAATATGGGTAAATATCATAATAGTCTTAACCAAAAATATAATAAGATCTTAATAGCATTAAGTTGATGGGGATCAAATTACTTAATAAAACATAATGTTGGATTTAATTTCATACATTTGGAAGTATGTAATAGAATTTATAAAATTTAAAAGTTTTAGATATTACGTAACCAAAAGCAAATTAATGGCTAATAAAAATTATTACTAATGAACTGATGGAGTTTATTAAATTTTGAAATTTTATTAAAACATAATTAAAAATATTATTATTGTCGAATTCAGTGATAATATATTAAATTATCACTATTTATAATTTATTGAGATAAATCTGGTTACAGTCACTATAAAATGGATTTAGCAACAAAATAAATTATTGTCAGTGACTTTAGTGACGATAAATACTAACAACATATGAAATTGTCACAAATTGAAAACTATTGTGATGAAAAAATTAATTGTAGCTAAAATAGTATTTTTAGTTACAAAAAATTTATTGTCACTAATATTAGTGACAATAAATATTGACAACTTACGAAATTGTCACAAATCATATTTTTTGTGACGAGAAAATTTATTGTTGCAGTAGATATATGTTTAGTAACAAAAATATTATTGTCACTAACTTTAGTGACAATAAATATTCGCAGCTAATAAAATTGTCACAAATCATATTTATTGTGACAAAAGAATTTATTGTTGCTATACATATATGTTTAGTCACAAAAATATTATTGTCACTAGCTTTAGTGACAATAAATATCCGCAACTAATTAAATTGTCACAAATTGCATTTTTTGTGACTAAATACATAATTGTTACTAAAAATGTGTTTTTAGCCACAAAAATTTAAATGTCACTAACATTATTGTCACTACACATAGTTTTTTTTGTAGTGTCAGGAAATGCTTTGACTAACTGGATCCGGATTTGACTATATTGCAATTCTTTATTCTATGTTTAATTTGAGTGTGAAAAATATATATGAGTTAGGAAGAGCCAAAGACTATATTGGAATGATGAAATGAGCAATAAACTTGACCTCTTACCCCAATTTTTGTCAATCCATGCTTAGTTTTACAAATGATGAGGGTAATATTAATAATTAAGCAAAAACTTGCGTTAGACACGTCTAAACGATTTAGGCGGGGTTTATCCATACCCAAATGGATTTATTCATCTCAAATAAGGTATATTAGATGGGTTTAAGTTGGATTAATGAATAAAATCAGCCTAAACCATTTAGGCGTGCCTAACCTAAGAACTTCCCTAATAATTAATAATATATATAGTAACTCTTATCACTTTCATATCACTAAAAGAAAAACTGAGTGAAAAGAAATTTGTATTAGCACTTCAACAAATCTTGGAAAAAAAAAAAACAGTGGCTATCTCAAGCACTCTATTCATACAAACGTGCATCCACTGTCGCTAGCTACCAAACAGCATTGGTTCTTCAACTACACAGTATAATGCATCGATAAAGAACGAACAGCGCCCATCAAATTTAAGACCAGATTAGAGAGAATTAAAAGGGATGCTTAAAGTGAAATTAAAAAAAAAAAAAACATGATGAGTTTGTTGGGGCTGCGAGTGGAGGAAGAAAGATTGAGTGAAAAAGTGATGTAGGTGTCTAGGGTTTTGGTAGCTGCAAAGAATGAATGTTTTGCTATGGGTTTTGTGAGAGTTAAAGCATGAAGGATAAATGCAAAAACTAGGCTGCAAATCTTTTTGTAGGAGTTTCTCAATCTACTCTATTCTCCAAACAAGGAAATCAACTTGCTTATACTTTGATTAAGTCGGGCCAGTCTGGGTTTTGGTTCGAATGATTTGGACATATTATAATTAATTTAATGTTTATGTTAGTTCAATAGGCCTCTAACTAGTTCAAAGTATATCAGTTTCATAATTCTCACCGCAAAAAGAGAGATTCAAATTCAACACACAAAGGAGCATCTTTTGCAGTTTCTAACATCGAATGGATTCATTGGACAAGTTGAATAAAAGTGTCTTTTCTTAGAGAGAAAAAATTTGTTCAAGCTTGATTATGTTTATTAGTTTCAAGATATTTGATATGCTCAATTGAATATTGGATAAGTCAAATTTGAGCATAAGAGTATTCCTTGGATTCAATTTGATTATACACACATATATATCTCACTTGTTCAATAAATATATATATATATATATATCAAATTAGATGAGGTAGTGTGTTCTGCATTTTTCAAGCATTGATGTGATGAGTTGATTGGACTAAGTCTTCATAATTGAATGCACGTACGTCTCTTTATTTATTTTCTTCTAAATGAAAACCAAAAATAAAAATAAAAAATTTGTAGATTCGAAATTCAAAAGACGATATTGTAATTATCGATTCAGTATAATAATGATCTTTCAAAACTTCACATTTGGGATCATATATATTACTCCCTCCGTCCCATAACATTAGTCCTGTTTTCCTTTTTCGTCTGTCCCAAACATTAGTCTTGCTTTCCTAAAATGGAAAATTAATACACACTCATTAATAAAATACTAATTTCCTCTATCTCACTCGCATTGGTATCTGTGCCGGAATGAAACAAGACTAATGATCCGGGACGGAGGTAGTATTAAAAATACAAAATCACAACAAAACTTGATTAAATTATATGACAACAAAAATGAAGTCATGTATTCAAATCAGACAATAAAGGAGCGTAAAGCTAATTTTAACATAATTGAAGATCACGTCCCACATGCTCATGATTGTGGATCAGTGGGATTATGGTTGATGATATTAAACAAATAAAGACCACTTCTTTCGTTTTTTTTTTCTTCTAGAAAATGATTTAATCAACTACATATATGAAATACGCGACATATATAATATGATCTTCAATTATTATTTCAATAAAGATTAAGAAGACAACAATACTAACGACCAAGAAAGGCTGTTGAGTTTCCGACCTTCGATCACACTACGATGATTAAAACACTTTATTTATGATTAATTAGTCATAAATTCGATTACAAAAAAAAAAAAAACTGTAAAAGATGAACCACAAAAACTTGTAACGGTAACGATCAATTTCTCAAGAAAAAAATATCAACTCAGAAATCTGAATCCGTATACATTTATAAGATAATTCAATTTAAAAAGAAAGTGTAAATCTACATATATATTGTTTATATAGATCATGAGCTCGATTTTTTTTTTCTCAAGCCAAACTAATTTTCTATCAGAAAAAAATAAAATAAAATAAAATATCACCATGAACAAGAAGGCGTGTGATCACAGACAATCCCATTTTTCTTTACAGTAAGCATCTTCTCTTGGCGCCGCCGCCAATATTTCCCTCAACCTCCCTGAAGAAGGACTCCACCTCCTCCCCGGCCACCACCTCCAAGAACTTCAGCTCCCGCACTTTCCTCTTGCATGATCTCCGCCGCGGCGGCTTCCTGGGTGCCGGCGGGCAGCAGAGGACCGGCGGGATCACGTGCTCAGGAGATCTCGGAGTGTGGCAGTCCTCCTCACTGATGCAGCTGTCGCTATCAGTATCAGCTCTGTCGGAATTCTGAGGCATTTTGATGATTGGAAGTCTGATCTCAAGATCTGCAGACATCCTTGTCGGAGCCAGACGGCGGCGGGGGGTGGCAGAATTGTGTGTGCAAGAAAATGAGAAGAGGGTATGGTTATTTTGCGTCAATATATGTATGTATATGATGGGGGTGGGGGAGGCGTGCAATGTAAGGTAATTGAGTGAGGAAAAGGTAGGTGGCATATCTTTATTATTACACTACTGAGATTTTTAAAAATTTCGCTTTATTTCGGTTCGGTTCGGTTTTAGGTTTTTTTTAAGTGGAAAACTTTTGTAACATGTCTATGTCATGAAGGGGGCTTGCTTTTGCAGCTGGTGCATCTCTATCTTGGATTTCTTTTTCTGGCCTTAAATTCACAAATCTTGGCCTTTTCTTCTTTTCTTGCAATATATTTATTTTATTTCCCAGGTTGTCAGCACATGAAACCTTTGGTGATTTGCAGGTTTTGAGGCTGGATATGCACCTTAATACACACCTTCTTTTTAATGTGACATATACCTTTTTTGTGAAAGAATTTATTTTCCGTTACTTTTTATTATATTAATTAATTATATCTCATATTAATTGAATGCTATGCTATGTTGGGGGATCTGATGATATAACATAGTATAACAAAATGATTTTAATGTATGATGTGAATTGATCAAGAAAGTGAGACTTGTATATAAATTAAACATTCAAATATTTTACAAAATTGAATTGTACACACAAATTTTATACACTTCTGCAGGTGCAAAATTGTAATTTTAGGTGTAATTATATAGCAAAATTCAAAAAATAGAAAAATAAAAACAAAAACAAAAATACGGAATATATATTATAGCCAATATAAGCAAGTAATCTGCCTTTTACTTTTAATCCACACAGCATGACTTAAGCTTAAAAAAGGAAGTTTGTAAAGTGCTTTTCTTGCTTGTTTTAGGCGATTTTGCTTCTACAATTGCTACCTTGATTTTATATTTACTTCATTACTCAGGCATTGTATATTCATTAAAAATTACACGATCGAATGTCTGCACATGATAAGTGTCGGATCCAAAAAAACTTTTATAACAGTAATATAATTTTTTTTTCTTTACGAAGAGAAACTATCACATAAAAGAACTGGATAATTATACTATCAAAACGAAAATAAAATCGACTCTACATGGATATGCCAGTGCATATATTATCATGATCACAATAAAATGGTATAAAAAGATTGTTAACATAGATGAGAATTGGTGTAATTATTCTCCTAGCTGTCTAAAGTGATGATATCTGCTGTTGATACTGAGCTTATGAGGTGTGGTGTGTACATTATTAATTAATCCACATATTTATGTTAATATGAGAGAGAGAGAGAGGTGAAAGTGGAAGCAAAATCAGGCGTTGGGATTAGTGTAATAACTAACTGCAAGGTTTAGAGGTTACGTTACCGCAAAAGTTATAAAAGCGCGCTGGCCTCCCACCACCCCCCTCACGCGCTTTTCCACTGCTTTATTTTACCTCCCTTTTTCTGGCTCAAATCCTCTGTCCTACATTGTGTTTCACTTGGTGTCTCATTGTCTCGATTATTAATTTTAAATTATGTTTTTACGAAAACAAAAATCAGGTATAATACAATATGGTCTAATTGATTTATAAGAATAAAAATCAAAATTTTATAAGAACACAAATTATAGTTATAAATTAATCAATTTTAATAATCAAATTTTAGTTAAAAATTGAAAAATAATTACTAAAAAATATTATATACCCTAATTGGGTGGGATGAACCCTATGGTTGAACTTATAAAATTAATCCAAATCATAATAAATTAAGATTATAAAAAAATATTAAATAAAAACTAATAATTTTAATAGTGGAACACAAGACGTGGGACAAGGATCTCATGCCCCCTTTTTCCCACTTGCTATTTTCCCCCATTTTATTTATTTATTTATTTTATCCAAAATTTAAAATTAAAATACACATAAACATTCCCATTTCTTTTTATTGAAAATAAATATAATAGAAATGCATTTATGTTCTTAAAGAGACTAAATTCAAAATGCACGTACAAATAATAATAATAGCAATTAATAATATGCTCAACCGTCTCTATAAAAATATCTGAATAATTAACATTTTCGAACATAAACAAATCTCAATTAAAAATGTAGAAATCAATTGGTTATTCTTCTCTCTTATAATGTAATTACTAATTAGAATAAGATGTGATTGATTAGCGGCTGCAGTCGTAAAAATCGAAGAGGATGTTTCTTTTCACAATCCCTGCTCTTTAACTTGGAAACATGAATTATTTCATCCCAACATCCACTACTCCAATGTTTCCCATCCCCTCCCACTCACACTCACACATATATTACATCAAGATTGTTTCACAAATCTTATTTTATGAATATATATATATATATATATATATTTGATCAAATTTATCATCATATTTCAAGAATCGATAGATTGAAAATTATTTGAAGACAAATATTTGTGAAAATTAGATATAGGTATATATAGCATAGGATACCTTGGGGGGAGGTAGATCTGAGTAAATTAATAAAGAAAGAGTGGGTGCAGTTGAGTTTGGGGGGTTTACCAAATATATATATGAATATGATATATACTTACTTACATCCCACACTACTCTTCCATCATCACATGAATCTTTCCATGTGATTGTCAACTGAACTCACCCTTTTTCTTTCTCTTTCACATTTTTATTTATTTGCATGTGACGCCAATAAATAATTGCGATGGATAATCAGAAATCATGGCTGAGCTTATTAAGTTGCTGAAATAATTGCAGATGAGGTCAGTAATTGAGGAGCCTTCGTCTGGACCACTGATTAAGATTATTGGTTATCGATACCCATCATCATGAATTCTCACCTCACAAGCTTTCATCTTTAATTATCCTTTATATATATATATAAATAGAATGCATTAATTTAAAATCCCATTTGAATTCCGAGTTGGGAGCTTTATTGTCATCTTCGAGATCGATCGAGGATTATTGTATTTTCGTTCAGATATAAAATAGACTGGACATATTAATGATGGTTTTCGAGAATTCAATATCAAGAAACTTGACATTTTGGTTGTATAAACGTAGGAAAAATAAAAATTTGAGTCTAAATCATTGGTAGTTAGCACCTAAAAACAAATAATTCATGGGCTGTTTTCATATTTTTCATCATAGTTTTCTGGTTTGTTTTGGAATATAAGATTCAATCTGACTATTTTACAAAACAAACTTTTTAGATTTGGAGAGTATTTTTTTTCCATCATTTAATTAATTTAGGAGTTTTTTGAACTAGACTAGATTTACTTTTGGGTTCAATATTCTCCAATAATTGGTGGGACTAAGACCAATTTATTCCTTTATTATGACCTGGTACCAAATATTATTATGTATTACTAATATTATAATTATTTTTGTAAAATTGAAACTTATATCCTACATCGGGGTATGGGCACTTATGAGTTATGACTGAAAAACCTAAGGAATTAAGCCCTACACATATAATTCATATATCATAAAAGTCTCTGAAGATTTGATTATATTTATATTCATAAGAGAGACACTCAAAACATGATTTTTTTTTATAAAAAAATTAAGGTACCCTATTAAAATAGGAAGGGGTGTCCTTAGAATATTTTTTTTAAATACGTAGTTCCATTATATTTTTCATCTAATTATATTGAGTTTTTTCTTTGTAAAAAGTAACAATATTTAAAAAGTAAAAATTGAATTTAGTGGGAAAATAGTTATTAAAAAAAAAAAAGAACATTAGAATGTGGTGGAGTGATGATTATGAGAAATAGGATTGATGAACATAAATAATTATTAAACATGGAATAATGTGCAATGATTGTGTACAGAAATCCATGCTTCATTAATGGAATTTAGCAGACAAATTATCATGTGATATTTCACCGCTGCCTCCTCCACCTTTATTCCCTTCACCAATCCATGTGAGATCATATCACCTTTCCCAAAATAGCCCCTAAATCTCACCTTAACATATCTTATTGTAAATATACACCTCCTCATAAAACATAGTTTCACAATGTATGTAGGGAAAAAATAATAAACTTATGAATAAATTTTAATATGTAAATCAATTTATATTAATCTCAAACTGAGTTTTATTATTAGATTTACTCCTTATATACATTATATCATGTGAAGTATAATACTCCCTCTGTCCCGACTAAATAGTCTCATTTGCTTTTGGCACATGAGTTACTACTGTTTGTGAGTGTAGTGGAATTAATATTTTATTGGTGAATGTGAAAAAAAATTTCATTTTAGGAAATGAGACAATTAGATTGGACAGACCAAAAAAGAAAATGAAACTACTTAGACGGGACGGAGGGAGTAATAGATAATACACTCAATATGTGTGGCTAAGTGCTTGTGAAACAAAGCAGGAAGGTAATCAGAGAGTTTGTGTTGATATGGACAATCCAAGAGTGATTCTTATACAAAATAACAAGGATATTTTTAAGATATATTCTTATCTAATTATTATTTTGATGTGTCAAAAGTTTCTACAGAAATTACCAGATTAGGAGTGTCTTTAGATTAGCTTAGTTCTCAAACTTATAAAACCCTGTTAGGATATATCTTGTTGTAGCAGAACCGACAAAGATAATCAAGACAAATTGGGTGAAAATACAAAGCCCCAGTTTGTATCGTGGTAAGTAAGGAGAGACCAGCTACCACTTTGGAGCTGATGACTCAGAGAAACTGACGGACGACACCAGCCTGGATCACCTCCAGTTTACAAAGTCAATTCTTCTTCGCACGAAGAGACAAAGATAACAAGTCAGTGGAATCACCAAAGACCAGTCTTTAAGTTTGGAGATTCATTTAAGATTGATGAAGCACCAACCAGTTCAGATTCCTCGGACTGGCAGAGCCGTTCTTTCACAAAAGCAGAATATTGACATCCTATATCAGAAAATGACGAAGTAGGTGCCGAACCTCAGGAAAACGCCTTGCTCCCGTCAGAAAAGAGACGCATCAGATTGGGCATCGCTTCAGTGTCTCTAAATGACTGCAATTTAAATTGCTCATACTTCGTCTATAAATACACGAAATACTCAGAGTAATCAAATATAGAAACGAAGAAAAAGTACCGAAACTCTGTTCAAATGAAAACTATAAGCCTTCTGTGTGTCATTTTAGTGAACACGATACTCGTAGCTTCTCAGCTCGAGTTATTTGGAATTCTTTCTCTCCTAGAAAGAACACAACAGTTACTGTAGATCTCCAGGAGTGATTCTTACTGGCGTCTAGCCAAACAGTTCGACAGTTCGGGAGGAACTATAAAGCTCTCAACTCCAGAGGAGAAGACTCCGTGGTGTGCCTATACTCCAAATTTGCGAAGCCGAAAGGACCAGAGGCCTGGACGAGTGAGCTAGTGGATTGGTAGACACTGACATCTACCAGCTAGCAATAGATCGCGAGATCCGTCTGTAATTGAAGCTTAGTGAATTTTCAGACCAAAGTCTGCAGAGAGGACGTATGACCTTAGGCTCCGAACCTCTATAGATTCCTTGTCCTTTTACTACTTTCTTACATTTTTGCAAGGTTTTTAAAACTCAAAACATTCTAGCATTGAAGTATATTTGAACTGAATAATAATCTCACTGCTCGCTAACAAAGTGTTTTCAGAAACACAAACTGGTCAAGAACAACCAGTTTGTGGGTGCAAGTTTTGATCTTAAAATATCCGTTACACATTATATATACTCTGATCTTGAGATCAACTGATATTTCTAGAACATCTTTGAGTACTATTATTTATGATATTTTGAATATTGTCCATGCTTTTGATGATGTTTGTTTTGTGTGCGTTTATAAAGACTTAGTGCCAAAGTAGGGAGTGATTGCCGATGCAAAGAAGCACAAACAATATGTGATTTCTATAAAACTTTCATTGGTTGAGTAGAGGGTGACATGAATGAATTGGACACACCGAGATGAGAGGAATTCTAATGCTATACAGGAATAAGGAGTGGAAATAGGTCAAACCAGACTAAGCTTTGGCTCAGTAGGCTTGAGCCTGACTTGTTACTTAAAATAACTTTTTTTGGGCATAAACCTCACCTTTTTAGTTATGTAGGTGTGATTTTTAACCAATTAAAAGTTTATTTGAGACTACTTTATATTTATAATTTTTTAAATTATATAATTTTAATAATAAATATGTATAGTATTTTATATAAATTTATTATTGGTAACAAATAAATTATTAAATATATTTTTATTTTAAATTATAAATAAATTTTTAATTTAAAATAATAAATATATTTAATCAATTATATATATATATATATATATATATATTAAAAAAAACCGGACGTTAATTTTGGAAGATTATTATTGTATTAATTATTCATTAATTGAGTTATAGTTCATTAATTATGAAGTGGAAATTTCTATAAATAATATTTTGATTGTTTTTGGAAAATATGAAGTACACTATTCTATATATGATAATACATTAATATATTATAGAATATAAATTAAAAAAAAAACCTACTTGTATTACATAGATCAAAATAACATAAATATAAAGATTTTATTTTCTTATTAATTACTTATCATCTTAATTTTTTTCTAAATGATTATCAAAACTTCATACTATATGATTATGAGTAAATCAAGTTAAAATACTTAATTTGTATAATTTGTTTTAGTTTGTTCTATTTTTAAATATGTAAATTTTACACTTATTTTAATTTCTCACATTTTTTTATATTTCTATTTTCTATTGGACATTTTGTGAAAATTAAATCGATTAAAAGTTGATATCATTTAAATTAAAATAAATACTATATAGTTTTCTATTTAAAATCAAATATTAAAAATATGGTAATATATCATTTTTTATTTAAAAATAAATATTAATGCATTATAAATTCATTTTCAGTTTTGGCAGTATATATTTCTGAACATTATTTTGGGAGAAAATTATCCAAAAAAAAAGTATGAAAATATTAAAAAAAAAAAAAAAGCAATTGTACCAACATCATTTTTTCAAAAAAAAATATATATTAATTTCACAGATATGTTAGATTTTTATCCTTAATTATATTTTTGCAAAATTAGACATGTAGTAGAAATTGAATTGATTAAAACTTGATATTATGTAAAACAAAAAATTTTAATGTAATGTATTCTAAAATCAAGTATTAAAAACATGGTTAAAAAATATAAAGTCTGTTATTTGAGGTAATTAAATTATAATATATTATAAAATAATTTTCTATTTTGAAATCTGGACTTATTTTGGAGAAAATTATCCAGTATAAAGTCATACAAAAAAAATAATTCAATGGTCATAAAATGAAATAGTCCATGTTGAATTATACGTTTATGTTTCATTTTTACAATTGAAGTCAGGTTTACTATATTAGCAAGTGATAATGATAAGTTCAGTGTATGATGCATTGCTAATATGTAAAGTGTATTTCAAAATATATAAATGATACTCCCTCCGTCCCGGGTCTCTTGAGACGTTTGACCGGGCACGGAGGTTAAGAAAAAAGGATTAGAAAAGTTAGTGGGATAGGATTAGTAGGTTAATGATTATGAGAGATAGTGGGGTAGAAGTAAAATAGGTTTAGTGGGTTATTAATTAATACAAACTTTCCAAAAAAGGAAACGTTGCAAGTATTTTACGACGGATCAAAAAGGAAAACGTTGCGAGTGTCCTGGGACGGAGGGAGTATTGTTTTTCATTATCTATATTATTGTATATTATTTTATTTATTTATAATTATACTTATATGTGTATAAGAAAATGAATAATTATAAAAAATACAATTAATTGATTATAATGAAATATAATGTTCACGCATCGTGCGAGTGTTATACTAGTATATATGATTATTTAAAGTGGGAATACATACAACTAGCCACTTTGAATAAGTGAGTATGTTTTATAGCCACAAGGATAAAAATATAAGTTTTCTAGCCACTTTGTACTTTTGTCTTTTTCTCTCTTCCATTTTCGGCTACAAGACAAAATTTACTTTATTAAAGTTGTTTCCATTTTCGGAAATATTCATTATTTCATTTATTTATTCATTTATTTAATTTTGAGCAATTAATTTGAACTACCAAGGTAGTTGTAAATTTATTCAACCTTTTACAAACAAATATTTTCGGTTGTACGAGGAAGGAAACATTTTAAAAATTATTTGAAGATTGTTGAGAGGGTTTAGAGAGAGAAAAATCGAAGGTATGTTGATTTCAACCATTTTTTCTTATTTTCGATTCGTTTTCTGCGTTATAATGATGTTATGTGTTCAAAATCGACATGCATATCTTAGTATCGACTTGTATATCTTAGTTTTTTAGAAAATATCGCAATTTTAGGATTGTTGTTCGTAAAAAAATACGCAGAGAACTTAGGGAGAAACCCAGGAAAATCGAGATCTCGTGATAAAATCGAGATCTCGAGATGATGTCGAGATCTCGACTTCACCATATCGAGATCTCGACATTATCTCGAGATCTCGATTTTATCACGAGATCTCAATTAATTTTAATTAAATTCCGATATCTCGATATTATTATCGAGATCTCGAATTGTCTGCTGGAATATGCTCCTGATTTTTTTTAATATTTTCGTTTCATTTATCACAGATGTCGTATCAACGTTTCATCATACGTCATGGTGGGGCTTGGGACAGATCCGAGTATATGGGCGGAGACGAGCAATTGATTTGTTTGAGACGTGAACGGATCTCCTACAATACCATTTTGTCCGAGATTCACGAGATCATGCACTGTGATCTCCTCAGTACTAGCTACTGCTTGTTTTACATGAGCAGTATATCTGGGGGCTCGAGGCATGTGAAGGCTGGACTGAAGACCGACGAAGATATTATGCGGATGCTATATGAAAATAGCATTGATCCAATTATATATGTGGTCACCAAATTGAAGCAAAATCAGTCCGGATTTCAGGCACCTCAGTCACAGTCACAGCGATCAACACGAATGGGTGGTCCTAGCATCTCATTAGCTGATGATTTCGTAGATGAGTATGAGGCGGAATCTACAGATGATGATGATGATGATTATTGTGATGATGATGATGATGAGGAGGAGGAGGAGGCAAGCGAGGAGGAGAAGGACGAGGAGGAGGGGCGGAGTCGGTTGTTTGAGTCCTTGGTCAGTGATTTTTCTAGATGGATTCTAGCTCCTGGGCGAATGGATCAGTACGGACTATCTAACAATAACTTGAGTCTGTCCATGGCTGCAGCTCGACATGATCAGGAAGTAAGGAGTTGGGTGCTTCCTTTAATAGAGGTTGATGCTCCTGAGCGTTTGGAGTGGATTATTCCCGCAGATTGGGCCCCGACTCAGCTGTGCATTGGAGCGACATTTAGCAGCAAGGATGAACTTGACCTTGCTGTAGGACTGCATCACTTGCATCACCGATTGGAGTACTCCACAGAGAGGTCCAGCACTACTTGGCTCAACTACAGATGCAAGCATGGGAATGGTTGTCCTTTTATGCTGCGTGCAAGACAATCTGGAACTGTTTGGAGAGTATTCAAGTGTGATCTGATGCACAGCTGCCAGATGGATATTGATCGTGTTGCTCCCCGCAGAGTGCCCGCAAGAGTGTTGGGTAAGTATTTCTCCAGTAAGTTGGCGGCGGAGGGCGCTATTCTAAAGCCGAAGGAGATGATGTCTGAATTGTTGATTCAATTCGGTATCAAGATTGATTATAGTTTTGCCCTGCGGGCAAGAAACATAGCCATTACAATGGTATTCGGCGAGTGGGAGAAGTCTTATGCGATGCTGCCGGGCTACTTACACATGCTACAGTCTCGTAACCCAGGCACGATGTATGATATATCCACTTCTTCGGAGAGTTTGTTCAAGCACATGTTTCTGGCGCTTGCTCCTTGCATCGATGCATTTCACAGCTTCATGCGCCCAGTGATTGTTGTAGATGGCACGCATCTGAAGGGCAAGAATAAGGGAATGTTGTTTGTTGCGGTGACGAAAGACGGCAATGAACAATTATTTCCCCTTGCTATCGGGATTGGACCCATAGAGGATGATGAGTCGTGGATGTGGTTCATGCATCGCTTGCATGTGTGCTTCGGGGATCGCGAAGGACTGATCATTGTCAGTGATCAGCACAAGAGCATAAAAAATGCAGTTGAGTTAGCATTTCCGAATGCTACGCATGCTATTTGCTACTACCACTTGGCGAATAACATGTCGAGGAACGGTCCGCAAGTTGGTGCTTTTTTACGAGATGCAGCCTACTGTTATAGGCACGATGCATTTGAAAAGCACATGTCTCCAAAGATTCTGAGCAAAGAAGGAGCTTACAAGAGGCTTCTGGATATAGGAGTCCACCGTTGGTCGAGATCTCAGTGCCCTGGTACCCGATTCAGCTTCATGACGTCCAATGCAGCCGAATCCCTCAACTCTCGTTTGTTATGGGCAAGGCGATTACCTATATGTGCCCTTCTTGAGACTTACAGAGCTATGGTTGAGCGATGGTTTGACGAGCGACGAGCGGCTGCACGGTCTAGAGATCATGCTCTGACACACGTAGCTATGACGAAATTAACAGAGTCGTCCGAATATGGGCGACAGCTTGTAGTCAGAGGCACCACCATGCCACACATATACAAGGTGGAAGGGCAACAGAGAAGCTACAGTGTCGACTTAGAGCACAGAACGTGTGAGTGTCGTCAGTTCGATCTCGATCTGATTCCATGTTGTCATGCGGCTGCCGCCCTCAGGTAATATGTTAATTCGAACTTTCATTATTGCAAATATCTTAATAAAGATTATTATAACATGTGTGTCTTATTTTTCGATTGTCAGATATATTTCGCAGCCGATATCAGAGTACGTGCCACACTACTACAAGCAATTCACTCTGCTACAGACATATCATCACACCATTATGACTGTGCCGCATCCATCGGATTAGGTACTCCCATCGGAGGTAACATCTTATGTTGTGAGACCACCGATAGTAGTTCGACAGGCTGGCCGTCCGAGGATGAGTAGAGCACGTTCTGGTGCTGAGAGTTCGACCACGCGCAGATCTCAAGTATGTAGGAGGTGTCGACAATCCGATCACAACTCACGTGCCTGCACTGCTTATATTGCCATTGGTGAGGTGGATTTGAACAGTCCTCCACCCCAAGACGGGCCACGTAGGCGACGGGCAAAGACATGTAGTATCTGTCAGCAGACGGGGCATACAAAAAGAAAATGTCCGGAGAGAGTTGACCATATGAGTGAGTAGTGGTACTTGCTTTATTTTTGTTTGCACATTTATGACGAATTGATCAGTTGTTGTTAAGGTATATTGGTTTATATTAATTCTGGTGATATTGTGGTTGATATTTGGACGATTTTTTGAGTTCTTATTTGATCTGTTTAGGTGTTTTGGTTTGTATACGAATTCAGGTGGATTTTACAAAATTGAAATGGAATATCGTGATTTGGAGTTCAATATGTCGAGATCTCGGCATCATGATTTCTAGATCTCGACGTCATATCGAGATCTCGAAATCATGATGTCGAGATCTCGACATATTGAACTCCAATAATTGAATCAAGGCAATAATTGAACAACTTTCACGTGAATACCCCCATTTTCGACATATCACATCACTATTACTTTTTGGACATGAATTTCTATGTCAATACTACTTTTTACTCGATAAATGCCTGCAAAGATTCTCAATTTGACTACATTATTGAACAACTTTCACGTGAACTACTCTGCACAATAATTTATTTTTTTAAAACAATTTTTTTTTCTAAATTTAACTTCTATTTAAGGGTGGAGGAATTTACTCAAACTATATTCCATTCAAAATATGTTCTTCCTCTTTATTCCCCTCATACGTGCACTTGCTCAAATGGAAGAGGATTTTTTCTACGTCAAACAGTCCGGAAGAGGATTTTTCCTACGTCACATGTAGGAAAAAGTCCTTCATCTGGAAAAGACATCAAAGGGCAAGGAGCAAATACAACATCTCCTTCACTAGCTCGGTCCTTGTTCCAGATTCCTCCACGTCTTTCTCTTTTTCCCAAAACTACAAATGGGGCAAGATATTAGCTTCTTTGTTTGTAGAAACGGGAAAGAGATGAAAGCTTATAGTAGTAAGTGAGCTGCTGCAACATCTCATGCAAGCACAAAATGGGCACGGGAACCCCCCGGCAATGCTATCTCCTTAAATGGAAGAGGATTTTTCCTACGTCAAAATGTGTATCAAAATGTCTAATATTTTAGACATATTGTCGAATAATATTCGCATTCAATTTTTTGTCATTTGAAATATATTTTGGATTTTATTTAAATGGGAATATCGTGATTTGAAAAACACTAAGTCGAGATCTCGATTTGAAATCGAGATCTCGACTTGGTCATTTTCAAAATCACGATACCCCATTTCGCGATTTGTAGGGTTTGAGTCGAGACAAATTCAATTTGTTGTCTCGACATGTCTCGAAATCAATTTCGAGATCTCGATTTTCTGGATTATTGTCTAATTGGATGTTTAATTCACTAATTTTCGAGGATAATCAACTCATATAACACTCATTTAAGGAAATATAGATTCGATAACAAAGAAACTTGCAAAAATTCATTCATTACAAAGATGTTTGATTTGTATTATACTACTTCTACTTCATCCTATTCAAACATGAATAAGGTATGAACATTTCAAATAGAAACATCTTATGCATGCATAGATTCAAATGTATAATGTCTTATGTTAAATGAACTTTAAAGTGTTAAATAAATGTTAAGTAATGTATGTTTAAACTGTATAATGTTTTAATTTAAGATTAATTATAATTAATTACCTAATTACGAATTTTGAGATGAAATAGGAGATTTCGAGATCTGTTTTTCCATAAAATCCATTTAATCCTGTTCAGCTTAAATACACCAAAATCCAAATTCATATCAATCACAAAATAAACCAAAATGCAAATTCAATATTAATAATAACAATAGAAAATAGTACTACAACTGTTCAGCTTCTCGAGCTTCTATTTCTCTACACCAACTTACAATCCTAGCACCTACAAGCTGCCTATAATGAACTGTAAACTCATAAGTAAGGTCACTAACTGGAGCTCTCCTCCTTCTAAGTAGTAACCTATCAACAAAAATCATACAATATACTCCACAACTATGTGAATCTACCTGCATGGGCATCTCAGTAACATCCTTAATCAGAGAAAAATTACCAAGGATTCTTACACGAGGAGGATCGACCATGTCCCAGTACCCGGCAGTTTCAAGGACACGGGGGAGTAATACAAGAAGTGGTCGGAGTTCCTTGTCCCGCTTCAGATAGAGAACTGGGTCAGATGGATCATTTAAAGCGTGGAGAAGTGAGTCATATAACTCAACGGTCCAGCTATGAAGATCAATCCGTACAGTGACCCAGTGATCGTAGAGATGGACAATCCCGATCACCTAAAATACAAATCAACACAATTAAAGTTAACATGAAAACTAATAGAACAATTTAATATGAAAATATGTCACTTACATGTTTGGCCTTGTACCAACTCCTAAAGCCAGACATTCCACCACAACCCTGGACAGCTTTCACTAGATCATCATGGGGCTCCCACCAATCGTAATTATCAACAGCCTGTCCTCGTTTTTTCTTTGGGACTTTATCCCATTTTAGCAAGATATGGTCCTGCACATAATATACATTATAATATGAAATGAAAATTAAAGAATAAAAAAAAATTTCAACATTCATTACTTACAAAGAAAGAGGGGTCTAATATGATAGTGCTGTCCGGGTCAACACCGTCCTCAAGTAGGCTGCTGTCAGCTCTGGCAACCATGTCTCGTGAAATACGCATGAAGATCTGCAAAAGCTGATATCACAAAAAAAAAAATTAAAATAAAGCAGATAATATAAAAATTAACAACTAATAGTTATGCACTTACATCTTCTGTAATATCCTCATGCGGGTCATTAAGTGGCCGGAAATATAGCTCCCTACTCATAACCAATCCCTCCTCAGGCACCCTGACTTGTTGCGTGATATCATCCATGAAAGACAGATATTCTGTCATCATCTTCGCAGCAGGAACACGAAAGGGGGCGGTGCGGCCAGCAACGAATGAGGCGGTGGGGCCTGCAGCGACTGAGGTGGTGGGCCCCGCAGTCGATGAGGTGGTGGGGCCAACGGGCTGCGAGGCGGTGGGGCCCGCAGTCGATGAGGTGGTGGGGCCAACGGACTGCGAGGCGGTGGGGCCAACGGGCTGAGAGGCGGTGGGGCCCGCAGTCGATGAGGTGGTGGGGCCCGCGGTCGATGAGGTGGTGGGGCCAACGGGCTGCGAGGTGGTCAGGCCAAAAGTCTGGCCAAAAGAGGAGGCTGTCCAATCTGAAAAGATAATATAAATATATAAGTAAAATATAGTCAAATATAAATCAAATTAAACACAAGTACCTCTAGAATAAGGAGGATACGGTGGGGCCCATCTCTCGCTACGGCGAGGGCGGCAGAGAAGTGTATCTGCGAGGTCCAGTAAGAAGACCTTCAACCTATGAGTAACCCTGGCAGACACCGGCTCCACAATATTCTGACTCACACGATCAGCTATCGGCACCATCAGTCTATCTGCGACTGGCCCAATAAGTCGCTGAGCCACCGGATCAATCATCGTCTCTGCCAATGGCTTAATAACCTGCTGTGCCACTGGATCAATGATCAGATTCGCTAATGGATGTATAAGCTGCTGCGACAGTGGTGGCATATCTCGCTGCACCGCTGGATCAATCATGCGATCAGCCACTGGAGCAATCATGTAATCTGCTAGTGGCTGCACGAGCCCTGCTCTCAGTGGTGGAAGAAGTGTATCTGCCAGTGGCTGCACAAGCTGACCAGCCAATGGCACTGCAAATCGCACCATGTCGTCCGTGGACATCCCGTACCACTCGTACCATGGAGGCTGTCCAGTCTGAAAAGATAATATAAGTATATAAGTAAAATATAATCAAATAAAAATCAAACAAATTTAAACACAAGTACCTCTCGAGGCTCTGCAGATGCGGAACGTCGCGGGCGCTTCTTAGCCCGTCGCCGAGGAGAAAAATGAGTAGGCTCGAAAGAAGAGCGGACTGGAACCTCAAAACCACCACTCCTCATTTCGAACTCTGGCCATGGGTCGCGTTGTAGCGGCGACTGCTGCGGCGGCGGCGAGGGACGGCGCTGTGGCGGCGACTGCTGCTGCTGTGGAACCCTCCTCGAAGAAGACCTCGAGGCACTAGCAGCACCCCGCTGAGAGACTGATGATCGGGGCCTCAAGCCTCTGTAAGGTATAAATCTGCGAATCATCGGCTGCTCAGCATTCCGCAGACTTCGCCAAAACTCAGAATCGGCCTCATCCTCAGTCGGCTGCAGTGAAGTACTGCAAACATGCTGAAAAAAAAAACAAAAATCAAATAAAATATATAATATTTTATTTTAATAATAATTATAAAAAAATCATAAACAATAATTACCTCTTTTGTGAAAAAATCAGTAAAGTCAGCATCCCGAACATAATGAGGTTTCCACATCAAGCATCGAGGCATAGTCCCCAATGGCATACCGCGTAACGCACATACCTTTGTCAGATCAGGGATCACCTCGTACGCCCATGCCTGCAAAATAATGTAAATAATTAATAATTCTTGTCTTGTCTTTTATAAATTAAAAATATATTAAATTAAAAATTAAAATTACAAATAATTACCTCTAACACCCAAACAGGGCCGTATATATGGACCAAAGGCACCTTAGCTGACTTCGAAGATGTGATCACGACAGACATCTGATGCAGCAAGACACTGAACGACCACGAGCCCCAAGGGAAAGCCCTCCACTCGTGAGGCCTCTCCACCAATGCATAGACCCATGGGTCTACCAGTCGCTTCCCATCCAAGCAAATCAACATCCGGTACACAAAAAGAATCTGAGCGATCTTCACATAATCATCAAGAGAATCGCTCAGAATCAAGTCCCTGTTCATGAAATCAAGGTGCAACTGATCTACACTCGGCAAGTCTTGGTAGTGAGAATATAAGCACCCATCCTTCGGGATATCACTCAATTTCATTGCAGTAGGATCAAAATCCGAATCGCCGAACCGCAGCCCGGTCATCAAACAGAACTCCTCTGCACCTAATCGTAAGTTGGTTTCGCCAACACGAAACCACAGCTGATCCTCAGCCCCATCCACATTAATCTCGTGGGTGAGAAGAGCCCAAGTAACTCGTATTGTTCTCTTCTTCCACCGGAAAGAGAGAAATTCACCGAAGGGACCTTCCCTAAATAAATTGGAAATATCATCGTCCTCATCTCCCAAGCTCGCAAATCTAGTCCGAATGTCCTCAAGAATGTCCCGGTCGTAACAATTCATCGACCGCGGGACTGTCCCCTGCAGACCGGGTCTGATCCACTCCCAAACCTGCAATTAAATAAAATAAAATATTTAAATAAAAGCAGAATTAAAAGAATTAAAAGCAAATATTAAAAAAAAAATTAAATCGAGATCTCAATTGGTTAAATCGAGATCTCGATTTCAAAATCGAGATGAAATGTAATAGCATTATTATTATGGATTTAAAAAAAAATCGAGATCTCGATTTGCCAAATCGAGATCTCGTCGTCTCTCTCCTAGGGCGGCTTCGCACAGTGTTTTTCACAGTAAATCGCAGCAAAAATAATCCTACATTGTTTCTAGTCGTATTTAAGCCTAGAAATCGATGAAATACGAAATCTAATCAACTATAAACATAATTAAACATGTATTTGAATCTAAAAAGAATAGAAAATTCGACGGAAAAGCAGAAAAAATGACGAAAATGTTCAGCCCGTCGCCGTAGGAATTAACTTACTTGGTTTGGATGTTCTTCCTCTCCAGACATTGTAATAGGCGCAATGTATTTTTTTTCCGGTTGGGGCGTGCGTTTTTTCCGGCCGAGAGAGCTTGAAATCGCCAAAAATGGAGGCTGCGGTGAGTTCGACTGTTCGACGGAAAAGATAGGAGAGAGAAAGGGGGGAAGTGGGGTAGGTGGTGGGGTAATAGACAATAAATCCAAAAACAATTAATGCAACAACATTTGAAAATTCAGTTTCTCTCTCCAATCATTGGCAAAGTGGCTAAAAAACATGTATTTTTATAGCCAAAGTGGCTGTTTAAATTTTGCTCTCTTATTTAAACAGACCGGCTTGCTAGGCTTCATAAGCCTATTTTAAAGCCAGAGTTTAAGCCTACTTAATAGAAAGACTTTATAAATAGTTCAAGTCTGACCTATTTATAAAACAAGTTCGGCATAACCTGGCCAATGTAGGCTGGACGAAAGTCCCTATCAGGTAGTTCAGCCTATTCCCACCTTTAAAAAGAAGAATGCATAATTGAGGAGAGCTTAAATGATTTGATATGTTCTAGTTCTACTCATAATAAAATGATGCACCATATTTTTTGCACTCAATCTCGAAAAATTTCGAAGTTGAACGTGCTTGATTTTGAATAGAACTATGATGAATAATTCCTTGAGAAAGTTGTCAAGACGCACGTGAATGATGATAAAGCATGTTGTAGCGTATTCTTGCTGCTTCATCCAAATTCATCAAATTCTAATGGTTGTTTTACCAACCAAATTTATGGTCACGTTTTCTGTTTCATAACTTGATTATACACGTAACTATTAGAAAACTAACGAAAAGAAAAAAATCATAAAAAGTCTAAACATTTAAATAATTTTAAGGTAAGTAGTTATTAGTCGATCCAAATAATAAAATATAAATATGGACTTGCTAATTCGAAGGATAATTTCATCATCACTTTCAAAAGAAAACTGGTGTACTAGCTCCATGAAAACATAATTTACTAGTTTAAAACAAGAGCTTACCCGATAGGAGTAGGTTGAACATAAAAAAGTAGAAGTCAAATATGTGGAAAGTGATTTTAATGAAAAAAGGGGCATCTACACAATATTAATAATTTATAATAAGATTTTAGTGTTTTAAACGTTTTATGAACCTATGAAAAAACAAAACAAAATAACAATTTGAATCTCCCACATCATAAAATGTGGAAGACAAGGGTGTAAGAATAATACAAATTTAATCAGCAGCAGCAGCAGCTCTGAGAGAGATAAATTGCTACAACCAGCAACTAGATTTTCAAAAATTTAATACCCTCAGTGAAGTTGATATTTCTGCAACTCTAAATTTATTGTTTAATTTAATCTTCACTTCCGCTTGATCTGCAAATGCAATGGTGGAAAAACTGCAAGTCATCACCATTAGGTAAACTGTAAGTCAGCATCAAGAATGCTGAATAGCACATGATTAATTTGCAGAAAACAAACAGTGATGATGATATCAATGTTTTGTTGCAAATTTGATACTTGTAATTGGTTAAGATTTTGGAAGAAAAAAAAAAACTAGATGAACTAAAGTTCATGAGTTAGGGAAGATGGATATTAGCAGCAGAAAGATAGCAAGATCAGGAAAAAAAATGATATTTGATCTATAATTGGTCAATAACAGAAGTCATCAAGATCACATAACATCGAAATTTGTGATTCACACAAAGATGTGACCACAAGGTATTAGTAAGCAATGACTTACATGATGACAGAAGAGTGCTCCAAACCAGTAGATGAACTATAACCGCCGTTGCCTGAAATAGAACCACTTAATTTTGTGGAGTGGCATAGTAAGGTTCATCCTTCACTAACTTGGCCAAACTAATAACCTGATGATGCATTCATAATAAGTCAACGTGAAAATGAAAATCTTTGAAACACAATTGGCATGGTAAGAGATGCTCAAGGATGTTTGCTTTCAACTAATTAATTGTTCATAGTCAAAAGAGATGCATATAAATGTATGAGCAAATTTCAAGTGCACCTCTTATTAACTGAACATGATACTTTGACAATTCGATTTTAATAGCATCGACATCAGTTACAAAATTGGATATATATACACAGGATGTGTAAATTGACAGCGGCAAAGCAAGCCTTCTTTAATTGTATTTTCATTTGCGTTCGTGCAAGAGCATGCATCTTTATATCAAAAGATTATAAGAGTCGAGCTGCCAATGAAAAGGTAAAGCTAATTGAAGAAGAATTTGAACGTACCACCATGCACTACTTCAATCCTACATGCTTCAACAAGTGCCTGTAGCTACGGCCTCGTATGACACGCTGCCAATGAAACTGAATGGAATTTTTTAGGCTGAGACTTAACCGTTCTTGAACAAGCCTGCAACACCTGTATATCAGGACATGCCACTTTCTACCACTACTAAATCAAACCCGTGCACCAGCATTTCTTACCATCTAACAAGGCACCTCTGGATGCCACGGCTGACAGGGCGAACAAAGGACGGATCTCGTTGTGTGTACAGCAAACCAACCTGAAAACGTATTCAAAAAGGAAAATGAATCTGTTATAGTCTGCACCACCGTCTGCTAAAAACCTAATCATGAGTAATTATCGACAGAACACTGCCAACGTCAAAAGACATCATAAAAATAAGGAAGTCATGAAAATCACACCAAGTAAAAGAATAAAATGTCAATATTACCTCTAACAGTGCAACAGTAGCAGGATCCTCAAAGAACTCGAGGCTCCAATCAGCTAAGTAGTTAACCTGCATTGAAAGTAACATCCTGAAATTGTTTCCAGAAACTCATGAACAACTGAATTTCATCTGTCATAATTATAATGTACATGAGCTGAACCTACAGAGGAAGCACAAATACTCTTTGAGCAAACTAGACAATTTTCAAATAATCTGCTCAAATGATTTGAGAATTGCTCAAATGTACAGAACATGTATTTAATAATATTTTGACATGTAATATAAGTATGCAATTTGAGAATCTAACCTCATTCCTAATGCAGGGAAATATGCCTAGTAATTTGACTAACTACAAAGTCATGGATAATATGCAAGTTACATTTACATTCAAAGAAAGTAGTACCACAGTTTTAGGATTGATTTTACCGCAAATCCTGCATTCACTAGAGACTGAACAAAGTCCATTAGCTGAATTTTAGCCCATAGTGCAACATCAGTTTTCGGGGGATGCCTCCAAGGAGCACCAATTTGTAATATATCTTCAGCGATTTTCCCATTTTGTGCATCAACAGCAAACTTTTCCAGGAGCGACAAAGCTTTATCCATGGCAGGATTAACCACATTTACCTTTAGCAGAGAAAAGGTCGTGCAGTGAGACAGAATAAGAAAATCCAGAAAACAATGGGTTTTCCACAATTTACAGGGAAAAATGGATTATGGAGTAAATCATATACAGACACAAATTCCAATGAAAATCAAAACAAGAAACATGGTATAAAGGGAACTTCAAAAAATTTAAAGTATAACTTGTCATTGACAGCCTCAATCAAGTTAGTCATTCACACGATCTCTTGAATAATAAGCATAAATCAGAAGACGCTTTTTACCTGAAAAAAGAAAAGATGTCTCTTCATGCTTTCTGTGTATTGAAACTTCTTAGGTGGCTACACCCTCTCATATCTATGGTGCTATTCCCATTAACCAGTAACCACAACCATATATTCCATGCTTATTGGACCTAATTCTTCCGGCTAATATAAAGTTCAAGTGCTCAACCAAATTCTCCTCACACTGCTACTGATTTGATGGGGTAGCCAAAAGTTTATTCACATTTCCAAGTGCATGCAGCTTTAGTTGTCAGATGTTTTTGGTCTTAAAGCCATTATCTTTTGCCCTCACAGACCAAAAGTATTCAAGAACTGTTATTCTCATGCATTTCATAAATCAGATTCATCCAAAATTGACAGTATGCGTCCTTGTAACATATGATTTAACTTGAATGCAACATTCAGATTTCCAAGACAAATATTAGTTCCAAATATACTGGAGTTTAGCAATGGCAAACAGAAGGGAACTGGTGTAATTGTACAAGCAACATTGTGATGCTAAAAAGAATAGGGGACTTATTAGAAACTTACTTGCAAATATGCCAGATACAGATCCATGATATCTTCAAATGTACTCTCATAGTTCATCTCCCTATGATAAAAATAAAATAAATGATAATTCAGCAATCAGAGAGTGCTCAGTCAATTTGAAGGTCAAGATGTTTACTAAGAAAAAGATAATGTGCTGTTTACTGCATTCATAGTGGGGAGTTAACAGTGCCATTAAGGATAGGAAAAAAGTTGATATAGACTGGATAAAATGGTAAGACAAAGGTGGAGTCAATACCTTTTAGCAACTTTGCAAGCAAACTAAGCTAAAAGGAATATAAAATGATGATTACTAAGAAAAGAGCACACATTGCAGATTAATCAACTCCATAATAACAACCATATACATTGATCAGCAAGCATCAGTTGCGAGACTTAGAATGTTGGTAAGGCTTACTTCTGGTAATAGTTACTCAGCTTTAGAGCATAAACCTCAAATAGATGTCGGGAATTTGAACCCAGCACCTCGACAATTACCTCCCACTGCACATTGGATACACAGCGTGAGTATGCACACCATTTGACAATTTATTTGTGCATTTTGGATCTCTATACATGCTAGTATATCTAGAAGCACAAGCACAAAACAAGACTTCAATAATTGGATAAACTGAGACTGCTGATAGTTTCTAGACCTGGTTTGATTGGAACATAATTACTATTAGCATTATTTCTTTATTTGGATCAAATATTTTTGTCATTTTCAAGATAAATTATGGAAATAAAAGGAGGTATCTTCAGAATCAGATCCAACTAATACCCCCCACCAAAGAAGAAAAGGAAGGCTGGGTGCTTGGTCCCACATCAACTTCATGGTCTAACAGGCTACCACAGACCCGTCTATTTGCCAATACTGACACTTCTTTCATTTATATATTTTTTTTAGATAAACACAGAAATGATTTTAATCATCTCATCTTCTGAATGCATAGCATACAAATAATTGAAATTTCTTCAGTTCACAATACCTCTGATTGACTAAAATAATCATCAACCATGTGCAATTTTGCTTCTGCTGGAGTCCATCCAAATGTCTGAAATAAAATTTGCATATCAAAATAATGAAAGCTCAACTAATAGCATACAATAATGCAGTGCAACAAATCAGTACACATTTTAAAACAACATTGATACTTCAAAAAATAAGGCATATTTATACTGAAACATAAAAGAATAAAACAGTGTCATAGCATGAGCTGTTAGTTCAAACCCTTAGAAAAGGTAAAGAGAGAGAGAGAGAGAGAGAGACAGGATGTGTACCTCACGGGAGATGAATATATCTGGGAATCCAAAATCGATAAAAGCTCTATATGAGTAGTAGCTGCAGATGTTTTTTGAGCTAAGGTAAGAAATGAGAACAATAGGTCCCCTTATATCATAACAAAATAAAATCAATCATAAATCAAAAGATAATTGAAAAGTTAGAAACAAACTCAAATATACAAACTTACGAAAATCAGACAATTAATAAACAAAACACATTTTTAAAATAGCACTTATTCTATGAAATGCTTGCCCAAGCAGTTCTAGAAATATAAAGTCATTTTACTATCTGGTTTTGGACTTCTGGGCAATGATTCAAAAGTAGGGTCACCGATAAGATTACACCACATTAAAATTGTTACTGCTATACAGAAATTAATAAGTGGCTAAATATCCTACTAGAAGACAGAACCCAAAGAATCTGAAGTGTGCTTGAATGGCTGATACCAGGTCCAAAATGGGACCATATATTGAGAAGCTAAGATTCGCCATGAATAGCAGGCAAATCAGTTAACATGAAAGCAGATTTAGAGGCAAAGCAAAGATGATTTTGAGCCATTATAGGTATTGAACAGGACAGTTGTCAGAAGATATATAAATGATGACCTCAAACTCAACAGTTGTCTTCCAGAAAAAAGGAAGCTACTCTGATGAGACAGGATGAAAGGGCAGCAGAAGCTAAATGGGTCATCAGGAATAGAGAAGGGTTTCTGGATAAAGACTCTAAACAGAAAAATCTAGGACTGGAAGAGATCCTGCATGCAAGATCGCAGAAGAATTCTTGCAAGAATTGTGAATCCTTGAAAACTCAAAGAAAAAGGGTGAATCTTGTTAACGGACATGTCAAAATTTTAATGACAAAGTTACGTTAGGCCTAGGAGTTTCTGTGTTGAACATTTCCATACAAAGAGAAAATGGAAGAAAAACAAAACACTCATACAAAGGTTATGCTTTTCACCAAGCTGATCTTATGCTTCAGTAAAATAGAAAAAAATAAATAAATAATAAGAACAGTTACCTATCAGAGGTCACAAAAATAACAGGAAGACACCTTTCATTTGCACCCAAAGCTATTACCCTCCAAATCAGGCTGTCATGGTACGTAGATCCACGTATTGCTCTGTCATTATCTAGAGCAGCACTCTTCAGAAGCTCTATATTGTTTATCACCAGCTTTGGCTACTTATTTCATCATTACCAAAGAAAAAAGGATGGAAACGGAGAACAAGAAGAAGTTAAAATATAAGGCACAGGTAGAATTGTCCATAATTATTGTCACTGGTTATCATCTAATAGAAATATACATAGCACGTATGTTTTATTGCCTATTACTGCATTACCAATTAGATGTATGATCCTGTTTGCACCATCTACATTAAGAATATGCTTTTGAATTATCAGCCCAACCTAATTGCATGGGATCTTGCTCATTATATAATTAGACAGATTAAATAGAGCAACCAAAGTTCAAAACATCTTTTGTGCTTTGCTTTTTTTGTTAGGTAAGTTTTTTGGATGACTGAACTGATAGAGAAGAGACAGTTCTTCTCCTTTCCCAATTTTACGTTTTAGACATGCAGATCTACCATATGAAAGGGAAAAATAGTTCCTATAGTTAATTATGTTGCAGTATCAAACATAGCCTTCAATACCTGAAAATGGTCAACTTCTGCAGCAAGAGACAATAACTCCAGCAACAAGCAAGGCCAATCTGTAGCAGAATGTGCTAGGGAACGCGAAAATCCACCTCTACTGTTCAAATCTTGAATTGCATTCTCCCTCCAAGTTCCTTGAACCCTAATCACCTCTTTGGCCAACTTCAATGCTGCCATGGCTTCCTTGTAATATGAAGACTCCTCGACAGAAATTCTCTTATCAAAAAGCCCGTCTAATTCTTGCTCACTTAATGCAGAGGAAAATTTAAACACCGCAGTGTCCCACAAATTTGATGAAGATATCTTGTTCTTTTTATTTACTACATGCATTTTGGAAATCGAATCGACACTCAAAATCTGGTTGAGGGCAGTGGTTGGACTATGCCTTTTGGTAAGAGTGGTAAATATTTGGTGGGAGCTAATAGTCCCAAGCTTGATGGCCCTCTGGGTCATTGACTCAAGGCAGTTCTCAAGCTGAGACTTCAATGTAACAAGCTTAGGTGGTGGACACATGGTCCATGATGTCCATGGATATGATTGCCCGTGTTTTGGATGGTAATCCTTCATTGATTCTGCAAAGTCAACATAACCAGCGATGTGCGGGCCAGTATTCCATTTCTCAAATAGACCTGTCAAAAAAGAACATGGTAAAGCTTTTTAGATCTAGCAAGTCCACCAGAACAGATGAGCAGTTTTGCTGCATCAAACTCAACAAGAAGACATAAAGTCTGCACTGAGTACTGAAGAGCATAGAAGAGCAGTGGTCATGAACCAGAATACAGAAAGTAAAAAAAATAAAAAAATTCGCTCCCATATAACCAAACACTACATGATATATAATTCTTCATTGCAAGAGGTTTGCTAAAAACTTTACTCAATAGATTGTGCCAGAATACATCTTTGGGTTCATATAACTAAAAATAAAGTTATAGGGATGTGATACTGATAAAGAATGCTATCCACATTAACTTTAGTAAAACCCTAACAGTTAACAAACTGGGAAACAAACAAATTATTATTCCTGGTGTTAGTTCTCTAGCTATTTCCGGAGTACAAATGCATCCAAGAACATTCAGACATTATCTGAATAAATTGAAAAGTTGCACTATTATGTACTAATTCTAATTCACCACACATTTCTCCCCCCTACGAAAATCCCACATGATTACATAAATTTGTTCAGCTTACCAAACACAATTATATGATTAAGCACACACTCTCTTACATATAGAGACAACAGGATCCATAATTGCTTACGTTCAAGAATAAGGGTGGTTTTTCCAACGCCACGGGGGCCATGAAGGATGAGAGGCTGAGGCACGCGGTGGTGCTGCACGTGGTTGTTGAGCACTGTTTCCAGAAGGGGCCTTGGGATGATTCGCCATGGCTTACCGTTCGCCATAGGTAATCAATTCTGAAGCTCAAAAAAAATAAAAATAAATAAAGAGTTCAAAAACAGAACAAATGCAATCCAACGGAAGTCTTTGGGCATCAAACTTACGGACATGGCGAGATTCCCAATAGTATAACCCCAAAATCTGTTTCCTTAACTCCCTCTCAGATACTCGAAAGATTTTATGAACATTCATCCATGGTGCTGAAGAATTGAAATGGGCTTCTGCTGTTTGATCGAAGGAAGTGGCTGAGAATAGAAGCTTACTTCAATGGCGGCTCCAGTGAGGGTGCAAACTTTAGCTGCGGTTAGGTGTTTGTAAATCAATGCTTAGGCAGAGTGATCCCTTATTTTTAGTGAGTATTTAATTTATGGGTTGAACGCTTGCAGTTTAAATATTGTATAGTAATAATAATAATAATAACAATAATAATAATTAAAGAAAATGAATAAAGACTACTAATATATATTATAAATTATTGTAATTTCAGGTTCTAAATTGAGAATTAATCATTCTATCCTGAATCGATAATTAAATTATCTTTCGAGTCCTGAATTAATAAAATTTCTTAATAAAATTATATATATATATATATATATAGAGTAGTGATCATGTCACGCCCCGATTTAATAATATGGCAATATTCAAAGAAATGAGGCACATCGGGTACGAGACTTGCACTTGGGATATCAAATAACAAGAATAGTTCAAGCAAATAAGAGAGAATCATCACACTTGTCCCAAGTTAAGCAAAAGATATAAGAGGTGTGCCTCCTCAAGAAGGGATCGTAGCTTCTTGAGTGGATCGAATATCAGAGTTTTAACAGAATTAATGTTAACAAAAGTCTAATCAAAAGACATTGAGTTTAGCAACGGAAAGTTATCAAGGAAGTATGTATATGAAGATACACACTTCCGCATCTAACTATTACAAAAAGAATCTTCAACTCCACTCCTCTGCTACCTCGTACTCTTGCTCCAAAATCTTCTTTTAACCTGCGCATTTTAGAAATAATGCGAGGGGCTAAGTACAAATTGTACTTAGTGAACACGTGCCCAAAAACATACATACATATAAGTTTGTCATGCCTTTTTAATCGGGTCGCACATTGGGTTTTAAATTTGAAATCCTCCCATTGCACCAAAACAGTTTATGAATGAGCATGCTCCTTTTTACTAGTTAAACTATCTGCAAATGATTATGTGACTGGGAGGTGGCCACCTACCACAGTCATGATGCTAGTCCGAGTAGGGCATGACCCCTAGCATGTCAGCATCATAGTGCACTAACCCGAGGTATCTCTTTCACTACCCGGGTACGATCGATAAGACTCGCAATACGCAGAGTCAACATCCACGTTGAATACGTTTGATGTTCTTCTCTGAGTGGGGTTCCCCCACTGAGAGGACAGATAGCAAACATAAAACAGTAGGCAATGACAAAGCAGTTTAAAACAAAACATTTCATTTCATGCTTGATGTGCTTTGAAAAGAAAAAAAACATTGTTTTCATATTTTAATTTGGCCCACTATATAGGGGTAAAGAAAGCCCACCTTGAGTAGGTGCGGTTATGCAATTGGTTGATCTAGATATCGATCTTCTCCTTCCCTTTCCCTATCACATAAGGGTTACGAGTAAATCCTCAAGGAATAATAGATTTATTTAAAATCTAACTCATCAAATAGTTCTAGACTCTTAATCGATCTTGGACTTCTCACGTTTGAGCCATCGGATAAGGATATAGAAGAATGACTTGGCAATTTAGTTTGACGAACTAGGTAGCCAAACGTTACATCAATAGCTCGTGATTCAATATCGAGCATTAATTCAAGAATCATGAGTTCAATTTGATTGAGTAAACAATTGACTTCGTCAAGTGACTATGCACTTTCAAGAGTTTAAGATTGAAAGATGTTTCGTATTCATTATGAATCATCGTACATTGCTTGAGAGTATAAGAACTCACCAAGTTATTTCAACGAAATAATCGAAGAGGCTCTTGATCTTAGATAAAGATCGAATTTAGATTTCAAAGGTTGAGGTTAAACAAGTTTGGTTTAACAATAAGCTTCAAAGGAAGTTCGAGTTACAAGAGTTTGGTCAAGTAAATCAATTGATTTGAATTGAAAAGGTTCTTGGAGAAGTTATGGAAGATAACATCTCATTGTCGATTGATACAAGGAATATCGATCGAAATTGGAATTCAATTAATTGAAGGAGGAATTTAGAATTTAGATATTGTTGTATAATTCAATCAATCGAAGGGATATCAAAGGATATGAACGATAAGTTGTATCGATTGAAGAATGAAAGTTAAGGATTCCAAGTTATGCGTCTGTGTCGATCGACATAGGTGGTGTCGATCGACATAGATGTTGGACAAACATATGTGTGTCGACCGAAGCATGTGTCGACCGATTTGGTTTGTGTCGGTCGACATGAAGAAATATCGACTGAATTCATGTGTGTGTCGACCGACACCAAGTGTGTCGATCAAAATCATGAGTGTGTCGATCAAAATGGCTTGTTATGTCAAGAATGTCGATCGAAATGAGGTGTGTCGAACGATACAAGGGTTGACAACAAAATATTAAGGAATAGCATCTGTGTCGATCGACACAAATTATGTCGATCGAAATTTTGGCTCCATTTCGGTCGACTCAATTTGTGTCGATCGAAATTGTGGCTCTATTTCGGTCGACACAATCTGTGTCGGTCGAAACAGAGGCTTGAAGCCTTCGGCGGAATTTTTGTGTTTTGGCTCAAACGGTTATTCGGACTCGTCCAATCGATTTCTAACAACACCAAATGGTTCCTAAATATATATAATGAGTCTAGACATGATTCAAACTATCAAAACATGTTGGAATCGAGATTTAACCATAATATTACAATATGGGACGAATATACCAAAAATACTCCGAAATCCACACAACTCGATTCCTACGACAATATATCGTTTCTAGGCTCATGATGTAACATGCTAAACATGCATACATACTCATAAACTCAATATCAAGCCTAGATCATAACATTTATCAACTAGGGCAAAAATCATAACATGCTTAAATTGATAAAATAGCTAGAGGGAGGTTCGATCTATACCTCCTTGATGTTCTTAAGCCTTCGTAAGCTTGATCAACCCTTGATTCCTCAATTTCCCACTTCAAAACACAAGGAATGGAAAACTAAGTTCGGAAATGGAAGGGAAACGGAGAGAGGGTTCCGAAAAGGTATAGTTTTACCTTAAAAATCCCTTGCCGGAGCTTCGTCGGAGCTCGTCGGAATGTCGCCAGAAATCTCGCCGGAAAAACTCTAGAGAGTTTTGAGAGAGAAAGTGAAAGTGGTGGAGTGAGATAGAAGGTTATATTTATAGAGGGAGGTGAGGGGTAACTTTGTAATTACCGAAAGTAAAAAAGGTTAAAGTGGTTGTCATTCGATTGTGACACATCGGTCACTTTAACATCACCTCACGTCAACTCCACATCTCCTCGCGTCATTGCACGGGAGACCGTAATATTTCGTTTACTCCTGAATATTTATCGATCGATATTATCCCGATACGAAAACGTCGAGTCATCGAATAATTTATCGAGGTTAATTATTAATTTAATATTTAATTACCCTTCTTGGAATGAGATTGGCAAATGAATAAATACCCAAAATAATAAATCACCATAACAAAACGATCGCATAGCTACGAATTAAAATCGATGACAAAATATAAATGTCGGAAATTCGATAAATACATGAAAATTTACGAGGGGCGTTACAGATCATATAATAAGTGAGTTTCCCATACTAAATGAGAATAAATCTGGGCTGTTTATTTATATAGATCGACGCTTCAGATTTAAACTACTCCTTCATTAATTCACGCATCATTATGTAAATAAGGGTAAGGTAGTAATTGCTGTTTTAATTTTGGTAACCGTCTCCTCTATTTTAGATCTAAATACTCTCTCTCCTAATTTTCTCTTTCCTCCCATTATAATCAAACGATTATATCTTTCTCGATTCAAGTCTATTTTTTACGAATCATATATCAAATTAAACGTATTTTTACGACGATTCATATGATATCCATATTGGATATGTTAAATTTAGAAGATTCGCACGAAAATCATGACTTTATATTCAGCTGGTATATGTTCTTCATTATATTTACGTTCAGGATAAAAAATGCATAAATTGCGCATAAAAAATGTTCCAAAATATCTGCATTTTTTGCATCAAATGATGCATTATTAACTTGAATAAGATACATTTTTATTCTAAAGCATATGCATTTTTGTATTCATATTGAGTGCATTTTTTACATTGATACGTTCAGGATAAAAAAAATGCATCAATTACTCATAAATAATGCATCAATTACGCATAAAAAAATGTTCCAAAATATCTGCATTTTTTGTATCAAATGATGCATTATTAACTTGAATATGATGCATTTTTATTCTAAAGCATATGCATTTTTGTATTCATATTGAGTGCATTTTTTACATTGATACGTTCAGGATAAAAAAATGCATCAATTACGCATAAAAAATGTTCCCAAATATTTGCATTTTTTGCATCAAATGATGCATTATTAACTTGAATAAGATGCATTTTTATTCTAAAGCATATGCATTTTTGTATTCATATTAAGTGCATTTTTTGCATTGATTATATGCTGCAGTTTTATAACTAAAATGTTGCATTTTTTACATTGAACGTATGCATATTATGTTTTATGAACTGCACGAAATGAAATTATTGAATATACATTTTTTACATTTTTGCCCTTTTATGCATTGCGTATGCGCAAAAAATGCAACGAGAATTGGACGGGATTTATTTAACCTGAGCCGTAGATTGAAATATTTAATGGCTCAGATTTTTTCTCATTTAGCATGGGAAATCCTATTATCACCTAATCACTACCCTATATATATTAGTATTTTTTAAATAAATTTATTTTTTATCAATATTATATATTATAAAAAAATATATTATAAATCCAACCATTTATATAAATTAAAAAAAATCAAATAAAGTACATCAATCATGAGGTTTGGCAAATAGGAATTTGATCCACAAAATTATCCCATAAATAAATCATAGTAATTTTATTTAAAAAAGTAGTAAATATAATAAATTAATAAGATGTAATATTTTAGAGAAAAATTTACATAAATAATTTTGTTAAATTTTTATTATTTTTATTGCATATTTATGTTGTAATAGAAGAAAGTATAAATAAAATAAAAAATGAATATGATGTGGATGACTTTTTTGGGTGGAAAAATGTCAATTGTAATTATATGCAATACTTTGCTTTAATAAATTAGTAGTATAGATTATAATATAATGAAAAAAAAATAATATTGATATGATCTTATAAGGTGGGAAAATGTCATTATTATAATAAAATTAAACTATTCTCATTGAAAATATTTTCATTTTTTACATTCAAATTATATACTATTGTCTTCACATATTGTGTTAGTACACGTTGCAGGTCCACTCAATACATTAGTGGGTTGTCATCAATTTTAAACTACATGTCAAGTTCTAAATGTTTTTTACATAATTAAATAAAATAAATAATAACTTGACAGGAACACTTATGATGAAACTAATTTCTTTTAATGCAATTGTAGATAGATATTGATCATTTATCATGAATCATGTTCTTCTCATCTTCTGCCATGTATAATACGGTTAACAAACATTGATTTTTCTAGCAATAGATGTATAGATTCATGATAAATTATTAGTAACCCTAAACAGTTAGAATATTTAATCTTAGTACTTGAACAGGGTTAAAAAAGATTCAAGTATTCTCTTAATTACTATGAATGGTATGTACAAATCAAGAAACTTAGACACAAAATCACAAGTCTATTTCTTATATAAATTGCTAAATGCATCTTGTACGTTCCAATCAAAATTGGTATAACCCAAAAAATAAAAAACTTGGAGCCACTTACAACGGCTTCAAGCATACGTGGAGAGGGAGACGGCTTCTGGTTGTATGCTCGTTTTATGTTAGAAGATCATGCCGGCGGGGAAGTATTCCGGTGTAGTGAGAAAATAGAGACCCCGACGAGCACGCTTGGGTTGTAGGCGTATCTGAGAATGCTGGTTCAGCTGCAGTGTACAAGTCATATAGTTTCCATCAGCAACGTAAGTTGATCCAGTCGATACCATTTAGCTGTCTGTCTATCGTCCTAATGTCTTCTGCTTGTATCCGTGCTTTAACCGGTCGAGTAGTTTCTCCTTCGTTTTCCTCTTCTTGTCCATCTTCAGCCTGTATCTCTCTTCTCTTTCTCTTTCATATACACCTTGCCAGAAAACTTCTCCGGTTAATGGCCACAACCACGGTCTGTATGGATGGTCATCGTCGTCTGCAGCCTCTGCAAGGTCTTCATCCATACTTTTTAATAAGGTGCTGTTGAAGTACTTTGTCCACATAAAGCCTTTTCGCTGATCAATAGGGTGTTGCTCTTGGGACAAGCCTGAATGGGGATCAATGTAAACCATCTTTCGCGCGCTGTGGTAAGCCCACACGTTTACTACGAGTTCTGCAATTCGACAGTAACAGTGCTGCTTCTGCAAAAAGTAGAATTCACCATGAAAATATTCTTTTTTTTAATTTGTTGATTCTAAACAGCTGTATGTTGGCAGTGCATTTTCGGTCCATACCTCAGGTGATGACAAGCCCAGAAAACAAGCAGATGTGTTTGTTGAGTTAAGTTGTAGACTATGAAGAGAATCAATAAACATCCTGGGTCATCAACATTGCAGTTAGAGCCTAACTACTATCCCTTTGGCTGCCTTCATGTAATGCAGCAATATAGAGAGAGCTGACTTAGACGTATGTAATGAATTAATGAAAAATAAATGATAATGTTGCATGTTAAAGTACCTGGAGAACATTACGAACTCAAGGAAAGAGGATGTTGGCATCGCCCAACTATGCCGGGCCAACCAACGCCCGCCACCTTGAGGCATGGGTGGAAGAGCTTCAACATTTGCCGGCAACCCATACATTCTTCGAAATGCATCTTCAAAAGATGTTCTGTAAGTTTGAAATCGTCAAGAATATGCATCAGCATTTCATAATATTGTAAGTTTGTAACTAGATAACAATCCACTTGTGAAGAATAATAAAGAGCCACTACATAGAATCTCTAAAAAAAAACTAATATATTAGTAATTACCATGTAATTATTTTGTGTTTCATGGATAACCTAGTTCTTAAAGTCAATCAAGTAAAGATGTTTAAAGACCCGTTACCATCGGAGAATAAAAAAAGGCCATTTAGTAATATATTCTAGTTAACATTTGATATTATAGACAGCACTCACCTGCACCTTCCTGCATTCATGATATCACAAGCAGACCAAAAAGTAAGCAGATCATCTTTTCCCACAAGATCACCATTTATATCCAGAGAAGCCCAAAAATATATCACATCCCCTTCAGTGTTTCCTTGTAATGTTTTCTCCAAAACCTCTTCAGCTTTTTTAGACAATGATACCTGATATTATTGAGCAAGCACAGTCAAATATGCAGGAAGCGATGACACCCACGAGTGATATTCATCAAATATTTAAATCAGAAGGTAGTATATACAAGATGCCAAAATTTAATCTAAGTTTTAAAAGAAGTGATCCACATATATGGGTGCACATACCGCCTTCCCAGCAGCACGCCATGACTGAAAACCTATCCAGGGTCCCTTGTGAATTTCGTCAATTCCATTAGCAATAGAAAACATTCCTCCAATCTCACAAAGAATATCACGATAATAAGTATCATTCAAGACGGGAAGCCGACCAACTGCATCCACATCATCTGAACTCAATCTCCGGGCTCTAGTAGACTGATACAAGAAGCCAAAAGAAGAAAGTACTATTGAAGTAACAATTTAATGCACAAAAAAATAAATATAACTAAAAAAATGGCCTTTTCTAAATGCTTAACCAAATTGTATCCAATTAAAAGATTAATTCTTCATTGTACAAGAAATCCAAAGATGAAATCAAAAGATGGGGAACACTTCCTCCATCAGATGCATGAGAATGGCCTTAAAATGAACTACCTAGTTGTCAGGCACTTACAAGACTTAAGCCGCGGTATAGTGAACCATGGTGTAGAAATGGCCAACTCCCAGCACCATTGTAGATCTCATAAATGCAAATTGGTTGCCCAGTTCTTTCTAGCTCACCTTCATCCCTCAGGTTTGTTTCAAATCTGAGTTTTTCTGATTTACGAGCATTACGATAGATGTCATCCCATTCACCAATATCTTTCTCCAATCTTTCCTCAATCTACAGAGCATAAGATGAATTTCAGCTAAAGAGGTTAAATGGGGGATTATAGTCAAATAACAGAAAAGACTTTCACATGACAGAAGAACAATCATACCTCCTCTCTTTCCAGGATTTCAACTTCCTCAGAGCTCTCTATTTCGCTCAAGATATTCCAGTCCGAATCTGTCGGCATGTCCTCTGCAAGACTTTCAGAATTATCCAGGCTGAGCTTTCCAAATGCAACATAATTTGTCACGTCTTCCTCAAGGTCATATACAATGCTCGAATTCACCCTCAAATGATCTTCTAGATACAGGTGTTCTCTCTCACTAGATACTTGGTCCAGTTCTTTTCTGAAGAGACCCCATTCCCATGCAATATTTCTCATTTGAGAAGCAGGGCTAGGCAGCAAGACATCTGATGGGAAATCAAAGACATCCTCCACTAGCTTTGCAAAACCAAAGATGCATTCGTCTGCAAACATGTTTTTTGCACGAAGCTTTCCAGAGGAGGCTACAGCACGTGCGAATCTAGATAATTTTTTGTCAGATATCAGGAGTGAGAAGGCATTTCTTAATGCTTCAGGATGATTTCTTGGAAAAGTTATCCCATGAGCTCCATCAACAACCTACATTCAAAACATTAATCCATGCAAAAGATCAGCTTCCAGGATAGCCGGAAGATCACTTAAGGAGGGAATCACTAAGGGCATACGTGTTTGCTTATGGCCGGGTAATCTGGAGCAATTATAGGAATACCAAATGACATGGCTCTTGTCAGCAAAGGAGGAAATCCTTGCTCTTCTTGGGAGGAGCCATACAGAACAACATCAGCCATCAGTATCAATCTGTCCACATCACCATTTATGCCATAATGCTTCAGCGATCCTTGATTTAGCCCCAGACGAGTTTCAATGCCCTAGATATATGCACAGAAAATGGAAAAAATAACATTCAAGGCAGAGCTAATACAAATAACATTATCAGAACACTTCCAGTTCCATTTCCAGCATTGTGGTTTTCAAAAACGCGGCAGCAATCAAGTATACACAACAGAAATCGCACAAAATAAATGAAATGTGAAAATAACTGCAAAATGTTTTTGCTTATTATTTTATACCCATCACAAGTAGGGGTGATTACTAGTCGAGTTGAGGAGACCAAGGTCAAGCTCGACAAGAAAATTTGAAACTCGAGCTTGCTTTTTATTATTTTTCATAACAAAAATTAATATTATTTATATATTATGGGTCAATTATAATTAAGAAATACGTTAAGGGGTTTAAATTGAAACTATATTAAGCTTGATAAGGCTCGCAACCCTAGCTCAACTAGGGCTCAACTTAAGCTTGAGCTCGAAACGCTCGCAAGCTGAGATTCCATAAGCTCGAGTTCGGCAACTACTCAGGTAGCACGACCTCGACTCACAAAACATGAAGTCAATTTAAAGCCATCTCAAGTAACTCGCAAGTCAACTTGACTAATGATCACCCCTAGTCACAAGCCTCTATGTTTGTACAAACAAATTATCACGGGTTAGTAGTAATCAATCCTCATTTCAAGTAGAAATCATATGTGACCCATTAGATATCAAATGTGACCAAAGTACAATGTAATTGGCATCTAATTTTTTGAAGCCCACATGAACAGATGCAGTTGGAACCTATATATTTCAAATAGTCAGTTGTGAATACATACCTGTAAAGCATCACTGTATTCTTTGCTGGAGTTTCCACAAAGGAAAATGAACTTTGATGTAAATCCCACATCAGTTGATCCTGCATATTTCAGGAGCACAGGTTCTAGATCATGCATTGCCACTGCATAATCCCATGCTAAGTCATTGTAGAAGAATGAACTTCCAAGAACCAGAACAAGCAGACTGTCATTGTCAAAACCATTTTCAGTCCTCAGAAGAGATTTGGAATGAGTCTCACTATAGCTTTCAGCAGCCCAAACATCTATTGGAGATCCAGGAATTACAAAGAAGTTTCCAGTGTCAAGCACACTATATAACATCTGATGCAGGAAAATGTATAATAAACAACTCAGAAATTTCCTATGTCAATCCGTATCATTCACATCTAAAGGAGAAAAGATATCCAGAAAGAGTTTTACCGGTAGGGAAAAATCTGGAAACACCACGAGATCAGCCCTACTGAAGGCAATTTTCCAATTAGAAATGAGGTGGCTCCAACCCATGTCCTCATAAAATTGCAAACGTTTGGCAAGGGTATCCTCTTGGATAATCCATATCAGAGGCACAGAGCAAAAAGGCTCCTGCATAAGGCTGTATAGATATCAAATTGACAAATCATAGAAAATACGCTATAGGCAACGGAAAAAGTAGAGGAGTCCAAAACTATTGCTATGTCCAAAGAACCTCTTGTTGAGATGTGTCCTATTAGAACTGGAGAACATTTATATCTTACCCCAAAGAAAATTCTTAAGTCTTCTCTTGAAATCTTATTGTACTGAATGCAGAATAAATCTCTTCTAGTATCTTCTCTTAAAATCTTAGTGTACTGAATGCAGAATAAATCTCATTCTACTATCTTAGAAAAAATATTGAGGTTGGAATGTTAAGCATGCCAGACAGCATACATGAGATTCAGACATGAGAAGCTGAAGGTAAAATATTGCCTCATGTCAGACATTGGACCTCTTGAGTAGAGGTGGCCACGGTTCCGGTTCCGGTTCCGGTTCAAGAAATTCGGAACCTTAACCGGCCTGCCACTGTAGTGGTTCTGGTTACGGTTCCGAACCTTGAACCGCCAGTTCCGGTTCACGGTTCGGAGGAACCGGCGAACCGACAATTCAAGTTTTTTTTTTAAATTAAAATAATTTACTTCTTAATTAATTGAAAATTAGAATTATAAACGAGATTTACATCTAACACCCAACATGTTATATAAAAATAAAAAACTTTGTTATATTTTAGAATGTAATTGAATATTTTATTTTCAAACTCTGATTTGGGGTGGAAATCTTGCTCTAAAATGATAGATCAAGTTATTGTAAAAAATATTGTTAAAGAACAAAGTTCTTTTAAATGTAAATATAAAAATATATTATTTTAGAACAAATATTGTTAAAGAACAAAGTTCTTTTAAATGGTATAAATTAAAACAATAAATATTTAAAAATAAATCTTGAAATTAAACTACACCAATACGAAACTAAAGATAAATGAGTACATACTTTTTAAAAACATAATTTAAATAAAAAAAATAAACTTAAAGAATGAAGTAGTTTAGGGCACGAGTTAGCTTTGTCATTATAAATTCGTATAATTAAAATTTTAAATAAATATGAAGGTAAAAATTAAGATTCAAATAAAACTTGAAGCTTTACGCAAAAAATAAAGTATATTGAATTTATGTATAAATTATAAACCTATGTATTAAGTATACCTAAGCTTTTTTCCTATAAGTTCTAGTTTTTTAGTTTTATTTTTTATTCACTGTGTTATGCAATTATCTTGTATAAAATATGTATAGATATATTAAATCATATGATTAAAATAACAATATGTTATGATTTATAATATAATAAATAAAATTGTAATTGAATAAGTCTCGATTAATATTTCCAACTTTCATAAATGATCAAAATATCTATTTTATGAGGATTAAGAATATTTTTGGAGTGTATGTGTATAACTGTATGTACTTTATTCTTACAATTTATAGTTATATTTAAATTAGTATGTCCAGAAAATCTTTGTATACACCAAATATATTGTATTTTTTTAGTGAATGTTATACATAATATCATTTACTACACATTAAATATTTATAAACTAATAGAAAATATATCAAAAACTTATAAATTTTTTAACACCTATAAATATACTAAATTATGTATTTGAATCAATGAAGTTGAACTAGTTTAGTGGATAGGAGATATCTTTCTGTAATGTAGGTTAATAGTTCGAATCCTCTTTACAACAATATTTTAAATTTTTTTTATAAAAAAATAGGTTGAACCGCCGGTTCCACGGTTCCAAAATATTGAACCTTAACCGGCCTGCCAGGAAACGGTTATGGTTCCGGTTCGGAACCGTTTGTGGCGGTTCCGGTTCCGAACCGTGAACCGGCGGGCCGGTTCACGCGGTTCCGGTTCCGGATGGCCACCTCTACTCTTGAGTCCCTTCTTGCAGTTTTCCTGCAGCCATCTTCTCATAGACAGCACACTTAGAAACACTTTAGTATGTACAAAACAGGATAATATGGATAATGAGGATGTATTCAGAATAGTAGATGTTCCCTACATCATGATGGTTTAACAGCTAAATGGTTAAGAACTTGTTAAAAAACATACTTATTTAGAAGTTAGAAGCTGAATGTTTGCTAAATTTGCTCCTGAAAACTTTTGCTCCAATAATGATGCTTACACAAATTTTCCAAGAGATTTTTTTTATCACTAGGTCACCAAAGTACTTTTTGGTCACATTTGTCAGAGATTTTCTCTTGTTAAGAGCAATACAGGCATCCAATAAGTGCACATACTCTGATAAATGGAAGGAAAATTTAAAAATAAAACACCAAACTTAAATGACTTCAATTAGATATCTAAATGTGGGCTTTGAAGTGGTTTTAAAGGACAGTGTTAACTATAACTCATAGCTATTGGATATCATAATAGTTTTCTGTTGTGTACGTCTCATTTGTGATACAAATCAGGGATTAAAAGTTAAATGATGTACCAAAACACACAAAAAAAAAATACCCGGAAATGGCATGTTTTGCCTCAAGAGAGTCTGCAATAACACCTTCAAAACTGCAGGTAGATAAAAGGCATCACTCAGTTGTTATGCCTAAAGAAAACTAATTAACGATACATGCAACTAATATATAGTTGAAAGTATATGAGACTTTCAGGGCAACATGAAGATGAAGAAAAAACCTACATAGACCAATCAACATAACCATATCTTTCAGGCCATAAAATTGAAACAGGACCTCCAAGCTCTTGCCAAACAGAATGCGCTCTCCCATCTTTCAGGGCATATACCTACAGAAAATAAACCGGGGTTATAAAATCTTTAATGTGAATAGTAGGAACACATAAACAAATTTTAGTAATTGATAATATTATAAGTTCCAACTGCCAGCTTATATTTTTCATGTGCTTTCTCCCACAGAAACTCACTTTCAAAGGCAGGTGCTTACCTCGTATATATGAAGACTTTGGATAATATCCACTTCCATTGAAACAAGAGGGTGCAGTATTGTTTTGAATACAAATTATTAGATCCAAGCGAAAACATTAGTTCCTATAGCTTACGAGTGGATGGGACATTTAGTCATAGCACATTTAAATTGATTAGTACTTGTACCATTATTCAGTTACTAGAAGTAAGAGCTAAGGACTTGGGCTCAAGATGGGATACCACAAATGATATTCCAGAACTAAAGTCCCAGAGGATATTTTTTCTTCGGTTGCACCTACTTCATCAAGCTCTGGGAATGAACTCTTTCATTTTCATGGCTTTATACTTTCTATTATAGTCATGATAATTTTATCCATCACATTCTCAATTACAGCGATTATTGCTTGAAATATGGAGAGAGAAGGACAGATGGGAGAAGGGGAAGATTAGCAAAGCATTAGATACTCAGCTCTTATAAGTTATGATGTTAAATACAGTTTCATTATGGACAGAAAAAAAAAAAAAAAAACACTTAAGCAGCATAAGGTACAAACTATTACAAAAACATACCTTAAGCCGATATCCGAGTCCTTTTAAGTTCTTCATCAAAGAATATAGAAAAAGTGCTGAAGGATCTTTCTTCATGTTCCCTAAGATCTTGCATTCACAAAAGAAATGAACAAGTAAATTACAGCATTGCAATATCATCTAGAAGAACGCATTTTATAAGCGAACAAGAGGAAATCAAAAAACTTGTGACAAAAATAGCAATATATAGACCAGCTCCCTGTTTGATCTAGTCCCGACCCTATTCCCAGTGAAGAAAATGATACCAGGGTGGCTAGCTACTATAATTTAGAAATAGTTTTACTTAAATTCTCCATTTCACATCACAGAAAACATGACCAAACAAAACCAAGAGGGAGAGGTACTACTGTCACATTGCATTTTCAATCACCTACATATTTGAAACACTCAAACATGGCTTTTATCATAACTCTACTGATAAAGTAATTATTAAATTTAGAAAATACGTTCAAACATCAATATCTACTTGGTTTTAATTTATCACCTTTAGTTTTTTTAATCATGTTTCCCATTTTATGTTACTTGTATGTCAAGGAACTAACTTCATCATTATTTCCTGTTTAGTTTATATCATTAGCACCAATAACATTGCCGAATCAATGCCAACTAAGATTGCACATGTTACAAATATACCCAACCATGCATTTTATCAACAAACAACTCATAGACTAACCTGTATTAGAAAATTCACAAATTCCGATCAGTTTGTTGATCTTTAAAAGACAATGGGTTTTCTACAACACTTACATAAATCAAAAGGGAAGCAAAATAGACCATTACAAGAAAGGTTTGGCTTAATGCACTTGACAAGTACTTGATTCATACGGTAGAAAAGAATTGTGCAGATACACATGAAGTTTGCACATGAAAAATATTAACCCATCCAGACATAGTTGCCTTAAGAGTCGATAAATTTAATCCAAAATCACCTACAAATCAACAGAATACAGGCATGTCATTATAATGTTCATATATGACTACCAGATTTTCTCTATCCTCTTAATATCCTATTTAAGCCACCAGAATCAAGAGGACACTATTACTCAAACTCTCACATATAAAAAAAGTAGGATTAACAATTTCTCTGATTTTATTTGTTCGTCATGCATATCACAGAAAATGTACACCAAGAAAAGTTGTGGCATTTGGTTCTGCTATTAGTTCTACATTCTCTAATCAATAGGAATAAGAACTCAACAATCACCCTAAAGCTGATCATGTAAAACACCAACACAACAGGTACATCAATAGAAGCAGAAAAACTTTAAAGTCCAGTTCAAATATAGGTCCTAATCACATCATGCATAAGTAAAGAATATGTTTTAATTAATCACTTACCAAAGCGATCCTTGGAGGCCGAACACCAACCCTCGGCTGGTTTCTAAGAAAATCGAGCCGGCTTCCATTCAGCTCCAGCCGCGTTCGGGGCACAAACTCCAGAGAGCTCCCCAACTCCAACCCCTCCTTAACTGACCACCTCCACCGCATTCTATCAACGCCAACTCCCTGCCGGAAAACCAACATGATCGAGCTCTGCAAAACCATCGAGGCCACGGCAAACATGAAAATCACCACGAAAATGCACAGGTAGAACCACGATTTGCCTTTGAAGGGGTAGAACCACAGCTTCCGCTTGTGTTGGTTGTGAGATCGGGAGGTTTTGTGTGCGGCCGTCGCCGTTTTGGAGGAGCGCGGAAGTTCGACGGTGCTGGTAGTGTCTTTGATTCGCTTGAAGGGGAGACGGTCTCGGATCGAGTGGAATGTGGCCGCAGATGCGTCGTCGGAAGCTGAGTCTCCGGCGGATACCGAGTTGCGCCCCATTGATTCGAATCTCAGAAATTTGTTGAGCTTCAGTTCACTGGGTTTCGAGGTGATTGTGAGAGAGACGGTTTTCAGGTGTGTGTGTGTGTGTGTGTGTGTGAGAGAGAGAGAGAGAGAGAGAGAGAGAGAGAGAGAGAGAGAGAGTGGTTCGTTAACCAGAGTGTGATAGTGTGACGGTGATTCGGAGAAGAAGATTAAAATATTTCATGAAAACTCCCACACTTTTTCATGTGACGCTTTTTTACCCATTTTACGCGCTTATCAGAATATCAGTTAATCTTTTTCCCTTTTTGTTAATTAAATAAACCTAACCCATGTATGTAAATTATTTTTTTCCTAGAAAAGCTTTATGTAATCAACCATATTGTTATAATATTAATACTTCACTCAAATGAATTTCTCACATACATTTCATATTATATAGTTTTACTAAAAAGGATTTGAGGGGAAAAAATTGTTGCATATTTTGGGCAGAAACAGTTTTGGGTAGCAATTTCAATTATATATTATATATATTTATTAAAAAGGTTTGCAGGGTATAAAAGTAAGAAAATAAAACTGTCACATATTTTGGAAGGAAATAATTTTGAATGATACAATTTTGCCAAGGTAATTTAACTTTACTATTCTTATCTAAAAAATAAATAAAAATTAATAGTTAAAATAAAATACTTTCATTCCATGTGTTGATTAAAACAAAGAAGTAGTTATCATAAAAAGGTGGAAATACTTATATTTAATGGTTCACATTGGAAAAAATATTTTTTTCAACAAAATATAAGTTATTAATTAATACTAATTATAATTTTGTCCAATAAATACCTCACTTTTTATTTTTAATCTTTATATCCCGCAATAATAAATAATTATCTCCATTAATTATCAACGAAATATTTTATTTATCACCAAAATCTTGATTATTAAAATAAATTATTTATTTTCAGGTAGATACAGAACGATTCTCTCGAAGACTATTCAACAGTATTCTAAATCTTGTTCAAACAAGTTTTCTTCTATTATTGCAATTCTTAATATATAATAAGATTTATTATGCTAAAAAATCATACAAAAAGGGACCATATTTGCTAACGTGACTCAATTTGATTGGTAATATGGTGGACATTGCTGTATTCTTATTTCTTATTGAATAGGGACTGCAAAAAATTGAACAGTCAAAAAAACCTGCATATCGAGGGAAGAGAATGAATCAATGGTTGCATGAACAAGGCACCCAACAATCTTAATTTCTTGTTAATTTTCTCAATATGACAACATAAACATCACTTGTGTCTTACATCTTAATGCCAAGACAAGATTTGAATAGCTGCAAGAGTTTTGAACTTGGTCTGAATGGGAAGTTTAAGGCCACAAACAATTACCCTCACCCTCCTCCAAATCATTATCACAATGCCCCCACTTGTGGAATTAATTTGCCAAAAAAAAAAAAAAAAAAAGGGTTTGTGTTCATAAACAATATCAGAAGGCCTCATGCAGGATTGTTTGCTTTCATTCTCTTCCCCAATGACTATTGCTTTGCTTCCACAATTTCTTTTCATTTTTATACTTCCAGCATTTGTCACCTCATCCAACACTACTCTTCCACACAGCCAATGTGGAGTGGATCAGAGAAGCTTGTTAATTCAACTGAAGAATGAACTCATATTCAGTTCTTCTGCTTCAAGAAAGCTGGTGCAGTGGAATCAAGAACAAGACTGTTGCAGCTGGTATGGAGTGGAGTGCGATGCTGCAGGCCAGGTGATCAGTTTGCAGCTCGACGACGAGGCCATTTCTGGTGGACTAGAGGATTCACAGAGCCTTTTCAGTCTAAGGCACCTGAGGAAGCTGAACCTGGCCAACAATGACTTCAACAACCATCAGATTCCAAAAGGGATTCACAATCTCTCACAGTTGACACACCTGAATTTATCTCATGCTGGTTTTGGAGGGCAGGTGCCAGGTGAGATCTCATTCTTGAGGAGATTGGTCAGTCTTGATATCTCTGGATCACCTGCGCAATATCCGCGTCTGGAGATTGAGTCTCCTAGTATGAAGACACTGCTTCTGAATCTCACAGAGCTGAGAGAACTCATTCTTGATGGTGTTGACATTTCATCTGAGAAGAATGAGTGGTGCCATGTTGTATCTTCATCTTTACCTGACTTGAGGAACTTGAGCTTGCGTGGTTGCGATCTGTCCGGCCCTCTGGATCCATCCCTTTTGCAACTCCATTCTCTTTCTTCTCTTCAACTGGATAGGAATGAACTTTCAACTGCAGTCCCTGATTTCTTTGCCAATTTCTCGAGTTTGACAGCCTTGAGTCTCCGCGATTGCTCTCTGAAAGGTTACTTCCCTGAGATGATCTTTCAACTACCAACCCTTCAGTTTCTTGATTTATCTCAAAACGATCAGCTCACAGGCACTATACCAACACTACTCACTCATAGTGGATCTTTGAGATCTATAGTGCTTAGTGACACCAATTTCTCAGGTTCATTATCAGATTCCATTGCCAATCATAGAATGTTATCCACTCTAGATTTGAAGAGCTGCAGATTTACTGGATTGATTCCATCGGTGCTCGCTAATCTGACAGACCTCGTCTCTCTAGACTTATCAGAAAACTTCTTCTCAGGCTCAGTTTCTGACTCCCATTTTGAAGGCCTTTCCAATCTTGCTTACTTAAACATGGAGAAGAATTCATTCAGTGGCAGCATTCCCCGGTCTCTCTTCGGTCTGCCCTCTCTACAGACACTAAAGCTAAACAACAACCACTTTAGTGGTCCAGTTGATGAGTTTCCCATAGTGAATATCTCCCACATGTCTCTACTAGATTTGAGCAGCAACCAACTAGAAGGGCCTATTCCTCACTCTTTCTTCCATCTTCAAAGCCTTGAACGCGTTGTGCTATCGAAAAACATGTTCAATGGCAGTTTTCAGCTAGAACAGCTTCAAAGGCTTCCCAATCTTACATATCTTAATCTTGGTTACAACAACTTGTCAATTGATGCCACCAACACAAATTCGAGTTTGTATGGACTTTCCAAGGTAAACAGCTTAGACCTGACTTCCTGCAAACTGTATAATTTTGATGATGATTCATTTTTCTCCATATTTCCAAAGCTATATGCATTATGCCTCAGTTCTTGCAACCTTCATAGTTTTCCTGATCTTAGAAAGCACGAAAATTTGAACTACTTGGACCTCTCAGACAATCAGATCACAGGGGTTATACCAAATTGGATTTGGGAAATTGGGAGTGGATTCCTCTGGCATCTAAACCTCTCTAGTAATCTACTGGTGGATTTTCAAAAGCCATATAATTTTTCTAGCCGCATTGAAACACTGGACTTGCATTCGAACCAGCTCCGGGGTGACTTGCCTCTGCCCCCACCAATAGCTTCTAATGTAGACTACTCAAACAACAACTTTGAAAATTCCATTCCTCCTGACATTGGGAACTTTCAGCAGCTCACTTTCTTGTCTCTTGCAAACAACAGCCTAAGTGGATTGATTCCAACCTCCCTCTGCAACGCATACATTCAACTTCTCGACTTGTCTTTCAATGACTTGAGCGGTGACATTCCTCCTTGTCTGCTGGCAGGCAGGTTTCTTCAGGGGTTGATTCTGGAGAGTAACAACATCAGTGGTGATATCCCGGATAACTTCTCCATCTCCTGCAACTTATACACTCTGGATCTCAGTCACAACAGTTTGGGAGGGATCATTCCCAAAACCATTGAGAACTGCAAAGAGTTGAAAATCTTGAATGTTGGAGACAACAACATCCATGATAGTTTCCCATGCATGCTGCCATCAAGCTTACGCATCCTTGTGCTGCGCTCCAACAGATTCCAAGGAGAGATCCGATGTGGGATAAGCTGGCCAAGTCTTCAGATCGTTGATATATCTTCCAATGAACTCAGTGGCAGTCTGCATTCCATCAACTTCTCAAGCTGGACACAGATGATGTCAGACAGCAATGCAGGTTTCCACTTGGGTCTTGACTATTTGGGTCCCTTTGATCCACCCAGATATCTTGATACGTTGAGCTTGGTCATCAAAGGGTTAGAGCTGAAGCTCGTGAAGATCAGGGAAGACTTCACCGCCATTGATTTCTCATGCAATAACTTTGATGGAGAGATACCAGATGCAGTTGGTGATCTCAGATACCTGTATCTTCTCAACCTATCTCACAACAGTTTCAACAGCACCATCCCGAACTCATTTGGTAACTTGAGTCTGCTTGGAGCACTCGATCTATCCATGAACCAGTTAACGGGGGCGATACCGGTGGAGCTTGCGCGGCTCACATTACTCTCAGTCTTGAATTTGTCTTACAATAAGCTGGTGGGAGTGATCCCAAATGGCCGTCAGTTTCTTACATTTTCAGCTGAATCCTTTGAAGGAAACGCAGGGTTATGCGGTTTTCCTCTCGATATAAGGTGTAATGAAAATGATTTGTCTCCATCAGGACATGAAGATTTACAGTCAGGGAGTGAGATTGAGTTTGAATACGTAGCAGCTGCACTTGGATACGTTGTGGGACTAGGCAGTGTTGTGTGGATACTTTTATTGTGTCGAAGATTGAGATACATATACTTCGACAAAATAGATGAAGTTGTTGAGCGTATAGTCTATGGCAGGAACAGGAGGAGAAGACGTGCAAGAAGAAAAGTGGTGAAGAATCAGGGCAGGAGACTTTAGTGCTGGAACTGCTAGTTGGTTTCTGTGTTAGTTTTGTTGTATGTGTTAATTATGAATTTATGAGTATTGCTGTAATGTGTAATATTATATATTAAGATTTCCCACTTTCTGAAAAACATTTATAGTCTTACAAAAACATTGTAATAGTAATAATATATAAGTAACAACAAACCATTTTGATTAACAGTAGAAATATTTTAAATATTCCATTAAAAGGTGTTTATGAGATTTTCTGAAGAAATTGAAAATCTTGATCTGACCCTCATCAATATTAAGCGAAAAGGTTAATATTGTGGCCTGAAAGCATTGGCATTGATGGTGATATCATGGTCGGACAATAGAAAGAGAAGGACTCCTAATCCTAAGACAACAACGCATGCAAGTGCAGCAGATTCAGTCTCCTTCTTTCCATGTGATGACCCGCTGCTGCTAAAATTGCATCTTTTGATGCGAGGGTGACCACATAAATCATCGTTTCCCAAATATGAATCATTTTCAAATGTGCTAAGTTGGTCGCCAGATGGGATCTCTCCGACCAGCTTGTTGAAGGACACGTTAAAATGCGAAAGGAAGTGGATTCGTGCAAGCTCCTGTGGAATCACCCCTGTGAGGTGGTTCACTGAGAGATCCAGTTCTTCAAGATCGCTCATGTTACCAAGTGATTTGGGGATTACGCCTGTGAGAGCGTTGTGGGACAAGTTAAGCACAATAAGTGAGCTGATATCACCAATTGCATCCGGCATCTCCCCTGTGAAATTTATTGCTGGACAAATCTATGAGATTAATGGCAATCATAAAGTCATACCCACTCCCAGCCCTGTAATAAAAGTTGAGACGTACAACGTTGAGGCCCAACTTGTCCCATCTCTCCATTATGTGATGCCTCTTTATCATCATCATATTCTTCCAGCTTGAGAAGCTTATTTGACGCAGATCTCCACTTAAATTATTGGATTGTGCGTCCAAGATCTGCAAATTTCGCCAGCTTTCACTACATTTCACCTCTCCAGCGAGCTTGTTGAAGCCCACGATTAAAACTTGCAATCTTGACGATAACATGCATGGGAAGCTACCTTCAATCATGTTATGCCTCACATTCATGACCACCAATGATTTGCAGTTTCCCAGAGACTTAGGGAAATTCCTTCCCAAATTGTTGTTGCTCAAATCAAAAAAACCTTAGGCCACAATTGGTGGAGAACTTATCTGGGATCTCACCACTGATGTTGTTTCCATAAAGATTCAGCACTTGAAGACTCGACATATTTTCTACAATACATGGAGGAATGCTACCACTCAAGTTATTGAGACGAAAATCAAGAACCTGAATGGTATCAGCACTACAAATGGACGTGGGAATGGATCCACTGATGCTGTTATTTGCAACGGATAAGAATATCAGATAGAAATTGGAGCTCACAAAGTCAAGAGGAATGGGTTTGTCAAACATGTTGTTGGAGTAATCTACGTAGGAGGCCCCTTGCGGCAACAGGGGCAACTCGCCCCGAAGCAGGTTCGAACTCAAGTCCAGTTCAGAAAGAAAGCTGGGAATGTGGTAAGGCTTTTGCAGATCAACCAACAGATTATAGGAAAGATTCAGATGATAAAGTTCTCCATTTCCGATCTCCCAAATCCAACTAGGTACTTCCCCTGTAATCTGGTTGAGTGAGAGGTCCAAATGTTTCAAGTTGGATCCTTGAATAAAATCAGGAAATTTCAGCAGGTTGCAGGAAGCAAGGCTTAACTTCTTAAGTTGGGAAAATTCGAGAGAAATTTAAATCAAAGGCAGTAGCATTAACCGACAAGTTGTTGTGAGAAAGGTCAAGAGTTGTAAGATTGTGAAGGCTTTGAATCTTTTGCAGCTGGAAACCGCCATTAAACAAGTTATTAGAGAGGGAGAGAAGCTCGAGACTTTGAAGAGTGAAGAGAGAGTCAGGAATGGTCCCATTGAGAGAGTTGTGTGCCAAGTTGAGCTTCTCAAGGTGTCTGAGACTTACTAGACTTGATAAATTATTGATTCCGCCTGAAATGCCCTCGTGGTCGAGCTGTAAACTGATAACACGGCCTGAAGCATCGCATTCCATGCCGTTCCACCGGCAGCAATCAGCCCCTCCATCCCACTGCACCAGCTTTCTTGAAACAGCAGGATTGTATGTGAAGTTGTTCTTCAGTTCCAGCAAGAGTGTTTTCTGGTCATCAAGGCAATGCTTGTATGCATCACTGAAATTAGCCATGCTGATAATTATTACAAGTAGATGGATCAGATAAAATTTTGGAATGAGCAAAGAAATAGGCATTGTGAATGCTAAAAGAAATCTTGAGATCTACAATGTCCGTTGTGTTGCTTTAATTCTGCAAATGGAAATACTTTTATATCCAAGATCCAAGTCTTCCGCAGGTAATTGTATCTGCATTTTGTGTATTCTTTCTTGGTAGCTTCCTTGACTTTGAACCCTAATCCGTCGCTTTGTATTTTTATTTTTTTTGAATTATTAATTAGAGTTGGAAAAGTACAATCATATATTTCTGGAGAGTACAATACAAAATTTCTAACTCACTTAGGAGTGAGGACAGTGGTGGATACAACAAATTTTTGTGACACTTCATTAGATTTTGAGTTGGTATTATGAGAGACGGACTCATCATAATTTTTTATTATGATACGGACTTTAATCCATCATTTTAATAAGATAAATATATTGTTTCATTTCTTAATATATTATTTTTTTAACTGTAAAAAATTACATTAGTTGCAACAAAGAAATACATCATTTCAAAGAATTCAAATATATAATTGAATAAAATTAATAAAAACATAAGTTTATAACAATAATAAATATTTTCTAAAAGAACAATGATAAAATGCATATTATCATTTTTAACCATCTTAGCCCATCAATGTCTCTTCTTCATCCATAAAGTACTCTTTTCTTATTCATGACTCGTTGGTGAAGAAAGTTATCTTATGAATCATTCTAGTAAAAAAATTCAGTTGGAGCTGAAGCTCGCTCCACCAGTAAATGAGAGAACACTTATGATTTACTCTATACTATTATATACTTTTGTAATTATATACTAAAGCATTATCGCTATTGTTTTCCAAATTGACCGAAATGTTGGATTTTGATCAAGATTGAAAAGATGTTATGTTGGATTTTGATAAACGTCGTCTTTAACGTGTTGAAAATATTAGGTAATCAATTTATTGGACTTGACTAAATTGCCTGAGGACAACAATAATATTATACTATAATACCGTTGGTACAAAATCTTTATCTGATGTAATGCAAAACTGTCTCATTAGAATTGAAACGTGGTCAGTCATATAAAATAAATCACATCAAAGATATGTCTAAATTGCACCACTTCAAATAATTCAAAGGTGACTTTTACTCAATTGTAACTTAATGGTCTAACTTAAAATTGCGTGTAGTTTAAAAGCATAGCTAATTAAATCATTACCTTTTTAATTAATAAGTGTCTGATTAATAACTAATAATCATGGACCAGTGAATTGTGATAATATATTAATAAATTCTTATATATTAATCTGCTAACAAAAAATGCGTTTGTTCACGGCTAAAAAGTGCATATAAGCCAATGCAATACAATTGCAGTTGCTTGTAGCATTTTTTATGCGAAATTGATGCATTTTTCTTATAAAAATGTGCACACATAACATTTTATATGCGAAATTGAGTAATTTACAATATTCCGCAAAAAATGCTCCAAACAGATGCATTTTTGTTCCACTAGCTATAAACGGATGCATTTATTAAATTTTTTTTTGTTTAGCATATTAACATGTAATGACTACTCAATAAACATATAAATTTAATGGATAGAAATCGAATAAATAGAAGACAAAACAAAACATATACGATTTTATAGCAGAAGAGAACATTAAAAGGAAGAAATTTAAGACGAGAAGACAATGGGCAAGAAGAAACACCAACAGAAGTACTACAGGATTGATCGCTGATCTTCTCCTTCCACGTCTTGCTTTCCTCCTCCCTCGGCACTTCTTGAAAACCTCCTCTATTTTCTCAAAGTATCTCTCTCTCAAGCTTCGCCAAAACACAAGCATCCAAACCGTGCTTCCCAACCCCACTGCGTACCCAATCTCACCACATATATAATTCCACTGATCTCCCTCTGACTTCTCATTTTCATGCATTGGTGTCCATGAACCCCCACTGCTGCAGCTTCGGTTGAGAGGAAAACCGCATTTCCATCGTATGAAAGATGATCAAAGTCTGGAGTTGAGAACTATACGGGATCATTCCCACCAGTTCATTGTGGGACATATTCAAGACCTGGATGAATCCCAGCCGTCCAAGCTCCATCGGAAACTTCCCGGACAGCTGGTTCGCAGAGAGGTCGATGACTTTGGTATGGAGCCTGTGAAAGCATTGTGGGATAAGTTGATGTTTTGAAACGAGCTCAGATCACCAATTGCATCTGGTATCTCTCCCTGGAAATCATTGCAAGAGAAATCAAGCGATGTGAACTCCGCCGAAATCTTGACAAGCTTCTGCAGCGAGCCTTTGATGGTCAGCGTCACCTCATTCCGGTAATACAGGTTTTTCAGATTCAGAAAGTCGAAGTGCAGCTGCTCATGCCTCCACTGCCCGTCACCCTCGAGCACCATTCTCTTCCAGCTCGAGAAGCCCAGTTGATTGAGTGAGCCATTGAAGGCGTTGGAAGATACGTCCATGATTTGAAGATCAGGCCAGTCTTTAGTGCATCTGATCTCTCCATGGAATTTATTGGAGCCCAGCATCAGCACGCGCAGGGTTGAGGCCAGCATGCAGGGGAAGCCGTCATCAATATTGTTGTTGCCAACATTCAACACCGTCAACGAACTGCAGTTTTGGAGGGAACTCGGGATTCTCCCTCCTAAATTATTGCTGCTGAGATCCAAAGTTTCTAGGCCACAACCTTCCGGGAATGTATCCGGGATTTCACCGCTGATTCTGTTTCTCCTGAGATTGAACACCCCAAGATTCCGAGTGTTTTCCAGCAGACAGGGAGGGATATTACCGCTCAAGTTATTGAAAGACAAGTCTAGAACTTGAAGGTATGTAGCTTGGCAAAGAGTTGTCGGAATTGATCCACTCAGACTATTATTTGAAACTGAGAAAAATACAAGATTCGAAAGATAGTTTCCGATGTCATCAGGAATGGGCTTGTCGAATAGATTGTTGGAATAATCTACGTACAAAGCTCGTTCCTGGGGAAGGGGAAGCTCATCCCGGAGTTGATTCGAGTGCAAGTCCAACACCTGAATAGAACTAGGGATTATGTAAGGCTTCTGCAAATCTATCAACTGATTATAAGAGAGGTTCAGCTGCCAGAATTCTCCACCTCCAACTACCCACATCCAGTTAGGAATCTCACCTCTAATCCTGTTGTTTGAGAGATCCAAGAATCTCAAATTGGATTGGTTTCTGAGATCAGGGAAACTGGAAAGGTTGCAAGAAACAAGGCTCAAGTGGTACATCTGGGGAAATGGAGAAGAACTGGAGATCAAGCTGCTTGCATCAACAGTCAAGTTGTTGTAATAGAGAATAAGAGTAGTAAGATTGGGAAGTTTCCCAATCTTGTGAAGCTGGAAAGTGCCATTATAGAAGTTGTTGGAGAGTGAGAGAAGCTGAAGGCTTTGAAGTTGGAAGAAAGAGTCAGGGACAGAACCTTCGAGCCGATTGCTGCTCAAATCAAGCTCCTCCATCTCTGAGAAACCCAGAGAGGGAAACTCGTCAACTGGGCCACTGAAATTGTTTTTTGAAAGCTTGAGCTGGCGCAGTGAGGGGAGAGAGAAGAGAGATGGAGGGAAGCTCCCACGAAGTGAATTGTATGCTAAGTTTAGCTTCTGCAGGTAGGTGAGACTGGAGAGAGAAGTAGCTGCGTTGTGGATGGTGCCTGAAAGGGCCTCATAGTCGAGCTGCAAATTGATGACATGGCCTGCAGCATCGCATTCCACACCCTCCCACTCGCAACAATCTATGGCTTCATTCCATCGCACCAATTTTCTTGAAATTGAAGAATCGAATGTCAAGTTGTTCTTCACTTCAAGTAACACTTTTTTCTGCTCATCCAGGCATTGTTTGAATGCATCACTGAAACCTGTGAAGCTAATGATTGTTGAAAATAAAGAGACGGCCAGAAATGTTGGAAGCAAAAGAGTTGGCATGGTGAAGATGGTGTTGCTTCTTGAGTTGAGGTAGAAGAAGGGGGTCGATGTGGTTTTAGTTTTGAAAGACTTGCATTTCTTTCTCAAGTCTTCCACAATAGGTTATTTCTATTTGGGTTGTGAGTATTGTTCTAACTTCTAACTAACTTCACTTTATTTGTTTGAATCACTTAATTAATTATTCAAATTAAAACCTATTAAGTGTTAAACAAAAAATCATATATATTATGCTTAAAAATCATATTTTGTGTTCAATAATTTGTATTTTATGTCATAGAGTTATAATCAAGTGCTAAAATTAAAGTTCGTGTTAAATATGAATGAATCTCAACCATTGGATTGATAGCATCAATGGTTGAGATTAAATCATAAATTAAGCATAATTTATGTCCGTGCTTAATTGCTTTATAAATCATTCTTAATTCAATTAAGCATGATTTATAAAGCATAAAAGCATAAAATCTTGAAAAATGTTTTAATCTCAACCATTCATTTTTTTAGGTGAATGGTGTAGATTCATTCCAATTTAGTAAAAACCAACTTTTAGTATGAGATTAACTCCCTTTTGTCATATATATTATGCTTAAAATTTATTATGTATTTCATATATTTTGCTTAAAAATATATTTTCTTATTGAATAACTAATGTTTTGTTGTTATATACATTTAGCTTAAAAGGCATAAAATGATTATAAACAAAACCTAAACTATTGATATGATTAATTTAAATTTTTATATTATTTTTTCTTTAATACAAACTTTATTTTTGTTGGGCGTTGAATTTTACAGCCTTCTATAATTTTTCAATATTCGTATTTATAAAAATTATTTCGAATTGTAGTGATAATATTGAGTGAGAGTTTTCAACAAGTCTAAAATATTAATTTGGATGAAAATCAAAAGTAGACTAAGACCACTCCCTTTCCAAGCGGGCGTGATTTTTCTTTGTCTAAATCAACATCATAAATGATACTCCCTCCGTTCCGATTATATAGTCCACTTTGATCTTGCACGTTTGTCAAAAATTATTTAATATTTAAACAAACTTCCAATATTACCCTTATTTAAAGCATTAATTAACCTCTCATTTTCATAATATTACATTTAATATTCTCATTTTTCAAGATTATCCAGGGATATAATGGTAAATGACCATATAGAAACAATATCAAATATAGAAACTGGACTATATAATTGATACACCCTAAAATAGTAATCCGGACTATATAATCGGAACGGAGAGAGTATGATTTTCTTTATTCAAACATTCTGAACTTGAAATTTGCTACGTAGAATCGTAATTGAGATCTGAATCGTGAACCATGCGTCAGTCAACGGAGACTTTTAGCAAAATAATATATAATAATTTATTGTATTAGCATTTATGATAAAAAAAAATTAATCAATTATGTATATAAAGTGTTATTGTATATGTTTCAATAAAAAAAATAGGTCAATTACGCATCTATGATGACCAAATTCATTAATTCTGCATTAAAAATGCTGCTTTATTTTATATCTATATCTATAAAATATATTAAAATTTAGAAGAATTTTACCCTCAAGTCACATTATTATTAATATTTAATTTAAATTATTGTCTAATCAAAGTCAAAAGACTAATCTACCTTTATACAATCTCTTATATTTCAATTTTCATGTATCAAATAATTATTATACAATAGACAGAACCATAACAAAATCACATTTTATTTAATTTTGTATTGGTACTTTCATTTCTAGTTAAATTAGCATGTTAATTGATAAAAATGTAAAATTAATTTATTTATATTAGAATTTCAATAGATATATATATCATTTATGTAAAATACCCATTGATATACTTCCATCCAATTAAAAATAATTTTTTAGTATAAAATGGTTCATATTTATTTTTTTTTAAAAATAATAATAATTTAATTATATTACATTTTTAAAAAATAAAAGATTTTAGTTTTTAAGAAATAGCACGTGGCCGTTTAACCTGATTCATTTCGGTTAAATATTTTTTCTCCCGAACTTGATGTTTAGCTCGAATTATCCAGATCAATTCAGGCTAAATCTATATATTGTACTAAATAACAGCAGTCAACCACTGTTCATTTTGGCGGTAATGTATCCACTCATTTCCCATGCAATTTCGAGGTAAAAACAAAACTGGGCGTATCACTTTAATAACTTTATGTTTACCAACTACATGATAAATTTTTAAATAAATAAAAAATTAATGGTTTATAGCCAAGCAATTTCTGATGTACAAATCTCAAGAATAAGCGGTATAATTTCAAATTTTGAAATTTAAATTAGTTGAATTTGTAGATTTTTGAAATCCGGAACTACATCTATATATCTATATAATATACTAAAGGAGTTCCAATTTTTCCCTCCAATTTTTTAAAAAGCGTGAACATATTATTTACTCCCTCCGTCCCGGCTGAATTGTCCCGGTGACTTTGGGCACAATAACCAAGGAGTGTGAGTATAAAGTAAGTTGAGTGGAATTAATATTTTATTGTTGAATGTGAAAAAGTTGTCTTTTTAAGTAATGAGACAATTGAGGTGGGACGGACGAAAAAGGAAAGTGGGACAATTGAGGTGGGACGGAGGGAGTATATTAATATTATTTTTACAATTATTAAATTATGGTTAAAATATATCTAATATATTATGAGCAAATTGAAATAAAATATGTTTTTGAAAGAATTATTACAAATTAATTTTGTTTAAAATTTATTTCATAAATTTATATTCAATAATAATTTAGTTTTACAAAATTATTTAAAACATTGCATTAATGCAATTATTTAGCAAATTAACTTTAGAGTATTGCAAAAAATTATTTGAACACACGACAAAACAAATATGTTTGCAATGTAATTTGAATATTAAAATTCTCATTTTATTATTTTAATTCTAAACTCATATTATTTTAAGGAATCAATGCATTTAATTTATAATATTTATTTTATTTTACAATAACCTAACATTTGTAATTTTATAAATGTTAGACATTGAGTCGATAAAATCAACTAACTTATAAATCAAATTATAATTTTCGGGGTAAGATATTAAATTAAAAATATAGACACATATTGTGAGTTAAATTATAATTTTGTAAGCATTATGTTATGTTTGTAAAGTTGATAAATGTTAGGAGTGTAAATTCAAATGCTTTTATTTTGAGTACAACTCTGAATGAATAATATATGTGGTGATAATTTATTCGATAAGTTTAGTACGTATTTTTTGTGGAATTTTATGCAATATGTAATTAGTATTATTTTAAGTGAACTACATTAATATATTCACTAAAATATAAGTTATTATTCAATAAAATATATAATATTATTGTTATAATATTTTAAATTAGATTATTTGTATATCATTTTGAAGACTATGTTTGCGCAACGCGCACGGGTGTAAATCTAATTCTGGTATTATATTCCAGCATATGACTGATGTAGGTTAACATATAAGTAAATCTATAAAAATAATATCACACAATTAATTATTTATATATTTATTGCACTTAGTGTATATTGGTCGAAAAGTAGAATGGAAAAATGAGACAAATTAAATGTTTTGAGAATAAATACTCATATATTGCGGTGGTATAGGCAATAGTGTACTGAGAAAATTGGCAGATACGTCCACACGTTCACGTGAGAAGCGAATGGTTTGTCTCATCCTTAAATATGAGATGGAATAAGAAATCTCCTCCACCTAATTTTAAATATAATATAATTCAATTAAAAACCCTAATTACCTCCTCTCGAAAGACTTTGGATCGATGTACAAGTCTTTCCACTTGTAGCTGTTTGGTTGGTGGGTTTCGGAATCGGGGAATGGAATGATTCCGAAACCCACCGTTTGGTTATCGGGTATCATTCCCGTGGGAATGAGTTGATTCCCAAAAACTTGGGAATCCCCATTCCCCCATAATTTGGTGGGTTTGATTCCGTTCCCAAATTTTATGCCTAAATTTGTTTTTTATATTTTAATTTTTAATTCCTATAATATTAGTATTAAGATAATAATATTAGATTAGTAATTAAAAATATAATAATAATAATATTACTATAAAATATTATATTAATTATGATGTTATATAAAATTATAATATAAAATATTATTATAATTATATTTTATTAATATTAGCAAATATATTATAATAATTATACATATATATAATTTAAAATTATATATTAATAATCTTAATATAATTATATAATTATGATATCATTATAAAACATTATAGTAATTATGATACTATATGAAATTATAATTAATATATAAATGCATTATTATATAATTTTAATTATAATATAAAATATTATTATAATTATATATAATTATTATATTTAGTAATATAAATAAATAAATAAATAAAATATTATGTTAATTATATATTATTATTATATTTAGTAATATTAGTAAAATAAATAAATATATATAATATCTTTTAATTATATATTAATAATAATATTATTATTATAATATTAATAATATAATTTAAAATTATATATTACTAATCTTAATATATTTATATAATTCTGATGTCATTATAAAATATTATATTAATTATGATAATATATTAAATTATAATTAATATAAATGTATTATTATATAATCTTAATTATAATATAAATATTGTTATAATTATATATTATTATATTTAGTAAAATAAATAAAAAATATATTATGTAATATTATTTGAACTATATATTATGAATACTATTATGATTATAATATTAATAAAATTATACTAATTATTTAAAAATATATTAATCATGAAATTATAATTAATATATAAACGTATTATTATATAATATTAATTATAATATAAAATATTGTTATAATTATATATTATTATTATATTTAGTAATAATAGTAAAATAAACAAATAAATATATTATATAATATTATTTTAATTATATATTATTAATACTATTATTATTATTATTATTTTAATATTAATACAATTATATTAATTATTTCAAATTATTCATTTAACAATAATATAATTTCAAATAAATATATAATATTATTTTAATTATATATTATTATTCATATATATTTAATATTATTTTATTTTTATTATCAAATTAATTATTATTATTATTATTATTATTTGTGTATTATTTATTTATTTTTCATAATATATGAACTTAAATAATTTAAAATGATTCCAAACCCATCTTATATACCAAACATCTTTATTGGAATGCTTAAACCCATACCCATTCCCTTTACTATCAAACATACACCCATACCCATACCCATAGTGATTCCGACTCTTATACCAAACGCCCCCTTAAATCAACAAACATTATGTGATCCCCTCCCTTCACAAACATTAAAGCAGCATTCACTATGTCCATTTCGTTGCTTCCACAATTCTATGTCATCATCCCTTCACTCTTAATGATAATGAGTATGACAGATGCATACAAGCATTGCCTTGATGACCAGAAAATACTCTTGCTGCAACTGAAGAACAACTTCACATACGATTCTGCTGTTTCAAGAAAGCTGGTGCAGTGGGATGGAGGGGCTGATTGCTGCCGGTGGAACGGCGTCCAATGCGATGCTGCAGGCCATGTTATCAGTTTGCAGCTCCACCACGAAGGCATTTCAGGCGGAATCAAGAATTCATCAAGTCTAGTAAGTCTCAGACACCTTGAGAAGCTCAACTTGGCATACAATTCACTTAATGGCACCATTCCTGACTCTCTCTTCACTCTTCAAAGTCTCCAGCTTCTCTCCCTCTCTAATAACTTCTTTCATGGCAGTCTCCAGCTGATAAAGATTCAAAGCCTTCACAATCTTACAACTCTTGACCTTTCTCACAACAACTTGTCTGTTGATGCTACTGCCTTTGATTTAAATTTCTCTCGAATTTTCCCAACTGAAGAAGTTAAGCCTCGCTTCCTGCAACCTGCTGAAATTTCCTGATTTTATTCAAGGATCTAACTTGAAACATTTGGACCTCTCACTCAACCAGATTACAGGGGAAGTACCTAGTTGGATTTGGGAGATCGGAAATGGAGAACTTTATCATCTGAATCTTTCATATAATCTGTTGGTTGATCTGCAAAAGCCTTACCACATTCCCAGCTTTCTTTCTGAACTGGACTTGAGTTCGAACCTGCTTCGGGGTGAGTTGCCCCTGTTGCCGCGAGGTGCCTCCTGCGTAGATTACTCCAACAACATGTTTGACAAAGCCATTCCTGTTGAGTTTGTGAGCCCCAATTTGTATCTGATATTCTTATCCGTTGCAAATAACAGCATCAGTGGATCCATTCCCACGTCCATTTGTAGTGCTGATACCACTCAGATTCTTGATTTTTCTTTGAATAACTTGAGTGGTAGCATTCCTCCATGTATTGTAGAAAATATGTCGAGTCTTCAAGTGCTGAATCTTTATGGAAACAACATCAGCGGTGAGATCCCAGATAAGTTCTCCACCAGTTGTGGTCTTAGGTATCTTAGTTTGAGCCGCAACAGTTTTGGAGGGAATTTCCCCAAGTCTTTGGGAAATTGCAAATCATTGGAGTTGTTGAATGTTGAAGATAACAAGATTGAAGATAGCTTCCCATGCATGCTATCGTCGAAATTGCGAGTTTTAGTGCTGCGCTCCAACAAATTCATTGGAGAGGTGAAATGTGGTGAAAACTGGCCAAATCTGCAGATCATTGACGCATCATCCAATAATTTAAGTGGAGATCTGCACAGTGTAAGCTTCTCAAGCTGGAAGAGAATGGTGCGAAACAGTAATAATGCACCATGGGAGAGAGCGAGCATTAGAGATGTGCCTCCCGATTTCATTTACTCGTCAGCGGAGTTTCTGCGTACAGGGATACTATTGAATTTTATTGATTTTTCTAGCAATAATTTCATAGGGGAGATGCCGGATGCAGTTGGTGATCTGAGGTCACTTGCTCTTCTCAACTTGTCCAAGAATGCTATCACAGGCGTAATCCCCAAATCATTAGGTAACATGAGCTATCTTGAAGTACTGGATCTCTCAGTGAACCACCTCACTGGGGCGATCCCAGATGAGCTTGCACGACTCAGTTACCTTTCGGTCTTAGACTTGTCCTTCAACAAGCTGGTCGGAAAGATCCCAACTGGCGCCCAATTAAACACATTCGATAATTCTTCTTACTTGGGAAACCATGGTTTATGTGGTTTCCCTCTCTCCAAAACATGCAATAATATTAGTAGGAGCCATGGAAAGGAGTCATCATCATCACACATGCCAGCGCCAGTGCCACTGAGCAAAAGCAGTGATGCAATAATATCTGTTGCGCTTGCAGTTGCAGTTGCAGTTGCTGCTGCTCTTCTCTCGCTACTGCTACTGTCCTAGTATCAACAACATCACATAATGCATCTCTTATTTTTGCAAAACTTGCACTTGCTTAATATTATACATTATGTAAAATCAAATTTCCCAGATTTTTCATTTTTCTATAAAATCTCAAAAAACAAGTAATAAAGTTCAATATTTCTTAATGAATCTCATCTCATCTCATATTTGTTGGGATTGGTCAACTCAATCGTCTCACATTGAAGAAATAAAGAAATGATTTCCTTATATATTCGGTATGAAATGTAAATGGTATATCCAAAATTTCAGAATCTCATGCCGTTATTTTACCTATGACAAATAAATTAATATTATGGATAGTTGGACCATAAATCTTTCACTCAATTAGGGTACCTTAAAGCTATAATACATTTAGCTTGACAGGTTTGAGTGATGCATTAATGAAGCAATGCCTGGTTGAGCAGAAAACAGTGTTGCTTAATCTATTGGGTGAACCTTACCACATTTAAATCAAAGGCAGTAGCATCAACTGACAAGTTGTTGTGAGAAAGGTCAAGAGTTGTCAGATTGTGAAGGCTTTGAATCTTATTCAGCTGGAGACTGCCATCAAACAAGTTATTAGAGAGGGAGAGAAACTCAAGACTTTGAAGAGTGAAGAGAGAGTCGGAAATGCTGCCATGAAGTGAATTGTGTGCCAAGTTGAGCTTCTCAAGGTGTCTGAGACTTACTAGACTCGATGAATTATTGATTCCACCTGAAATTCCCTCGTGGTCGAGGTGCAAACTGATGACATGGCCTCCAGCATCGCATTCCATGCCGTTCCACCGGCAGCAATCAGCCCCTCCATCCCACTGCACCAGCTTTCTTGAAACAGCAGAATCGTATGCATGTGAAGTTGTTCTTCAGTTGAAGTAAGAGTGTTTTCTGGTCATCAAGGCAATGCTTGTATGCATCACTGAAATTTGCCATGCTGATAATTATTAGAATTAGATGGATCAGATAAAATTTTGGAATGAGCAAAGAAATAGCCATTGTGAATGCTAAAAGAAAAATCTTGAGATCTACAATGTTTGTTGCTTTAATTCTACAAATGGAAAGACTTGTATATCCATGATCCAAGTCTTCCACAGGAAATTGTATCTGCATTTCGTGTATTCTTTCTTTGGTAGCTGACTTGACTTGACTTTAAATACTGAAAGAATTTAGTGCCCGAGTTTACTATTAACATCAAGGTGTTGAAGTGTTCAACACTGCGAATTCAATATGCCTGACTAACAGAGTAATGTTAAACAGAATGTCAGAGAAAGTTTAACACGAAGTTTAACATGCAACGGAAATTTAACGCAGACACAAAGAATTAATTTCACGAGTCTAGGGTTTCTAAACTCGCGAGAGCTTCACGGCCAAAAACAGATTTAACTATAATAATGAAGTTTACACAGTAAAATCGAAATAACAAATATCCAAAACCCTTCTCGGTTCACTCCCTCGAAGAACTTTGAATTTACATAGAAGTAGAGACTACAACTATGAAAGGTGTACTTACGAACACACGATTCAACCCTAAAAACTCCTCTACCGTTGGATTCACTCTCCGGAGGCAGGATCCTTCTTCGGCTTGAATATCGTCGTGAGTTGAAAGCACTAGAACAATGAACGAAAGCTGGAACGCCTTGCTTGAATGATATCTCGAAGAATAAATAAGTCGTCCAATCTTTTTTCGCACCCCAGCACCCTTTATATAGGTTTAGATGTGTGTTGCCTCGTGCTAGATATGTATCTTTGTATATATATCTCAGCTGAAAAGATTAGAGAAAGTTAGGTAAAGATATGTGAAAGATATATATGAAAGATATGAAAATATTTGAATTTATCTCTAAAGATTAGGAAGTAAATCTATTCAAATATATCCAAAAATCAAATCTATTCGTTCCTAAATCTTTATAAAATATATATCTATCCTAGAATGAACTGAATATACGAAAATAAATAAATACGAATAAATAAGGAATGATAAGATTAAATCAGCAGGACAGTCTAACACTACGGTGTTAAACATAGCTTCGACTTTAACACCAGCGAAGGTTAAACATTGCATCTTCAATCTCCCCCTTAAGCTTATCATTCCTGTAAGCATTCCAAACACAATACTTGTAATTCAGTTTTATTCGACCTGCATAATGAGATATTAAACTACACCATAAAAGATATTAGACTTTTCATACAAACATAAAAACTAAATATTCTCCCCCTGAATGATTGCAGGAAAGAAAAGCTTAAGATTTCATGAAAAGTCCTTATCCAACACCAAGAAATTTAGCCCACACAACATCCAAGTTCACTTGATCAAGAAAAGGGAAACTGAGTTTAACACCAACTTTAACACCCCTATACTTCTGAACAAACCGTGACACCAAAGTACTCAACAATGATTAAAGACCCCTTTCTTTTTCTCTCTTTTTTTTTTGTTTTTTTTGTTTTTTTAATAAGGAAACGAACATAAACTGCAAGCCTTCAAACTTTAACATCAGAGTGTTATACCCGTATAAAACAATCGATCTGATAAAGAACATTGTCATGTGTCATGTTCCACAGAGATAGTGTTCCTAATAACATCCTATCTCCAGTACTTAGCTTGTGACATACAAATTCAGCATGTATTACCTCATCATTCAACATGTTCCACATAGATAGTGTTCCTAATAACATCCTATCTACAGTACTTTGAGAAATGACGATCGTACATGACAAACATACTCAATGTTTTGACATTAAGGTCTCACTCTTGTGCCTACCGTCTTATAACATGAGTTTTATACTCCATGTGTTGACATTAAGGCCTCACTCTTGTGCCTACCGTCTTATAACATGAGGTTTTTTGTTTTTTTAAAATCAGATCTTTAACATAAAGGGATATCACACAACCGATGATAAAGAATCAGGCAAGCAGAACAAAAACTGAATAACAACTGAATGTTGATCGACTCAAAATTTACAATGATCAACATCCTACTCATACGAATTTAAGGAGCATTACACATACCAAGAGATTTTCTAAGATAAGAGAATCTTTCAAAGTCAAGGGCCTTTGTAAAAATGTCTGCAATTTGATCTTTAGTAGGAATGTGTTTAAGTGAGATAAGATCTTTTTCCACTAAATCTCGAATAAAGTGGTGTCGAATATCTATGTGCTTAGTTCTAGAATGTTGGACTGGATTTTTTGAAATCTCAATAGCACTAGAATTGTCACAGAACAATGTTAAAGTTTCAAAAAACATACCGTAATCTTCAAGCATTTGTTTCATCCATACCAATTGTGTGCAACAACTTGCTGCAACAATGTACTCGGCTTCAGCCGTTGAAAGAGATATACAATTTTGTTTCTTACTTGACCAAGACACAAGATTTGCTCCAATCAGAAAACATCCACCACTTGTACTTTTTCTATCATCAACATCACCTGCCCAATCAGCATCACTGTAACCTGTGATGTTAGTACCAGTATCTTTTGCGTACCACAATCCCATGTTTGAAGTTCCAGATATATATCGAATAATTCTTTTAAAAGCTTTCATATGAGATTCTTTGGGGTCAGACTGGTATCTAGCACAAACACCAACACTAAAAAGTATATCAGGCCTACTAGCAGTAAGCTATAACAAACTACCTATCATTCCACGGTATTCAGTAGGATCATCACTAACACCACTACTATCTTTGCAAAGTTTAACACTGGAACCCATTGGTGTTTTCATGTGTTTTGCAGATTCTAACCCAAATCTTTTCACAAGATTACATGCATATTTACTTTGAGAAATAAAAACACCTTCGTGAGATTGTTTAATCTGGAGTCCTAGAAAATAGTTTAACTCTCCTACCATACTCATTTCAAACATGTCAGACATCCTGGTGACAAAGTCATCTACAAGTCTAACATCAGTCGCCCCAAACACAATGTCATCAACATAAACTTGAGCAACTAAAAAGTTCTTACCAGTATGTTTAACAAAGAGAGTTTTATCCACATTACCTATGCTGAACTTTAGATCAAGTAGAAATTCAGTTAGCCTTGCATACCATGCTCGAGGCACTTGTTTGAGTCCGTACAATGCCTTCTTTAATTTGTACACATGATCGGGTTTGGATGGGTCCTCAAAACCTTTTGGTTGTTCAACATAAGCTTCCTCATTTAAAATACCATTTAAAAAAGCACTTTTTACATCCATCTGATACAAAGAGAAGTTAGAAGCGCAAGCAATAGCAATTAAAATCCGTATTGACTCTAACCTAGCAACCGGAGCAAATGTCTCATCGAAATCAATACCTTCTACTTGAGTGTACCCTTGAGCAACTAGCCTAGATTTATTCCTAACAACATTTCCATTCTCATCAGTTTTATTTTTAAAGATCCACTTAGTTCCAATCACATTTTTGTCTTTAGGCCTAGGAACTAAGGTCCAAACATCATTAGAAAGAAATTGATTTAACTCTTTCTGCATAGATAAAATCCAATTCTCATCTTTTAAAGTTTCAGAAACATTCTTAGGTTCAATTTCAGACAGATAACAACTAGAATGGAAGATGTTAAACTTAGAAGTCATACAAACCATTTTTACCATCTCTTTGTAATTGATAGGGGCTTTCTTGCGTGTTTGTACTCCTTCAAGAACACTTCCAATGACCTGAGACGGAGGATGATTCCGTTTGATGTGAAGAGGTGGTTCTCTTTTTTCTGAGTTTGACACCAGCGTGTCAGAGATTTCCTCCTTGTCCGAGTCTGAACCATGTCTAACATTGTCATCCACTTTGTCAGTGTTAGAGTCTGGAGATGTTGGACTTTTTGTTTCTCTAACATCTGTACTCGTTTGAGTTGCTGATTCCACGTCCTTCTCTACAAGGTGAGATGCATCTTCCAGGTCTTGTTTATCAAGTAAAGTACCTGCATCATCAAAGACAACATTGATAGATTCTTGGATAGTTTTAGTTTGTAAGTTAAACACGCGATAAGCTCGACTATTACTGGAATATCCAAGAAAAAGTGCCTTGTTACACCTGGAATCAAGCTTGGTTAGATAATTTCTATCATTCAAAACATAACAAATACAACCAAAAACATGCAAGTATTTCAGATTGGGTTTTTTACCTTTAAGTATCTCATAGGGAGTCATCTTGGTTTCGGGTCTAAGATAAACTCTATTGATTAAATGACAAGCAGTGTTGACTGCTTCAGCCCATAATTTCTTAGAAAGATGCTTAGAGTGTAACATGACTCTTACCATTTCTTGAAGTGTGCGGTTTTTCCTTTCAGCAACACCATTTTGTTGGGGAGTTTTAGGGGCTGAGAATTCATGAGTAATACCCTTTCTTTCACAAAATTTAGAAAACTCAACATTTTCAAATTCTCTTCCATGATCAGTTCTAATACGTATAATATCAGCATGATAAAGTTTTCTAAGTTGCCTATATAATTTTCTGAAAAACTCAAAGGTGTCATCAACACAAACCAATACATACCTTTTTCCTCCAACACTTTCTACTTCTATAGGACCCATCAAGTCCATACGCAGCAATTCAAAGCAAACATTAGTGTTAGTTATACTCAATATGGGATGAGAAGTACGAGTTTGTTTACCTTTCAAACATGAATCACAAACTTTGTCGGTGTTGAACTTTAGTTGTGGAACTCCTTTCACAGCATCATACTTGAGAAGTTTCTAAATACTTCGAACATGTGCATGTCCCATCTTCTGGTGCCATATTTCAGCTTCATCAGGTTTTGTTAGAAAACATTTTCCATCTTGATCAGCTTGATAACAGTTATCAGTTGATCTACTACCAAACATAACACAATTATTATTATCATCATACACCTCACATGTGTCTTTGTCAAACTTGGCTGTGAGTCCATCATCACATAGTTGACAAATGCTAATTAAGTTAGCTGTCAGACCTTCAACATATAGCACATGTTTGAGTTTAGGAAAATCTGGAACATTCAAAATTCCTTTACCAGTGATCTTCCCTTTAGCACCACCACCATAAGTAATTGTTCCTCCACTTACTTCTTTAAAATCAGATAGGCAAGACTTATCACCTGTCATATGCCTGGAGCATCCACTATCAAAATACCATTTACCTGCAATGTTAGACTTTAGAGAAGTATAAACAGCTAGACATTTTTTATCCTCTTTATGACATTTTTGATTATTTTTCCTTTGCTCATCAGCAATCCTAAATCTACAGAAAGGTTTTATATGCCCAAGTCTCTTGCAGTAATGACACACGAACACCTTAGATTTATCTTTGACATGTTGCTCAGTGATGTTAGACTTTGCTCTGGAAAATTTTATAATGTTATTCTCAGACTCTAACATAGCAGAATTTAACTTTTCATAACCCAATCCACTACCATCAGAAGGTTTAATAGACAATATTTCATCAAGTGTGGTTTTACCTTTGTTGATTTTTTCAAACACAGAGTCAGCATCACATACCTTACTTTTTAACACACTTACTTCTTGATCCCTACGAGTTAGTAGTGCCTCGAGTCGATTGATTTGTTGCCTTAGGGATGAATTCTCTTCTTTCAGCTTTAAGATCTCATCATCTTGATCTTCACACCGTTTATCAACTATGTTGAAGTAGTGATTTATCTACTCCATCTCTTTAGGTGTGGTTTGGTAAGTCTGACATTCCTGATTCCTGTCATAAGAAGAATGTTCAACAACAGAATGTTTAACATCAGTATCAATATACCAGTTTATAGAGTTCTCTATTTGAAGGATGTTAGAGTTTGACACAATGTCGCTTCCTCCTCCTCCTTCTTCTTCTTCTTCTTCTTCTACTTCTTCTTCTTCTTCTTCTTCTTCTTCTTTTTCTTCTTCTTCTTCATCTTCAGAGTTTCGAACTTCTTGAATCTCTACATCAGTGTCCATATGTTCTTCAGCTTCAACATATTCTTCGATTTTCACATGTAACATTGCTTGATCCAACTCTTCATCGTCTGATTCTAACTCTTCACTGAGAGTTGTGTTAAAGTTGAGCTTTCTTTGTCTAAGTACTGTTGGACACTCGTTGGCATAATATCCGACACCTGAACAACTATGGCACTTTACAGTGTCGATGTTAGACTTTTCTGTGAGAGAATTCTTACCTTTCCTTGATATATCTTCACTTCCTCTCCTTGTGAAACTTGAAGAGCTGTTTGATTAGTTTGAGGGTGATGACGATACAGAACTCCTTCTATATTTCTTGAGAGATCTAACAAGCTTGTTAAACTTTTTGGTTAGTAAAACAAGATTTGGATTATCTTCATTAAGTAGATCCTCATCTGATTCCTCTTCCAGAATGTTTGACTTTGTTGTACTTTGTGATGCTTCAGATCCATATTTTGCAGCATGTAGGGCTACACCTTTGGTCTTGTATCCTCGTTTTTGTTCCATCAGATTTAGCTCAAAAGTAGTTAGAATACTTACCAGTTCAGTAATCTCCAAGGTTGCAACATCTCTTGCTTCTTCAATCACTGACACCTTGATGTTGAACTTTTCTGGCAGCGACCTTAACATCTTGCTAACCTGTCTCTCATTGCTAATGGGTTCACCTAGAGCATTTGCTTCATTCGCCATGGATGCCATCTTCTCATAGTAAGAGGAAATAGTTTCTTCTTCCAACATCCTGAGATTTTCAAATTTTGTGGTGAGTAATCTCATTTTGGTCTTTCTAACGCTAGCAGTTCCTTCACATTTTCCTTGGAGTATCAACCATGCATCTCGAGCTTCTGAACAACTGGATATTAACCTGAAACACGCAACATCAACAGACACAAAAATTGCATTTAATGCCTTAGAGTTAAAGTTAGAGATTTGTCGTTCATCAACACTCCATTGTCCTTCAGGTTTGAGTTTGGTAATGATTTTTGTAGCGTCTTCTGGATCTTCAACAATGATTTTTGGAGGTGTCCAACCATCCAAAACAGCAACCCACACTCGTTCATCAATAGACTTGATGTATATCCTCATCCGAGACTTTCATAGAGAGTAGTTATTCCCATTACTCTCCAAAATGGGTGGACGACAAGCAGGGCTTGTGAAATCCATAATAGTAAACTGCACTCAGGAACAAACAACTTAGTCCGTCAAGAAGTAGGCTCTTGATGGCAATTGAAAGAATTTAGTGCCCGAGTTTACTATTAATATCGAGGTGTTGAAGTGTTCAACACTGCGAATTCAATATGCCTGACTAACAGAGTAATGTTAAACAGAATGTCAGAGAAAGTTTAACACGAAGTTTAACATGCAGCGGAAATTTAACGCAGACACAAAGAATTAATTTCACGAGTCTAGGGTTTCTAAACTCACGAGAGCCTCACGACCAAAAACAGATTTTACTATAATAATGAAGTTTACATAGTAAAATCGAAATAACAAATATCCAAAACCCTTCTCGGTTCACTCCCTCGAAGAACTTTGAATTTACATAGAAGTAGATACTACAACTATGAAAGGCGTACTTACGAACACACGATTCAACCCTAAAAACTCCTCTACCGTTGGATTCACTCTCCGGAGGCAGGATCCTTCTTCGGCTTGAATATCTTCGTGAGTTGAAAGCACTAGAACAATGAACGAAAGCTAGAACGCCTTGCTTGAATGATATCTCGAAGAATAAAATAAGTCGTCCAGTCTTTCTTCGCACCCCAGCACCCTTTATATAGGTTTAGATGTGTGTAGCCTCGTGCTAGATATGTATCTTTGTATATATATTTCAGCTGCAAAGATTAGAGGAAGTTAGGTAAAGATATGTGAAAGATATATATGAAAGATATGAAAATATTTGAATTTATCTCTAAAGATTAGGAAGTAAATCTATTCAAATATATCCAAAAATCAAATATATTCGTTCCTAAATCTTTATAAAATATATATCTATCCTAGAATGAACTGAATATACGAAAATAAATAAATACGAATAAATAAGGAATGATAAGATTAAATCAGCAGGACAGTCTAACACTACGGTGTTAAACATAGCTTCGACTTTAACACCAGCGAAGGTTAAACATTGCATCTTCAAATACTAATCCGTCGCTTTGTATTTTTTTTTTCTTGAATTGTGTATCTATTAATTAGAGTTGAAAAGGTATAATCATATATTTCTGGAGAGTACAATACAAAATTTCTAACTCACTTAGAAGTGAGGACAGTGGTGGATACAACAAATTTTTGTGACACTTCATCAGATTTTTTATGTGACATAAAAGAACTACACAATTGAATAATTGAATAAAAACATAAGTTTATTCTAGTAAAAAAAATTTCAGTTGGGAGGTGAAGCTCACCCTAAACGCTATGTGGATCTGCTAATAAATGAGAGTACACTTCTGATTTACTCTATACTTTTATATAACTTTGTAATTGTATATTAAAGCATTATGGCTATTGTTTTCCAAAATTGATCGATATGAAGATCTTGTTTCAAACTGTGTAAAGCTTGAAAAAGATGTTATGTTGGATTGTGATCAACGTTTCTCCTCTTTTAACGTGTTGAAAATATTAGGTGATCAATTTATTGGACTGGACTAAATTGCTTGCAGACAACAATAATATTACTCTAATATTATTGTTACAAAACTGTCTCATTAGAATTGAAACGTAGTCACATAAAACAACTCAAATCGAAGATATGTATAAATGGCACCACTTCAAATAATTCAAAGGTGACTTTTACTCAATTGTAACTTAATGGTCTAACTTGAAATTGAGTGTAGTTCAGAAGCCTAATTAAATTATTACCTTTTTAATTAATAAGTGTCTGATTAATAAATAATAATCATGGGGTTGTGATAATATCTTAATAAATTCTTATATGTTAATAAAAATGTGTCGCATATAAGCCAGTGCAACACAAAAGCTGTTTGGAGCATTTTTAATGCAAAATTAATGTATTTTTCTTATCAAAACGTGCACACAATAACATTTTATATGTGAAATTGAGTAATTTTTATCATAAACCTTCAAATGCATTCAATATTCTGCAAAAAATGCTCCAAACAGCTACATTTTTGTTCCACCGGCTATTGCAATTTTCAGCTATAAGAGATGCATTTTTTTGTTAACATATTAACAAATAATCATATATATTTGATGGATGATATATAATTAAGAGAGTTTCACAATCAGAAATCGAATAAATAGAAGACAAAACATATAGACGATTTATAGCAGAAGAGAATATTAAAAGGAAGCAATTTAAGATGAGAAAACAATGGGCACCAAGGGAGCTATTGTCTCCTAACTGGATTGATCGCTGATCTTCTCCTTCTACGTCTTGCTTTTCTCCTCCGTCGGCACTTCTCGAAAACCTCCTCTATTTTCTCAAAATATCTCTCTCTCATGCTTCGCCAAAGCACAAGCATCCAAACCGTGCTTCCCAACCCCACTGCGTATCCGATCTCACCACATATATAATACCACTGATCTCCGTCTGACTTCTCATTTTCATGCATTGGCGTCCATGAATCGCCGCTACCGCAGCGGTTGAGAGGAAAACCGCATAACCCCGCGTTTCCATCGTATGAAAGATGATCAAATGTGCAGAGTTGATAACTGTATGGGATCATTCCCACCAGTTTATTGTGGGACAGATTCAAGACCGTAATGTTACCCAGCCGTCCAAGCTCCATCGGAATTTTCCCAGATAGCTGGTTTACAGAGAGGTCGAGTGCTTCGAGCGACGCCATGTACCCAATGATTTCGGTATGGAGCCTGTCAAAGCATTGTGGGATAAGTTGAGAAGATGAACCGAGCTCAGATCACCAATTGCATCTGGTATCTCTCCTCGGAACTCATTGCAAGAGAAATCAAGCGATGTGAACTCCGCCCAAATCTTGACAAGCTTCCGCAGCGACCCTTTGATGGTCAGCGTCACCTCATTCCGGTAATACAGGTTTTTCAGATTCAGAAAGTCGAAGTGCAGCTGCTCATGCCTCGACTGCCCGTCACCCTCCAGCACCATTCTCTTCCAGCTCGAGAAGCCCAGTTGATTGAGTGAGCCATTGAAGTCGTTGGAAGATACGTCCATGATTTGAAGATCAGGCCAGTCTCTGTCGCATCTGATCTCTCCATGGAATTTATTAGAGCCCAGCATCAGCACTCGCAGGGTTGAGGCCAGCATGCAGGGGAAGCCGTCATCAATGTCGTTGTTGCCAACATTCAACACTGTCAACGAACTGCAGTTTTGGAGGGAACTCGGGATTCTCCCTCCTAAATTGTTGCTGCTGAGATCCAAAGTTTCTAGGCCACAAGCTTCGGGGAATGTATCCGGGATTTCACCGCTGATTCTGTTTCTCCTGAGATTGAACACCCCAAGATTCCGAGTGTTTTCCAGCAGACAGGGAGGGATATTACCGGTCAAGTTGTTGAAAGAAAAGTCAAGAACTTGAAGGTATGTAGCTTGGCAAAGAGTCGTCGGGATTGATCCACTCAGACTATTATTTGAAACGGAGAAAAATACAAGATTCGAAAGATAGTTTCCAATGTCATCAGGAATAGGCTTGTCGAATAGATTGTTGGAATAATCTACGTACAAAGCTCGTTCCTGGGGAAGGGGAAGCTCATCCCGGAGCTGATTCGAGTGCAAGTCCAACACCTGAATAGAACTAGGGATTATGTAAGGCTTCTGCAAATCTATCAACTGATTATAAGAGAGGTTCAGCTGCCAGAATTCTCCACCTCCAATTTCCCACATCCAGTTAGGAATCTCACCTCCAATCCTGTTGTTTGAGAGGTCCAAGAATCTCAAATTGGATTGGTTTCTGAGGTCAGGGAAACTGGAAAGGTTGCAAGAAACGAGGCTTAAGTGGTACATCTGGGGAAATGGAGAAGAAGTGGAGATCAAGCTGCTTGCATCAACAGTCAAGTTGTTGCAAGAGAGAATAAGAGTTGTAAGATTGGGAAGTTTCCCAATCTTGTGAAGGTGGAAAGTGCCATTAAAGAAGTTGTTGGAGAGTGAGAGAAGCTGAAGGCTTTGAAGTTGGAAGAAGGAGTCAGGAAAAGAGCCTTCTAGCCGGTTGCTGCTCAAATCAAGCTCCTCCATCTCAGAGAATCCCAGAGAGGGAAACTCATCAACTCCGCCGCTGAAATTGTTGTTTGAAAGCTTGAGCTGGCGCAGTGAAGGGAGAGAGAAGAGAGATGGAGGGATGCTACCTCGAAATGAATTGTATGCTAAGTTCAGCTTCTGCAGGTAGGTGAGACTGGAGAGAGAAGTAGCTGCGTCGTGGATGGTGCCTGAAAGGGCCTCATAGTCGAGCTGCAAATTGATAACATGGCCTGCTGCATCGCATTCCACACCTTCCCACTCGCAACAATCTCTGGCTTCATCCCATTTCACCAATTTTCTTGAAATTGAAGAATCGAAAGTCAAGTTGTTCTTCACTTCAAGTAATACTGTTTTCTGCTCATCCAGGCACTGCTTCAGTGCATCACTGAAGCCTGTGAAGCTAATAATTGTTGAAACTAAACAGATGGCCAAAAATGTTGGAAGCAAAAGAGTTGGCATTGTGAAGATGGTGTTGAGGAGTACGATGGGGTTGTTATGGTTTTAGCATTTCTCAAGCCTTCCAGAGTAGGGAATTTCTATCTGGGTTGCGAGAGTTTTTCTGGTTAATTTCCCTTCATTTATTATAATCACTTTATAGCTAGAAAGCAGGCATGATTTTTCTTTGTCCTAGTCCACATGGTAAGTGATGTTTTTCTTCATTCAAACCTTCTTAACTTATAAGTTGCTACGTAGAATCCTAATCGAGTTTCGATCTTGACCCATGCGTCAACGGAGACTTAACACAAAATAGTATCATGGAATTAAGCTAGTAATAATTAGTCTAGAAAGAAGAAATATAAACTATTTTATATCAGCAAGTTGAAGTTGGAATGTTTCTGTGAGTGATTAAATATTCATAAATTCAAGTTATATTAGAAGCATCTATTTTTATTTAATGGTATATTTCAGTATTTATTTAAAAAACTAGGTAGAAATTATTGGAAATAGGCAAGAATTTGTACTAAATTGTTTAATGGAAGATTATGTTAAATGATTCCTTTGTATCCAAGGAAATAACTTTAATAGAAAAAAAAAAAAAAAGAGTTTATAACCTCACAAAGCAATTAGTGGCATAAATGAGCAGAGTTATAATATATTACTTGGATATCAATATAATAACATATATTTTTATTTATAATTAAAATTATATAATTAAAAACTAAATGTAACCCTAATAAATTTCTTATGTCTTTTATGTTTGAAATTCGAGGACTTTAATGTAATTTTTCCGCGTGCAATAATTATAACCTAATTCAATTTTCATCTTTTGAAAATATGGTTAGTAATAAAGATATACACATTCCCTAATTAATTGGAACAGAAAAGGCGTGGAGATCTAGGGTTACAACCAATCCCTAAAATTTAGGAGTTTGTTGTAACCGCTTGCAGGAACGGTAAGATAAACAACGTAGTATCAAAGTAATGTTCAAGTCTAACAAGACGATGTTCAAACATCCCAATGTTGAACTTACAAAAACTTTGACACTTTCATTCTTCATCATCAAACTATCTAAGAGCACTCAACTTGAAATAAACTGCTAACAAATTAAATAAGGATTTAACATCTTTCATTCCATACTTCTAAAAAAAACCTTCATCGGGAATCCTTCTTCTTTTATATTGAGTCATCTCTGAGCCTTATCTCGAACAGTCTCTATCTTCAAAATTTCTTGAGCACAAAATGAGATTTTTCATCTCGAACTCTTGACGTAAATCATTCTTTTGTTATGCTTTGAATCGTAATCAACATATCATCTATATATAAAAATATACATATTCAACTTTTCACTGAATTTGCCTCGAAAATAAACGCATGAGTCATATTTGCATTAAAGTTATTTTAATTCATACAACAACTTCTAAACTTTCTCTTCATTTCAAATTTCGATGAAGTACTCGCTTCGAATTATACATAATGACCTCTTTAAAACATACACACATGCCTTACTTAATTCCTCCGATAAAAACCTATTTTTGAGCTCTACGGTATAGTCAAGACGGCCAATAAATAAATCACTTAATATTTTTATGTGTTGGAAGATACTACACGTTCAGATGAGATACGACAATCACAATCCTACATTGCATCTTTTTCAAGTTTTACAAAGTTTGACAGAGGAAAAACATGTCGGTCATATTTGGAAAAGAAGAATTAATACCCATTCTGTTTCAATATTTAATTAAAAAGGCTAATATATAACAAAAACCCTAATGAGTTAAAAGATGGAGGATCGAATCCTCCACTTTATTTAATATTATAATTTAAGTTGAAAAAAATACTCCACAAAGCAACGGATTAGGATTCAAAGTCAAGTCAGCTACCTAGCTAGAAAGAATACTGAAAATAATGCAGATATATAATTAATATATTACCTTCGGAAGACTTGGATATACAAGTCTTTCCACTTGTTTATTTAAAGCAATAAGCGTTATGTGATCCCTTCAAAAACATTAATGAAACAAACATTAATTAATCCAGAATTCAAGAATGCTTGTAGCATTCAAAATGGCTATTTCTTTGTTTCCGCAATTCTATGCGATCTCATCATTTTTCATAATTATGAGTATGACAGATTTGAGTGATGCGTACAAGCATTGCCTTGATGACCAGAAAACACTCTTGCTGCAACTGAAGAACAACTTCACATTCGATTCTTCTGTTTCAAGAAAGCTGGTGCAGTGGGATGGAGGGGCTGATTGCTGCCGGTGGAACGGCGTCGAATGCGATGCTTCAGGCCGTGTTATCAGTTTGCAGCTCGACCACGAAGGCATTTCAGGTGGAATCAAGAATTCATCAAGTCTAGTAAGTCTCAGACACCTTGAGAAGCTCAACTTGGCACACAATTCACTTAATGGGACCATTCCCGACTCTCTCTTCACTCTTCAAAGTCTCGAGCTTCTCTCCCTCTCTAATAACTTGTTTAATGGCAGTCTTCAGCTGAAAAAGATTCAAACCCTTCACAATCTTACAACTCTTGACCTTTCCCACAACAACTTGTCAGTTGATGCTAGTGGTTTTGATTTAAACTTCTCTCGAATTTCCCAATTGAAGAAGTTAAGCCTTGCTTCATGCAACCTGCAGAAATTTCCTGATTTTATTCAACGATTCAACTTGAGCTTTTTGGACCTCTCACTCAACCAGATTACAGGGGAAGTGCCTAGTTGGATTTGGGAGATCGGAAATGGAGAACTTTATCATCTTAATCTTTCTTATAATCTGTTGGTTGATATGCAAAAACCTTATCATATCCCCAGCTTTCTTTCTGAGCTAGACTTGAGGTCAAACCGGCTTCGGGGGGAGTTGCCCCTGTTGCCGCGAGGTGCCTCCTACGTAGATTACTCCAACAACATGTTTGAAAAAGCCATTCCTGTTGAGTTTGTGAGCTCCAATTTCTTCCTGATATTCGTATCTATTTCAAATAACAGCATCGGTGGATCCATTCCCACGTCCATTTGTAGTGCTGATACCACTCAGGTTCTGGACTTTTCTTTGAATAACTTGAGTGGTAGCATACCTCCATGCCTTGTGGAGAATATGTCTAGTCTTCAAGGGTTGAATCTTAAGCGCAACAATTTTAGCGGTGGGATCCCAGATAAGTTCTCCACCAGTTGTGGTCTTAAGTATCTTGATTTGAGCAGCAACAGTTTGGGAGGGAATTTCCCCAAGTCTCTGGGAAATTGCAAATCATTGGAGGTGGTGAATGTCAGACATAATAAGATTGAAGATAGTTTCCCATGCATGTTATCGTCGAGATTACGAGTTTTAGTGTTGGGCTTCAACAAATTCTTTGGAGAGGTGAAATGTGGTGAAAGCTGGACAAATCTGCAGATCATGGACGCACCATCCAATAACTTAAGTGGAGATCTGCGTCTGATAAGCTTCTCAAGCTGGAAGAAAATGGAGAGAGACGGGGATGAATTAATGGCGAGACTTGACAGCTTGGACCTTAACGTTGTACGTCCCGACTTTTATTACAAGGCTGAGGCGACTGTGACTAACAAAGGGCGTGAGCTTGATTATTCACGTGTTCTGAGCATCCTTAGGCTCATAGATTTGTCTAACAATAATTTCACAGGGCAGATACCGGATGCACTTGGTGATCTGAGCTCACTCCATGCGCTGAATTTGTCCCACAACGCTCTCACAGGCGTAATCCCAAAATCATTTGGTGGCATGAAGAATCTTGAATCACTGGATCTGTCAGTGAACCAGCTCACAGGGCCGATTCCACAGGAGTTTGCACAACTCAATTTCCTTTTGGTCTTAGACTTGTCCTTCAACAAGCTGGTCGGAGAGATACCAGCCAGCACCTATTTACAATCATTCGCTAACTCTTCATATTTGGGAAATAATGGTTTATGCGGTGCCCCTCTCGCCAAAACATGCAATATTAGCAGCGACAGCGACTTATCATCAAGTGTTTCTTCTGTGCTTGCATATTTTGCTGCCTTAGCAACCATTCTCTCCTTACTTTCTAAAGATGCAATGTTTAACCTTCATTGGTGTTAAAGTCAAAGCTATGTTTAACACCGTAATGTTAGACTTTCCTACTGATTTAATTTTATCATTCCTTATTTATTCGTATTTATTTATTTTCGTATATTCAGTTCATTCTAGGATAGATATGTATTTTATAAAGATTTGGGAGATTTGGGAACGAATATGATTTGATTTTTATATATATTTGAATAGATTTACTTCCTAATCTTTAGAGATATATATAAATCTTTCATATATATCTTTCACACATCTTCACCTATCTTCCTCTAATTTTTGCAGTTGAGATATACATGCGAAGATACATATCTAGCACGAGGCTTCACACATCTAAACCTATAAAAAGGGTGCTGGGGTGCGAAGAAAGATGGGACGACTTATTTTATTCTTCGAGATATCATTCAAGCAAGGCGTTCCAGCTTTCGTTCATTGTTCTTGTGCTTTCAACTCACAAAGATATTCAAGCCGAAGAAGGATCCTACCTCCGGAGAGTGAATCCAACGGTAGAGGAGTTTTCAGGATTGAATCGTGTGTTCGTAAGTACGCTTTTCATAGTTGTAGTCTCTACTTCTATGTAAATTCAAAGTTCTTCGAGGGAGTGAACCGAGAAGGGTTTTGAATATTTATTATTTTGATTTTGCTGTGTAAACTTCTTTATCATAGTGAAATCTATTTTTTGCCGTAAGGCTCTCGCAAGTTTAGAAAATCTAGACTCGTGAAAAATAATTCTTTATGTGTGCGTTAATTTCTGCTGCATGTTAAACTTCGTGTTAAACTTTGTCTAACAGTCTGTTTATCGTTACTCTGTTAGTCAGGCATATTGAATTCTGCAGTGTTGAACACTTCAACACCTCAATGTTAATAGTAAACTCGGGCACTAAATTCTTTCAATTGGCATCAAGAGCCTACTTCTTGACGGACTAAGATGTTTGTTCCTGAGTGCAGTTTACTATGATAAGTTTTTCAAGCCCTGCTTGTCGACCACCCATTTTGGAGAATAATGGGACTAACTACTCTCTGTGGAAGTCTCGAATGAGGCTATACATCAAATCTTTAGACGAACAAGCGTGGATTACTGTTTTGCATGGATGGAAACCTCCAAAAACCAATATTCAAGATCCGAAGGATGCTGCAACAATAATAATTAAAAACTTGATCGTTATGAATGAAAGTTTAATCCTATCGATATATTTTACTAACCGAATTGCAGCAATAGCATGTGAACATGGAATGAGATCCATCTGAAACTCCCGGCAATCGCATAAGCTGTCTTCAAGATCCACCTTCCAAGTTCTATCCTTGTCTTTGACTTTGAAATGATATTCAGAAACAGGCGAAACCGTGTACCTGTGTGAAATATCAAACAATGGAGTCATTTTGGCCACGACTTCCTCAGTCAAGTCATCGTATCTTGCAAACGCCTTAGCTCGCCGTTCATCGAACCATTTTTCGACAATGTGTCTATATAGCTCAATAATGGAATAGATGGGTAGACGTCTAGCATCTAATAACCTGGAGTTGAACACTTCTGCTGCATTCGATGTCATGAAGCTATAACGGCGAACCGAACATTTAGACCTAGCCCACTTTTCAGGCCCCACTGTCATGAGTTTGTTGTATGCAGTGGGGCAATGCTGTTGAATCTGGTCCATTGCCTTTTGATAGACGATAGAACGGTATGCATAGGCTGCCTTGTGGTACAACTGCATGATAGTTGAATTGAATGTCGTCAACTTATTTTGAATATGATAACCACATAAGGCATGCGTCGCCTCTGGATAAACTGAGCTTACTGCCTTGGCAATGCTGATGTGTTGGTCCGAAACAATTAGCAATTGTGGACTACAATCGAAAGCCATTCGCAGTCGTGACATAAACCACGTCCAGCTCTCATCGTTCTCGATCGGTGCAAATCCAATAGCCAGAGGAAAGATTTGTTCGTTGCCATCTTTGGTAACAGCAACCAATAACACACCTTTATTTCGCCCCTTCAGGTGTGTAGCATCCACCACAATCACTTGCCTTAAACAAGTCCCGAAAGCCGCACGTGACACACTCAAGGCAACAAAGAAATGGCGTAATCGTTGATCCTCGCCGATATCCATGTCTGTAATAGTGCCCGGATTCCATTTTTGGAGAACATCGAGATATTTTGGTAGCAAGTTGAATGATTCTTCTAAGCCACCATAAATCATCGATAT
>JAPKLW010000455.1:425044-446713 GCA_026898455.1 Plectranthus barbatus
CCATCTCAATTTAGCGAAATATATCCCGTCAAATATATCCCAATTTTATCATTTTATCATCCGACTTATTTTTTTATTTTTTTCCGAAAAAATCAAAATATATCTCAAATGCCGAAATCCATCTCAATTTAGCGAAATATATCCCTTCAAATATATCCCAATTTTGAATCATTTTATCATCCAACTTTTTTAATTTTTTTAATCGAAAAATTCAAAATTTATTTCAACATATTTAGCATTAAACAATATAAAAAGAAATGCACTCTGAAATCAATTAATTCAAACATAAACAATATCCAAAAAGAAATTGTCAATATGCTACACTAACATTAATTATCATCGAATGACAAATCAAAAATCGACCATGCCATAAACATCCTATATTTTACTTCCACATCTTCCCTATTAACCCAGTAATGATTTGGCCTCCCACATATCAACTGGTCTATGTGAATGCAAGCATAAACAGCTTCATTCGACTCCTCATAAGCACTGAAATTTTTGGTAAAATCGATAGCCAATGGCCAATCAATTTCTGCCAAACCTATTTTGTTAAGTTCAAAATAACCGCCGGCGCGTAAAAACTTGTAGAAATTATAGGTCATGCGCCTAACAAGATCCGCTATATACCGTTGCATTTGTGGAGATAGAGAGTTCAAGTCAGCAGCATAAATATGACAACTCCAAGTGGCCAAGTCAATCCTCAAACACAACCAATGACCTCCAGCGTCATATGGCATGAGTAACTTTAAAAAAATTAAAGATGATTTAAATTATTTCAATGTATTAAATTTTTTTAAAATTCAAATTGAAATAATTAAAACACTTACCACTGAAGCAGTGTACCAAGATCGAGAACTTGGACTATCTTCTCCTTTAATGAAATCCAGTAATTATTGGGAAACAGAAGTGGCTTTACTTCGAGGAGCCAGATTTGTAGGATACGACTTCAAGAACAGAGACTGTAAAAAAACATAACCAAAAAAAAATTAAAATCGAAACAATTAAACTAAAAAATAAAAAGCTTAAGTTAAATAAATTATATCGAACCTTGAATCTCGGGCTTATAACACGAACCCATTCTGGATTACAAGTACGTGTAACGTACTTGCTCTTCGATATCAACTTCATGTTGAGGGCCTCAACATAAAGCTCCACATGGGCTTCAGAGAGTTTTCTGTTGATGTCTTCAAGATGTTCAAAGAATGATTGACTCAACTTAGCTCCATTTGTCTGTGAAACCCGGAGTTGATTTTCGCCAGACTCTCTATATTGACGATAATTCCGCACGACTTCTTTTTTCACGCCAAACGGTCCAGATTTTTTGAACTTTCGCTCAATGTCATCATCAATACCAGAAGACTGCAATTTTATAAAAAAAAAATCAACATAAACAGAGAATCAAATAATACAAAAAATTATTTTAAATTATACCTCTTCACTTCGAGTTTGAAGTTGAGGTTGAGGTTGAGGTTGAGGCTGAGGCTGAGAACTAGAAGCATCGGATTGCCGGCATGCATGAATAGCTTCATTAACAAACTCCTTCAAGCCAGGTACCACCTCATCAACAATGAATAGCTTCACTCGAGCAAAAAACTTATCATCTCTCTCTTGCCTCCGAGCTTCCCCTCCAGAAGATGAATCCGATGATTGCCTACTACTCCTCTTCCTCCTCCTCGTTACTTGTGTCTGTGGCTCGAACTCAGGGTGCTCAGTCTCAACCTCAGGCTGCTCGCTCTCAAGCTGAGGCTGCTCTTCCTCGTTCACCTCCACATTTACCAAATACCCGCCTCCATGCCATGCCTCATTGTGGATGACATTCTCAATGTCATGCTCATCGTGGGCTTCATCATCCGGCTCAACTAATATCTCTACCCTCTCAGTGTGTGTAGATGTTTCATGTGCTTCATCGAGCACATCATGCACATCATGCTCTATGCCGGGGCCTTGATTGTGGAATATGCGTTGTGTCGATATTGGGGCCACATATTTCACACCCAATGTACCCGATCCTTGTGATGATCGCCAGTACAGTGTTCTCATTTCTGATGGCGAAGGAGGTAGGGCAGTTAAAGCAATTAGCTGCAAAATTTAATTTAAGAGTTAAATAAGATAAGATAAGATAAAATAATATTATGATTTTAAAACAAAAATACACACTCACAAATAAATAGATTACCTGTTGAGAAAAGAAAGCTACCCAATCTTTGATACTAGCGCGTTTAAAACGTCACTTCAACATCCGTGGCTCAGCATTACGGTCTACTATCTTTCCACAAGCCTGCCCCAATTGAGGAATAACCTCATATGCCCAAACCTAACAAAATAATTAACCAAAAAATTAAAGATTATATTTGAATAATTTAGTAATGTATGAAATGGTGAAGAGTTGTATTTTTATACCTGTAGTACCCAGAACGGTCCAGGAAGATGATAGTCTTTCTCAGCACTACTCCTATTAGTAGGTACGTGCTTACTATAATACAAAAGTGCTTTGTATGTGTATGCACCCCATGGAAATTCGTTCCATGCATCTAAATCTTCACTAAGAATATATATCCAATTTTCTATTTTTCTCTTATCCGTGTATCCCAACCCGACAAACCAAAATGCTAAAATGTTAGCTACCCTAAGGTACAAATGCCTATGTGTAATATCAACTTTTTTGAATTCAAATTGCTCCAAGAGTTGTTTACCACTAAGTTGTTGTCCCCCACAAAATACTCGAAAAACAGTACTAACATCTAAAGAATGTTTAGCAGTAGGATTAAAACGAGAAGTACCAAATCGTAAACCACTAATAATGGAAAATTCACTAGGTGAAAATATGAGATCCCGTCCACCCACTCGGAACCTTAACACTTCATCATTAGTTGAATCAATTTGATGAGTAAAAAGTTCAAATAAAGACTGCGAAGAACTAAGACCATTATCAACCCAACCCAAAAATGACCGAAAACCCCATTTGTAAACTCATCAACTAACCCTTGTTCTCCAACAGAAAACAATGTCCTCTTAATTGTATCGAGAACTTTACATTTATAGAATAAATTGGTCTTAGCCTTGCATCCATGAAGCCCGTATCTTATCCACTGAGGCTGCACATTATATGATTTTTTTGTTATTAAATGTGACAAAATTCGGTAACATGCATATACGAACATGTGCATTACAAAAACAAAAAAAAAACAAAACTAACTCATACTCATTCGGCTGAATTGCAAACAAAACAAGATACAAACAAAAAAAAACTCAATCATTCTCAATACCAAATTAATAATTCAACAACCAAGAATAACAAACGATACATATATAAAGCCGAAAAAAAATAGCACTTCAACTGATTCAAAAAAAATTCCCAAAAAAAAATAAATTGCACAAAATAAAATGAGAAAAGGCCGAAAAAACTTACCTCCACCGTCGACATTCTTCGCCGGAAATTTTTGTCGGTTCAGGGGTGTGTGTTTTAGTTCGAACGTGTGTCTCCAACTCCAGCCGAATGTCCCTCTGTTTTCACGCCCAATTTCATTTTTTTTAGGTTTGTGAATGAATGAATTACAGTGGGGGTAGTTGTACGAAATCCATCTGGATTTAATCTTGAAATCCAGCTGAATTTAAAAAAAAGACCGAAATCCAGCTCAATTCGGTTGGAAATCAAGCCGATTACAAGAACGAAATAAAGCTGGATTTATTCCAGCCCATTTTTAAATAAAAAATTGATTTTTTTTAAAAAAATTCCAAATATATCTCAATTTAAAAAAAAAACCGAATTCCAGCTCAATTCGGTCGGAAATCAAGCCCATAAGCAGACCGAAATATAGCTCGATTATTCCAGCCCATATTTAAATATTTATTTTCTTAAAATCCAAATATATCTCATTTGGCACAAATCTTGCCCAATTGAGACTTATTTATCATTTATTCTATTTTTTAAGATTTAAAAACACGATTGAATTTTTTTTAAAATATACAAAATTCGAAATATATATCACTTGAGAAAGATATATCTCAATTGACCGAAATCTTGCCAAATAGGGACTCATCTAACATTTATTTAATTTAATTTAATTTTTTAAAATTAAAAGAATCGAATTATATTTTTTAAAAAATGAAAAATTCAAGATTTACTACTATTATTTGGCTGCTTTAAGATTTTTGTTTTGATGCTCCCATTATTATCTTTGTTATCTATGCCAGGAACTCAAAGATAAGAAATTAAGTGGTCAGCTAGCAGTGAGGGAAGTATTGTACGGGAAGTCTGCTCAAGTTGCTGCCCAGGCAGAGAAGGTGATTCATTGTTTTACATTAGTATACAATTCACGTCTCTGTTCCGTAGCTATGAGCCATTAATATTAGTATTGAATTTGACAAGATATGATTTTTATTATTTTTTTTAAATTTCCATAGTGGCTTATGCCTAGTGAAGGATGATATCTTGAAGTTGAAGGTATAGAGAAAACATGGAGGATTAAACAGGATGCAATTGCTGCTGAATTAGATATCTCGAGTTCAAGAAAACAATTTGATATTGTCTTGCCAGGTTTGGATCTCATTTCTTTGTGGAATCTCCACATTTTTCTGGTATGATATGAGGATAAGTGTACTTCCCTACTATGTACCATTGAGTATTAAGTGACTGAACTGTTTTGCGACTTAGTGACACATCCAATGCCAAATGTTGTTGGGTATTTAAGTGGGAAACAAAAACACTCAAAATATTGCTGATAGAAATGATCCGGAATTATGTTTATAAATATATTTTGATTTGTGACATTATTTCATCTCTATTGGTAAAATCATGCCCCTCGCAGATTCAATGCAATGACTCAACGATGTTGCAATGCATATGTTGTTTTTGTTAAATTGATGGGAGACTACTGAAAGTTGCTGATTATATTATTGTATTTCTTTTTGTTGCAGATGATCTTGTCATGTTTTTAAGCAATGCTGTCCATTAAATTTAAAAAACTTCTGAAACAAATAATTGCAATATCACTGCTGAATCTGCACAGCCCATAGGTTTTGTTTCACGTTTAGTCGCCGTTATTTATTGGCTTTAATCTTGATGGTTATATGATTGAAGACAAACATTGAAAGGTGGATTTTGCCTTTCTATAAGTGTGTTGAATACTTTTACCTATACTTATTTATCAATTTGGGGCATAACTAACTGTGCAGATGATATATATTGTTGCTTCGTCCATTCCTTTAGTTCACGTGGATTTTATGTTTCTTTGTACTTGCAATTGGATGATTTCTTCACATCACTAGACACTTGCTCTTTACTCTTTATAACTTCTTTTTCTCTGTGTGCGGTCCCTAAATTGTGGTGAGTTTAGTATGGATTCTCAATTTGTATCATCATATTCAGATTTTGGCCCCTACACTCTGGATTTCTCCTTTAAGTGGTCGATATATGATAGCTGCTGGAAGAAAAGGTCATATGGCACTTCTGGATATGAAAAATATGGACCTCATCAAAGACTTCCAAGTACTGTGCCACTTTCTTACTATGCATATATATATATATATAATCTGTTTGTTGTTTATACATATTAACTTATTTCTGCGAAGCTATACTGGATCATGTTTAAAATGTGTTTTTAAGTAGTAGAAGTCTTTCCCGGTTAGAGAGACTGTTCATGATGTGGCATTTTTTCACAATCAGAAGTATTTCACTGCTGCTCAAGAAAAGTAGGTCATCGTTATTTTTCTCCACAGTATCTAGATTTATACCTTCTTCTGTTTCTACTTATTTTTTCTTTACATAAAGAAAAGTGAGATTTTTTCAGTATATCAGGTGCTCGTGCAATTATATGTGCTTTTATAGTTTTCGTATGTAACCTCATCCACCTAATTGCTGGCTCCTCTGTTTGATAGCATGTTCATTTCACACCATTGACAATTGCGAAATAAAATTAGGAGCTTATTCTTTGTAGGCAGATGCATCATATTCAGAAATGTCATATTCTGCTTAAATTCCACAATTATGAGAACAGATTTTTTCAACATGTTTGAATGGTGCACTTGTGTGTGGCAGGTATGTGTACATGTATAACGACAATGGTATTGAAATACGCTACCTTGAGGTTAGCATTCTAACCTCTTCTTTATCGGGCAGTTACTAATCTTATATCAATCTACTCTGTTTGTCCCAATTATGTAGGTAAAGATATATATATATATATATATATATATAGGGAAATGATCATATACTATTTAAATAGGAAATAATATTCACCATTGGATTAGATCTGATCTATGGTTAAAATAATTTTCAATGTGGTTTTTTAACTTCCAAATGGGGTTAAATTAGGAAGTATGAATTCTTACAGTTAATAAATAACTAATCTCACGCTCCATTTGAATGAAATGGTGTATTTGATTTTTTTTTTCTTTCAATTTCCATATCTTTTATATATTTTTAATTATTGAATAGTAATATTTATAATTAATTAATTATAATTCTTTTTGGAATATACGAACATTAAGTTAAATTGAAGATGCGTAATATTTCAATCAAATATGCATAATTATTAAACTAAAAAAGCATTATTCTTTATCTAGATTTTTATTATTTGTTACATTACATTTATTAAATTTTTTGGATATTTTTAAATTTATCAAATTATAACAAAGGTAAGCACAATTTACAAACTATTAAAGCACAATATGATAATTAATCAAGCGTAACCAGCAATTTGAAATTTTGAAATATCATTCACAAATATATAAAGCACAATTAACTTGATGATCAAGCATTAAATATATATATATATATATATATATATATATATATATATATATATATATATTGTTTATTTATTTCATAATATAAATAAATAATATGGGATTAAAATAATTGTATGAGAATCATGGATATACATAATTGTAGAAGAGTTGTTGTAAATATGCATAATTAATTACAATTATTATTTATTTTGAATTTTACTAAATTCACACGATTTCAAATCATGGAGTAGTTTGTGACATTGTATATGAAAAATCTGACTTATATACCCTTTTTCCTATTAAAATGTGTAGAACGGTTTACATAATTGATTACTAATTAAATGTTAAAACTAATCACAACCTTAGATTTCATCTAAATGAAAGGGTGAAATATTTTCCTATTTAGTAAATAAGAGTTTTTAGCAGGTGAACCGCTCCCTAAATATATATATATATATATATATATATATATATATATATATAGTAGTGATCATGTGAGAATGAGGGTTAGTATTAGAAATAAGAATAGATCTCGTCCGTCCATTTCATCAAATCGACAAATAAGATTCAATCTCAACAATTTAAAAAAGACGATATTTTTGCTCCAATTTCCTGCAGTAAAGGATAAAAGTGTAAAATCACATTATCACAAACCAACCACAACCTGCATTTTTACGCAGTTTTACTTTATTTTTGAATAAACACGAATAAAAAAATAATTATCTGCAATAATTTCAAATATCGATATGCACGCAACAACTGCTGCAGGGTTTCATTATTACAACTTTTAATTCCATCTTTTCATTACAATTCTCGAAAAAAACTCTTAAACTTCTTCGTCATTTCAGTTTCTCTCTCAAATTCTCTCTAAAATTCGACAGTTTCTCTCTCTAATTCTACTTTGTTTTGCCGAAAATCTAAAAAATTTCTCAACAAATATTTTCGAAAATGTCTTAAAAATGAACTTCAAACACTGTTCTTCCGACTGCAAGTGAGTTTTTTTGGTTTTGTTCTCATTTTAACGAGTTAGGATGCATAATGTTAAGTTTTGAGAGGTTTTTTAAGCATTAAATGTTAGAATCTTAAGAATATTTGAATATTTAGTTGATAGATGAAACGAATAAGTTGAATACGAAAATATTCATGTATATTGATGTCTGGGTAGATGATATGCACGTATTATTGTGTAAAAATGTAATATAAAGCGCGATAAACCCTAAATATGTTGGAAATAACTGTAAATCTATATTTTACCTCTAAAAATCTAGTGCAATCGAAAATAAAAAAGAGTGAATCTATTTTTCTGCATATATTGCACCTTAGAACAACCAATAGAAAGGTTGATATGATTTTGCCTCCAAAAATCACACAAATTCGAAATAAAGAAAAGTTGATGAGTTTAATGCATATTTTACACTATAAAATGAAGTAAAACGTAACAAAAATGAACAATGATAAAATGCTTCTTATTACTAGCACACAAATAGCATGTTGTATAATAATGAACATGTTTATATGAAAAAATGCATATAAATGTCAATCAAATGAATTTTATACTCTGATTATGTATAAATTCATCTTACAGATGCAAAAAGGGCAAAAAACAGCAAACAAAAGGCAGGCAAAGGCATAAAGGAAATAAAATCTCAGAAGATTCCTCGATCAAAGGAACAACCAACAACAAAAATTGTGGATCCGGAATTACAATACAACAACTTAGTCTGCAGGAGTAGTACAGATATTCTGATCAAAGCACTATCGGAGTTGAATGATGCACAAAAAAAAAGGCAGTAGAAGACATGGATTTTATGCAAATATTCCATCTGAATATCAATAAAATTCCAGCAAAGATTGCTTACTGGTGCATATCGTCGTTTGATGCAAGAAGTTGTAGTCTAATACTGTCGGAAAACAACAAGATCCATATGACAGAGGAAGACGTCTGGAAAAGTCATTTTTGGAATGCCGAAGGGACCTAAAGAGATCCAAAGAAGAAGAAAATCAGATGAATCCCCATTGCTGAAAGAATGGGCTTCAAAATTTGATCGTCCTAAAGGTTGCATCCGTCTGATAGATGTTGCAACAGCTATGAAATCTAAAATTGATGGAGGCGATTGGTTCAAGAGACAGTTCCTGATTCTTTTTTAACATAGTCTCGTCGAGAATTCCGCTGACGGCTACATAAAGCCAAAGATCATGGATAACTTAGAGTGCACATCTAACATCATCAATCTGAACTGGTGCAGATACATGCTGATTGCCCTTATTAGACACAAAGACAATTGGGCAAAAAAGGAAAATGTCTGTTTTATTGGACCAACCCTACTGCCAATTGTAAGTATATGATTCATTTTTATGTATAGTTTCATACATTATACTCTAAAAGCTTTTCTATGTTGATGATTCATTAATCTATTGTTTTACAACATTTACTTGTTTTCAATTATGCATTACTGTGTATAATTCTATTCATATACTAATTATAAATTACTCTTCCATGACTGCTCTTCTATGTTGATAGAGTGGAACTGTACACGCGTCTTATTCAAAGAACCTACCCCATTATGAGATCATGGACAAGTTCCCTTTTGAGAGCAAGACAAAAAAGCTGATATAAGAAGTGGAGGATTTGGAAATGGACACATCGCACAACGGTTTGATCCTGGAGAACCCAATCTGAAGAAGGATGAAATAGGAAGTGAAAAACAAACTATGCATGATGAAGATGAGGGTGCAATGTCTGAGGCTGACCAGTACACAGACAAGATCATAAAAACAGCAAAAACAATGGCAAAATCAATGTCAAAACTAATTATTATGAGCAATGATGCACCAGCACAGATACATCAGATTATAAGATTTAAAGTTGCTATTGAAACTTCCAGGAATCTTCTAGGTGTGCAATCTCCAATTGTTCATATAGAAGAAGCAAAGAACGCACCTTCAAGCGAGAATCCTGCGATGGCAGATGAATGGAGCAATCCAAATTGGTTGAAAAGTCTGGAGACAATTATGGAAGCAATAGAAGCAAACCACTCCTTAGACCAATCCGGAACTCCTAAATCTCTGCAACAACAACCACTTTATGTATTTGTGCCTCCGCACTTCAGATTGGGTATACCACAAATCGAGGTAAAATGCAAAATACTTACAAAATGTGAACATTGCAAATATTATACATTAAGTAGCAATATCTAATAACTAAAATGATCACTCTGATAGCAGAATGAAATAAATGATGAAGATGAACCAGCCGAGAAAACTGCTGAAGAGAAACAGTTGGAAGAAGAACCTCAACAGAAGGAGATGGAAGAGACCGCCATAGACAAGGAGACAGAAGACACCACCAGCATCATGGAGACAGAAGACACCACCACCGACAAGGAGATCGAACAAGACTACAGCAAGAAAATAACATCTGTGATTGAGAGTCTGAACGAAGAATTTGGTGAGGAAGCAGAAAACCAAGATGATGAAACAATGACAAAAATGGTATATGCAGTATAAAATTTAACATAATATGTATTGGTATCATACAATTAATCCAATCTTATGTAGATGGAGACTGTGAAAGAACAAAAGAATCAAGAAATGAAAGAAGGTGAAAACAGTGAAGGAAAAACATCCACAGAAAAGGAGCAAACCAAGGATGCAATGGTGAAAAGATCAACTGCAGAAAGAAAAAAGCCTACAAAGTTGATGTCACCATTCAAATGAAAGAGCTGTAAAAGTAGGAGAAGCTCTAACTGTAGAAGAGAAGCAAATGTATGCATGGATCTTGTTCGTGAAGGAGAAGAATTTGTAAGTTAATGAATGAATAACAACATATGATATATCTTTGTTTCATTTAAAAATGCACGATAATACTGCAAGTATTATGAGTAAAAATGCAGGATGACAACACTATAAAGGAAACATAGATATATCATATGTTGTTATTCATTCATTAACTTACAGATTCTTTTCTTCTACAGTTAGAGCTTCTCCTGCTTTTACAGCTCTTTTATTGAATGATGACATCAACTTTGTAGGCTTTTTTCTTTCTGCAGTTGATCTTTTCACCAGTTGATCTTTTCACCATTGCATGCTTGGTTTGCTCCTTTTCTGTGGCTGTTTTTCCTTCACTGTTTTCATCTTCTTTCCTTTCTTGATTATTTTTTTCTTTCACAGTCTCCATCTGCATAAGATTGGATTAATTGTATGATACCAATACAAATTATGTTAAATTTTATACTGCATATACCATTTTTGTCATTGTTTCATCATCTTGGTTTTCTGCTTTTTCACCAAATTCTTCGTTCAGACTCTCAATCACAAATGTTATTTTCTTGCTGTAGTCTTGTTCGATCTTCTTGTCGGTGGTGTCTTCTGTCTCCATGTTGCTGTGGTGTCTTCTGTCTCCTTGTCTGTGGCGGTCTCTTCCATCTCCTTCTGTTGAGGTTCTTCTTCCAACTGTTTCTCTTCAGCAGTTTTCTCGGCTGGTTCATCTTCATCATTTGTTTCATTCTGCTAATAGAGAGATCATTTTAGTTATTAGATATTGCTACTTAATGTATAATATTTGCAATGTTCACATTGTGTAAGTATTTTGCATTTTACCTCGATTTGTGGTATACCCTATTTGAAGTGCGGAGGCACAGATACGTAAAGTGGTTGTTGTTGCAGAGATTTAGGAGTTTTGGATTGGTCTAAGGAGTGTTTTGCTTCTATTTCTTCCATAATTGTCTCCAGACTTTTCAACCAATTTGGATTTGCTCCATTCATCTGCCATCGCAAGATTCTCGCTTGAAGGTGCGTTCTCTGCTTGTTCTGCATGAACAATTGGAGATTGTACACCTAGAAGATTCCTGGAAGTTTCAACAGCAGCTTTGAATCTTATATTCTGATGTATCTGTGCTGGTGCACCCTTGATCGTAATAATCAGTTTTGACATTGTTTTTGTTGTTTTTATGATCTTGTCTGTGTACTGGTCAGCCTCAGACATTGCACCCTCATCTTCATCATGCATGGTTTGCTTTTCACTTTCTATTTCATCCTTCTCCAGACTTTTCCGAGTCAATAGAGTATAGCCGCTACACGGGTCATTCTATTGCAAAAGGATACCAAATAAAGAAGGTGCAGTTTAGGCCCTACGAAGATGTTCTTGCCATTGGGCATTCCATGGGCTGGTCATCTATATTGATTCCTGGATCTGTGGAGCCCAACTTCGATACTTGGGTTGCTAACCCCTTTGAAACATGAAAGCAAAGAAACGAGAAGGAAGTGCGGTCTCTTCTTGACAAACTACCTGCAGAGACCATCATGCTCGACCCAACAAAGATTGGTTCAGTGAAGCCTTCCAAGAAGAAAGAGATGTCCACTGAGCAGGAGAGGGAAGCACAGATAGAAAATGCTGTAGAAAGCGCCAAGAAGACTCGTTTGAAGATGAAAACAAAAGGTAGGAGCAAACCGAGCAAAGTGACTAAGAAGAAGCAAGAGGCTATAATGAAAGCCAAGAAACCTTTCTTGGAGATCCCTAGTAAAGATGAAATGTTGAAAAAGAAGAGAAAGAGAAATGAGGAGGAAAATCAATTGCCCATGTCTCGGCAACCATGAGGTGTTGTACGCTCTTTCTTTTCAACTCGAGCTTTATTTGCCCTGCACAATATCATTTTGTCAACATGGTGACCCCTGTGAAACTCCCTGAATGTTGTAGAAATCAAAATTTTGTTAATTTAGATAGATAATTAAGCTTCTTATTATTTGATTTAGATGGGAGCCATGTAGCTTATTCCTAGAGAAATACAGAGTTGTGTAAGAGGAATGATAGTTGCACATTTTTTAGCTACATGATAGACATCACTTATGCTATATTTCTATGCCCCTTTTTTGGTGATATTGATAAATTTACTATTATTGTGGATGAGAAAAATAATACTCCCTCCGTTCCGGATGAATTGTCCCGGGTTGACCGGGCACAATAACCAAGGAGTGTGCGTGTAAAGTAAGTTGAGTGGAATTAATATTTTATTGTTGAGTGTGAAAAGGTTGCCTTTTTAAGTAATGGGACAATTGAAGTGGGAAGGACGAAAAAGGATAGTGGGACAATTGAAGTGGGACGGAGGGAGTACTACTCATTGTGGGTTGAGGGAAAATCCCACGAACTTTTGGAATCAAACATTTTCTAGTTTCTTTTTCCTTCAGTGCTCTTAAGTGGAGTCAAATCAATAGGATTTCTTTCAATCTTCTAACTAACTCGAGAACTAAATTAGTTCTACTAAATCCAGAAAAAATCAATATTATTCTCCATTTATAATCACAGAGCAAGAAATACTTGGAAGCTATCTATCTGGATCAATTTTAGTCAAGATAGTGCAATTAATTTACATGAAACATAATTAATAGATTGTGGGTTTCGTGGTGAAAAACTGAATTCAAATCACTAAAAACTTGAGAAAACATAATATAGATCAAGACAAATTATACAGTTCCCACACATAACACATTGTCTGCTTTTGGTTGAATGAATCTGTTCAGTGCTAGTGAAGAAGTAGTTTGCACACAGGCTCATGATTGATATGGAACAGTTGTTGCATAATCAACATACAGATAATGATTTTCCTCAAAAAAAAAAATATAAATAAAAAAAATAAATAAAAGAAACGAAGAGAAAATTATTTGATATTCAACTAACCGAGGATTTAGAAATTTTTCGAAATTGGGGCTACATTAATTTTTTTCTAACAAAAAAATTACAAATTGAATAAAAAAATAATACATTATTGACTCATCTCCATTCTCAACCCTCACCTACCCTCTTTTTCCTTATGTTTAGCCTTTTTTCGCATGTTCTCGATGAGGGGGCTAACTTAGAAAATCATTGAATCACGATGCTATAAAGACAAAAAAAATTCGATTAGAGGACTGGAGCCCCTGCCTTAGGTGTAGATTAGCCAATAACTACAACCTCATGTGTTCCACCATGGATCATGTAGGCTGATCGGATCGACCAATCAAAAAATAATCTTAGTAAAAATATGGAAAATTACTTATTTTATCCCAAAAAGTTGTATTTTAGTCAATTTTATCTCAAGTTTTCTTCTATCATCAATTTTATCCTAACTTTTCCTTCTATTTGAATTTCATCTCATATGACAAACTACATTAATTCATTGTTGATTCATGCGTTTTTCTTCCACCTGCACACCACATCAACGTAGAGATGACCATTTCGAACCGAAACCGCCACATAAGGTTCGAAACTGGAACCACTTTTGGGTGGTCGGTTCAGGTTCAACGAAAAAGTCAGAACCGAGCCGTTGAAAACACCAAATTTTAAAATTTTTAATAAATAATTTGAAAAATGATTTTGAATCGAATGTTCCAAACTCGAACCGCTATAGTAATGGGCCGGTTAAAGTTCTAATTTTTTGGAACTGGAACCATTGCCACTTTTAGTAAAATATAGGATAAATTGATAGAAGGAGAAAATTTGAAATAAAATTAATTAAAGTACAATTTTTTTAAAAAAATAAAATAAATAATTTCCCCTTAAAAATATTGGATTAGCAGCCTTATCAATAAATCTTATCCGAAAATTCCTTTAGTAGGAGTATTCAACCATCAACCGTAAACCCCATTCTTTACTTTAATAATATAATAATAAAGTTTGAACTTTGAAATAAACTAGTACCAATACCATAAAGTTTCTTAATAATAATGAATTTTTTTTTCTTTTCTTTTTTTCCCTTTATTTTCTTTTTCTCACTTTCCAGGGCTTGACTCTACTTTCTGCCCCGTTCCGTTAATTATGTTCGACAAATTTTCTTTTTTATTTTTTTTAACCTTTGGTATATAATAATTAGATATGGAAGTATTATCAATTTTAAATCCAAAAGATAGTTTAATTATCGATTCATGATCCGAATGATGAATTCTCAATTTAGAGCCTGAAATAGCACAAAAATTCTCAATTAAAGATTCAAAATATCATAACATTCTCAATCCAGAACCTAAATATCAGGTTTTGGATTGAGAATTTTATGATATTTCAAATTTTGAATTGAGAATTCATCTTTGGTATCCTGAATCGATAATTAAACTAAATTTTGGGTCTTGTATCAACAATTATATGTAGAAGGATTTTTCGATAGATCATTCATCTCCTTTCTTAAAAGATATGCGTTAGTGTTGGAATTGTCCATTTCTTGTTGGAAATGCCACACAAAGCTTTCCATACAATTTCCCTTATACAAAAACAAACTTAACTCAAAAACTTCTCTAGTTAAATCCAGCTACAGTCGCAGACAAGAAGGCACTTGCGTGGATTTTTTTATTTTATTTGATCAAATAAAACAAATTTTAAATATTTGGTTAGATTAGGTATGATTTGATAATGTAATGACACCAAGCTCCACTACATGAGGAGAGACAAATTAAATTAGAAAATCCTATACAAATTAAATATTGGAAATGCATTATATTTTTCTTGAATGTTTCATCTTTATTGGCACTAGGGGTTCATCTTCGAAACACCTAGTTTCTGGACTAGCAAGAATAGACAGACTTTTAAAATAGTTTCTAGAAGTTTCTGCTTTTGTCACTAGTGTATTAACTAAGTTCACTTTGTGATAATCATCACCCCAATTGATGAAGAAATAGTTAAAAATGGGATTAAATTATCTTGATAAGTGGTATTTTTTGAGTTGTTCCATATATTTAGTGGTAGTGGGCAGGTCACTAAATTGATGCAAATATGCGATTTAAGTGGGGTTATATAATTAATCTATCTACTTATTTTCTCTAAATAAATGTTCTGTTGCTTTAAGGAATTTTATACATTTAATTTTAGATAACTGAAATAATGTTTGATTAATTTTCTGGGTAATATTGTTATTTCCCAGGGAGCCTTTTGGCCTTAAAATAATTTCACTAAATAAAATAGACTTTTACAAAGTGAAATAAAATAAAAATAGCTCGAATTATTCTCGGTTCACTCCCTTGAATAATTCTCACTCTACATAGACACTAAACTAACACCTATGGACAAACCGTTCTTATCAAGCTGGGCACAAGGTAACCTTTCAACTCCTCCACCGTTGGACGACTCTCCGGAGATGGATTATGTCGTGAGGGAACAGATTGCGAAAGATCGATAAGAAGGGACAAGGCACGATTACAATCTTGAAGATGGAATGCTCGATGATATGGTGTAATTGCTCAACCTTTCTTCAAGCTTGACGTGCCTTATTTATTCTTGCTTGGAATGCACAGCTTCGTACTCACTTCTCCACTCCTTGGACGTGCTGCACGAAGCTTTTCCACTTTCCACTTGACCTAGGTAACCGTCGATCAGCCACAAACTCACGTGTTGAGTGGTTTTAAGTAGTGGAGGCATTCCCTATTATTTTGGAACAAAATAAACAATAATATGATATAGTATAGGGTTAGTAATAAAGATATACACGTTCTCTGATTTATTGAAACTGAAAAACCGTGGAAATCTAAAGTTACACACAATCCCTAAAACATAGGAGTTTGTTGTAACCGCTTGCAGGAAGGGTAAGATAAACAACGTAGTGTCAAAGTAATGTTCAAGTCTAACATAGCGATGTTCAAACATCCCAATGCTGGACTTTCAAAAACTTTGGCACTCTCATATACTTCCAGCATTTGTCACCTCATCCAACACTACTCTTCCATACAGCCAATGTGGAGTGGATCAGAGAAGCTTGTTACTTCAACTGAAGAATGAACTCATATTCAGTTCTTCTGCTTCAAGAAAGCTGGTGCAGTGGAACCAAGCACAAGACTGTTGCAGCTGGTATGGCGTGGAGTGCGATGCTGCAGGCCAGGTGATCAGTTTGCAGCTCGACGACGAGGCCATTTCTGGTGGACTAGAGGATTCACAGAGCCTTTTCGGTCTAAGGCACTTGTGGAAGCTGAACCTGGCCAACAATGACTTCAACAACCATCAGATTCCAAAAGGGATTCACAATCTCTCACAGTTGACACACCTGAATTTATCTCATGCTGGTTTTGGAGGGCAGGTGCCAGGTGAGATCTCATTCTTGAGGAGATTGGTCAGTCTTGATATCTCTGGATCACCGGTGCAATACCCGCGTATGAAGATTGAGTCTCCTAGTGTGAAGACACTGCTTCAGAATCTCACAGAGCTGAGAGAACTCATTCTTGATGGTGTTGAAATTTCATCTGAGAAGAATGAGTGGTGCCATGTTGTATCTTCATCTTTACCTGACTTGAGGAACTTGAGCTTGCGTGGTTGCGGTCTGTCCGGCCCTCTGGATCCATCCCTTTTGCAACTCCATTCTCTTTCTTCTCTTCAACTGGATAGGAATGAACTGTCAACTGCAGTCCCTGATTTCTTTGCCAATTTCTCGAGTTTGACAGCCTTGAGTCTCCGCGATTGCTCTCTGAAAGGTTACTTCCCTGAGATGATCTTTCAACTACCAACCCTTCAGTTTCTTGATTTATCTCAAAACGATCAGCTCACAGGCACTATACCAACACTACTCACTCATAGTGGATCTTTGAGATCTGTAGTACTTAGTGGCACCAATTTCTCAGGTTCATTATCAGATTCCATTGCCAATCATAGAATGTTATCCACTCTAGATTTGAAGGGCTGCAGATTTACCGGAGTAGTTCCATCGGTGCTCGCTAATCTGACAGGCCTCGTCACTCTAGACTTATCAAGCAACTTCTTCTCAGGCTCAGTTTCTGACTCCCATTTTGAAGGCCTTTCCAATCTTGCTTACTTAAACATGGAGCATAATTCATTCAGTGGCAGAATTCCTCGGTCTCTCTTCGGTCTGCCCTCTCTACAGACACTAAAGCTAAACAACAACCAATTTAGTGGTCCAGTTGATGAGTTTCCCATTGTGAATATCTCCCAAATGTCTTTACTAGATTTGAGCAGTAATCAACTTGAAGGGCTTATTCCTTATTGTTTCTTCCTACTTCAAAGCCTTGAACAAGTCGTGCTTTCGGAAAACATTTTCAACGGCAGTTTTCAGCTAGAACAGCTTCATAGGCTTCCCAATCTTACATATCTTAATCTTGGTTACAACAGCTTGTCAATTGATGCCACCAACACAAATTCGAGTTCGTATGGACTTTCCAAGGTAAACAGCTTAGACCTGACTTCCTGCAAACTGTATAATTTTGATGATGATTCATTTTTCTCCATATTTCCAAAGCTATATGCATTATGCCTCTGCTCTTGCAACCTGCATAGTTTTCCTGATCTTAGAAAGCACGAAAATTTGAACTACTTGGACCTCTCAGACAATCAGATCACAGGGGATATACCAAATTGGATTTGGGAAATTGGGAGTGGATTCCTCTGGCATCTAAACCACTCTAGTAATCTACTGGTGGATTTTCAAAAGCCGTATAATTTTTCTAGCCGCATTGAAACACTGGACTTGCATTCGAACCAGCTCCGGGGTGAGCTGCCTCTGCCCCCACCAATAGCTTCTAATGTAGACTACTCAAACAACAACTTCATGAACTCCATTCCTCCTGAAATTGGGAACTTTCAGCAGCTCACTTTCTTGTCTCTTGCAAACAACAGCCTAAGTGGATTGATTCCAACCTCCCTCTGCAACGCATATATTCAACTTCTCGACTTGTCTTTCAATGACTTGAGCGGTGATATTCCTCCTTGTCTGCTGGCAGGCAGGTTTCTTCAGGGGTTGATTCTGGAGAGCAACAACATCAGTGGTGATATCCCGGATAACTTCTCCATCTCCTGCAACTTATACACTCTGGATCTCAGTCACAACAGTTTGGGAGGGATCATTCCCAAAATCATTGAGAACTGCAAAGAGTTGAAAATCTTGAATGTTGGAGACAACAACATCCATGATAGTTTCCCAGGCATGCTGCCATCAAGCTTGCGCGTCCTTGTGCTGCGCTCCAACAGATTCCAAGGAGAGATCTGATTTGGGATAAGCTGGCCAAGTCTTCAGATCATTGATATATCTTCCAATGAACTCAGTGGCAGTCTGCATTCCATCAACTTCTCAAGCTGGACACAGATGATGTCAGACAGCAATGCAGGTTTCCACTTGGGTCTTGACTATTTGGGTCCCTTTGATCCACCCAAATATCTTGATACGTTGAGCTTGGTCATCAAAGGGTTAGAGCTGAAGCTCGTGAAGATCAGGGAAGACTTCACCGCCATTGATTTCTCATGCAATAACTTTGATGGAGAGATACCAGATGCAGTTGGTGATCTCAGATACCTGTATCTTCTCAACCTATCTCACAACAGTTTCAACAGCACCATCCCGAAATCATTTGGTAACTTGAGTCTGCTTGGAGCACTCGATCTATCCATGAACCAGTTAACGGGGGATATACCGGTGGACCTTGCGCGGCTCACATTCCTCTCAGTCTTGAATTTGTCCTACAATAAGCTGGTGGGAGTGATCCCAAATGGCCGTCAGTTTCTTACATTTTCAGCTGATTCCTTTGAAGGAAACGCAGGGTTATGCGGTTTTCCTCTCGATATAAGGTGTAATGACAATGATTTGTCTCCATCAGGACATGAAGATTTACAGTCAGGGAGTGAGATTGAGTTTGAATACGTAGCAGCTGCACTTGGATACGTTGTGGGACTAGGCAGTGTTGTGTGGCTACTTTTATTGTGTCGAAGATTGAGATTCATATACTTCGACAAAATAGATGAAGTAGTTGAGCGTATAGTCTATGGAAGGAACAGGAAGAGAAGACGAGTAAGAAGAAAAGTGGTGAAGAATCAGGGCTTGAGACTTTAGTGCTGGAAATGCTAGTTGGTTTCTGTGTTAGTTTTGTTGTATGTGTTAATTATGAATTTATGAGTATTGCTGTAATATGTAATATTATATATTAAGATTTCCCACTTTCTGCAAAACATTTATAGTCTTACAAAAACAATGTAATAGTAATAATATATAAGTAACAACAAACCATTTTGATTAACAGTAGAAATATTTTAAATATTCCATTAAAAGGTGTTTATGAGATTTTCTGAAGAAATTGAAAATCTTGATCTGACCCTCATCAATATTAAGCAAAAAGGTTAATATTGTGGCCTGAAAGCATTGGCATTGATGGTGATATCATGGTCGGACAATAGAAAGAGAAGGACTCCTAATCCTAAGACAACAACGCATGCAAGTGCAGCAGATTCAGTCTCCTTCTTTCCAGGTGATGACACGCTGCTGCTAACATTGCATCTTTTGATGAGAGGGTGACCACATAAATCATCGTTTCCCAAATATGAATCATTTTCAAATGTGCTAAGTTGGTCGCCAGATGGGATCTCTCCGACCAGCTTGTTGAAGGACACGTTAAACTGCGTAAGGAAAGGGATTCGTGCAAGCTCCTGTGGAATCACCCCTGTGAGGTGGTTCACTGAGAGATCCAGTTCTTCAAGATAGCTCATGTTACCAAATGATTTGGGGATTACGCCTGTGAGAGCATTCTTGGACAAGTTGAGAATAGCAAGTGACCTCAGATCACCAATTGCATCCGGCATCTCCCCCGTGAAATTATTGCTGGACAAATCTATGAGACTAAAGGAAGCCATAATCCTTGGAATTACTCTCTCATATCCTTTGATGGTCACAGTCGCCCCAGCCCTGTAATAAAAGTCGGGACGTACAACGTTGAGGTCCAACTTTTCCTGTCTCCTCATTATGTGCTCCCTGTCTATCACCATTTTCTTCCAGCTTGAGAAGCTTATTTGATGCAGATCTCCACTTAAATTATTGGATGGTGCGTCCATGATCTGCGGATTTTGCCAGCTTTCACCACATTTCACCTCTCCACCGAATTTGTTGAAGCCCACGATTAAAACTTGCAATCTTGACGATAACATGCATGGGAAGCTACCTTCAATCATGTTATGCCTCACATTCATGACCTCCAATGATTTGCAGTTTCCCAGAGACTTGGGGAAATTCCCTCCCAAAGTGTTGTTGCTCAAATCAAAATACCTGAGACCACAAGTAATGGAGAACTTATCTGGGATATCACCGCTAATTTTGTTGCGCTTAAGATTCAACCCTTGAAGATTGGGCATATTTTCCACAAGGCATGGAGGTATGCTGCCACTCAAGTTATTCAAAGAAAAGTCAAGAACCTGAATGGTATCAGCACTACAAATGGACGTGGGAATGGATCCAGTGATGCTGTTATTTGCAACGGATAAGAATATCAGATTCAAATTGGAGCTCACAAACTCAACAGGAATGGCTTTGTCAAACATGTTGTGGGAGTAATCTACGTAGGAGGCCCCTCGCGGCAACAGGGGCAGCTCACCCCAAAGCTCGTTCGACTTCAAGTCCAGTTCAGAAAGAAAGCTGGGAATGTGGTAAGGCTTTTGCAGATCAACCAACAGATTATAGGAAAGATTCAGATGATAAAGCTCTCCATTTCCGATCTCCCAAATCCAACTAGGTACTTCCCCTGTAATCTGGTTGAGTGAGAGGTCCAAATGTTTCAAGTTGGAGCCTTGAATAAAATCAGGAAACTTTTGCAGGTTGCAGGAAGCAAGGCTTAACTTTTTCACTTGGGAAATTCGAGAGAAATTTAAATCAAAGTCACTAACATCAACTGACAAGGTGTTGTGAGAAAGGTCAAGAGTTGTAAGATTGTGAAGGCTTTGAATCTTTTGCAGCTGGAAACCGCCATTAAACAAGTTATTAGAGAGGGAGAGAAGCTCGAGACTTTGAAGAGTGAAGAGAGAGTCAGGAATGGTCCCATTGAGAGAGTTGTGTGCCAAGTTGAGCTTCTCAAGGTGTCTGAGACTTACTAGACTTGATAAATTATTGATTCCGCCTGAAATGCCCTCGTGGTCGAGCTGTAAACTGATAACACGGCCTGAAGCATCGCATTCCATGCCGTTCCACCGGCAGCAATCAGCCCCTCCATCCCACTGCACCAGCT
>JAPKLW010000455.1:451713-518556 GCA_026898455.1 Plectranthus barbatus
ATGGATGGATTAGATTAGTTCTTATATCACATCTGGGAGGGGGTTCACATATGATTACTCCTCTCAAACCCATAAAACACAATTTTGGTGGAAAACCTTTTATTGTGGAATTAATTCCTTGGTCGGGCAATTAAAACCTAAATTACTAATTAGTGATCTATCTCCTCTCAGTCTCAAAATACATCAATTAATCAATTTCATAAAGATCTAGATTTTCCTACAATTGAAATCTTCTTGGTGATCTATTGCACTTTTTGTTAGATTTAATTCTAATATTATTAATTAATCCCCACGAGGCGTGCGCGACAGGAGTCAAGGTGGCGGAGCAGCATGGGCCGCGCGCGATTGCGCGCGGCGGCGGTCTTGCGCAGCAGTGGCTGCGGCAGACGCTGCTCCTTCCTCGCAAGGTCACCGGCATTGGAAGAAGCTGCTGCAGCGAGCATGAGCTCGCGTTTCAGGCGGTGGCGGCGACTCCACGGTGCCGCGAGCGGGCTGGCGACGCTTCTGGGCAGCGGACAAGGCTAGCGACGAAGGCTGGCAGAGTGCTCCGGCCGCAGGCGGCGGTCGGAAAAGGCGGCGCCGGAGGCTGCTGGGCTGTGGCGGCTAGGGTTTGCTCAAACCCTAGGGTTTGGCTACCCGGGCCGGAAATCGGGCTTCTCAGCCCGGAGGCGGCCCGCAAGTCTGAAAATTAGGGTTTGGCTGCAGTTTGGGCTTGAAACCCTAGTTTGAAGCCCAAATGCTGTTTTCCCAAATTCAAATCAGATTTCAAGTCCAACGGAGGCCCAGTTTGAAGATCTGTATTGGAATTAAATCTTGTAATAGTTAGATTTAATTTATTTCAATTGTAATCGCATCTGAGGGGCCACAAGAATTTATTTGTTTATTTATTTATTCTCGTATTGATGTGATTTATTATTTGCGCACTAGTAAATAATAGGAAGCATGATTATTTGCTTTAATTATTTACTGTTATAAGCATGTTGCAATTTATTTTTGAGCATGTCTTATGTGATTTATTTTATGTTTTAAATTGTGTCTATAAATTCCGGGATCATATTAATTTATGATGGAATTTTGTGTGTGACATAATTTATGGCAACATAAAATAATGTGTGCGCATGAAACCTTTAGAATTAAAATACTGAGCTGGATTTTGGTTCTTTTCTAACCAAGATCATTAGACCTCCACAAATACGGCCTCTCATTAGAAGTAATGCATTTCGAAGCGTAAACATCTACTTCAGTAGGTTGCGTTAGAAATAATTTACTAGTTCTAATGCGATGAGGTTTCTAAATAAAACATTTAGTTTAATATGAGAAGTGGGAGCCTCAGAGCAAACGTCTACTTCAGTAGCTTGCATTGAGACAACTTTCACTGGACTCTAAGATTAATCTAAATGGGATAACAAAGGATGTTAAGGGCAGGACGCATGGGTCTAGTACGTATGTTGAATCGCCTTTTAATGTCCGGAGTTAGGCTTGTGGTTACTTTGGCTTAGATGTTGCCTGAGCACAACTCATGCATGAGATCCCTGCTCAAGATAGGTGAACATGGTCTAAAGATCTCCAATATTAATTTCTTTTGCCGGCGGATACCTGGCATGAATAGAAATTAAAGGACCTATTTTGGTCTGGTCGAGCGTTTGTCGTAAACGTTTACTTCAGTAGCTTGCGGTGAATTAGCTTGGGCAATTGGAGGGAACAAATTGCATTATTTTATCTAAAGGTTCTATGCATATTTGTTTCAATTGTTCGTAGTATATGCTTACTTTAATTCGCTTATTTGTTTTCAGATATGTCTATTATTGCATCGCTCATTAATTCAATCGTACACAATTCCTTGACTAGTCCGAATTTTCCTGGATGGAAAAGTGACATTGTTAAGCTCTTGGATTCATTTGGACATTTGTTTGTTCTGCAAACTCCCTGTCCAAGTTCGCCGACTCATACATCTTCCGATGAGGAGCGTGCACAGTATCACATGTGGATGTGGTCGAATGGCATGGCCAGACAATATATCTTGGCTGGTATGTCAGATGCACTACGTCCTCGTTATAGTGATGTATGGCTTGCGCGTGACATTATGTGACGTCTTCACGTAGCATATGGCGGACTCGATGGACATGCTAGATCCAGTCTTATCAAGCGCATTGTAAGACAGAAAATGGGTCAGAACTGTTCGGTGTGTGAACATGTGGAATCACTCATCCAACTCATAGATGAGTACACATTATTGGGTGGTCAAGTTGACAATGATGTCAAAACTTACTTGATACTCAACACGTTACCAAAATCATTTGATGACTTCAGAATTTCTGTTGAGAAAAACAAGAATGAGTATACTGTTCACAGTCTGCTCAAGGATCTTGTATCAACAGAAGCTTCTTCAGTCTTTTCTGTGAGTCACTCTGATTTGCTTCTGAGTCGAAAGAGTGATGTCAAAGAAAAGAGGAATGAAGGAAGCATTGGGAGTAGTCTTGCCTTATCAGTTCATTCCAGATCTCTTGCTAAAAGTTCTTCTAAATTGTGTCGTAATGACATGAAGAAGAAGAATAGTAAATGAGAGAACAAAGGAAAGAAAGATAACAAGAAGGACAAATGTTTCAAGTGTGGCAAGAAGGGTCACTGGAAAGTAAATTGTCCAAGCTTGATAACTAAGGGACAAGGTACGTCATCTTTTGCATTGCTTGTTGAAACATGGTTAGTGTCGGTTTTCTACTCCTTAGTGGGTAGTGGTAACTGAGGTCACTAATCGTGTTTGCTACACTTTGCAGGGAATCAAGCTTAAGGCTTGAAGATGGCGGGATTACCATCTCCAAGATTGATGCTGGAAGTTGCTACTTCAGCTGATAGAGATTTTACTTTGAGTTTATGTTAAAAAACTCTGTTTTAATTCAAGTTTCTAAAGAGATGTTGTTTTGGTTTTGATAAACATATCTTTCATCTATTGTAATGGATTATCAGTTATTCGATAGAGTTTATCTATCATGAATGAATAACAGTGTTTTCTATTACAGATGATTATCTCTTCATTACTTGATTACATAAACTATCAGTGTTCTAAGGTATAATTTAAAGAATAGCTATAGAGATAGGTTACATCAGTCTAAGTAGTTTTAAGTAATTCATGGAATTATGGATTCAATCCAGGTATTCCTAAGAATTGTACTTATGACAACTACTTAGAGGTATAAGATTGTAACCAGGCCTTTTAATAGGCGATTGTAGCTCTATAAATTATTTCGTGTTTGCTCTGGTTTGCTGGTTTGAGCCTACTTCCGCAGTTGCCTTAACAGGCATTGATACTGTAACCATTTAAGATTTGGATATGTTTATCTAGTTCACTACGAGTCTTAGTCTCTTGCTTTAATCAAGAGCGTTCAAGACTAAGGTAGAGAATAAGTTAAACAAGACCGTAAAAACATTATGGTTCATTCATAATGGTATATCTTAAGTGATGGGGTTTTACAGTATCTGGCAGGGCAAAGGGATTGCATCCCAGTTAACTACACCTATTATCCCTCGATTGGGATAGTGTAGGTAAAATGAAATAAGATTGTTTAAAAGTTTATAAGTTATGCCAGCTTTGCCAAATTTTTGTTTTTGGGAAGAGCGCTAAAAGCAGTTGTGTGTTTGCTTAATCTAGTGTCTTCTAAATCAGTTCCAAATACCCTAGCAGACCTGACTCTGTCAAAAGAGCAATGATGGGTAATTCGGCTATTAAGCTGATATAGGAAACTGATTGGTTGGAAGAAAGGTTTAAGCTAGTACTGCTTTGTGGGCTATTCCAGGTAAACGAAAAGGATGGTTGCTTTGTGTATCCTAGATGCAAGAAAGTTGTATAGGATAAAACCATGAATCCAAATATGAGATTGTTCTCTAAAGTTTTAGAGAAGACAATTCAAATCCATCAGGAAATACCCCGTGGCATATTGAGCATACCTTGGTGGGTATGGTACCAATTGCACGGTCACCTGTGTAAGGTGGTAAACCACAAATTAATGCACCATTAACTGACAACGTAAAAGGAGCATCGTTGCAGTGGGAGGTTTCCTTAACAAGCTTAATGGTACTGGTTCGTGGAAACAGTCTCTGGACTTGTTGCCAGTTTAACGAACAACATCGTACTTATCCCTTAAAGCGCAACGAAGTTGTTAAGACAAAAGATGCAGTTTAATGACGTCAAGTCATGGATTCAGAAATGAATCAGTAAGTGTTATGGTTGTGTATCAGGATCAGTGATTGCCAAATAGCTTACCAGCTATAAGCAACTGATTGATATACAAGAAAAGTGCTCGAATGGCAACCTAGTATATTTGAGAGTCTAGGTTAGTGAGTAAGGTATGTTTCACAACAAGACTTTCTCACCGGTTGCAATTATTAAACCCATTCGAATTCTTTTAACCATAACAGCACATATGAATCTAAATATCTGGAAGATAGATGATGTCATCCGTATTTTATAAACGGGTACCTTGATAAAAGGTGACGACATCTGTATGCAACAACCAGATAAGTTATGTGCAAAGCATCATGTCTGGAAGCCAAGGTAGTTCAAGTATGAACTTAAGGGAGCTTCAAGGTCATGTAACAGACATTTCGATATTGTCTATCGAGAATGATAGTTTCATGTACCAGTTATGTGTCAGCGGAAGCGTGGTTTTCCTTGCACATTATGTAGATGGTATTTTCACTTTCGAAAACAGAGTGGAGATATTGTCAGGCATAAAGGATGGTTATCCGAACAGTTTCAGAAGTAGGACTTATGAGATCTTGGAACATTTTTTTTGAATTAAAGTCTTGTGTGGACACGAGAAAATGATGTTTAGGTATCTCAAGTCGCTTAAATTGATTCTGTGGTGAGTCGTTCATAGCAAGAAAGATTGTTATCTTTTTATATTGTAAATGAACGAAGTTAGATATCTGTGTTGCTATAAGCATGTTAAACAGATATCAGTTCAACTCTGGATAGGCACATTGGTTAATGAATGAGCCTTGTGAGTTGAATGGCATCGGATATCCAGGAGGTTCATAAGGAAAGGAAATCGACCTCTAACTATGTGTTGGCCTTGGAGGAGGAGTTATAGGAATCTAACACAGAAGTGTGTTGTGGATTCTGGTATGAAGGCTGAGTTTTTGTCAGCTTCATTAGCTTCGCAACAAGCAGTATAGCTCCGATGCCATCCTCTAGAGGTGTGTGTTCTGAGTTTGCCTAATTAAATCACAAGGAATTGTGATTATGTTGGTGCAATGACAAACTCAAAGGAACCCAAGACTCACAAGGTGGTGAAACACATAGGATGTGTGGAATCACATCATTCGAGAAATCGTGACAAGAGGTGACGTGAATGCAGTGGGAGTGATTGACAGTATAGACACACTTAATACTTTGGTAAAGCAATGGTATTATGCTTTAAGTATAAATGGGAGATTGTTGGGATTATATACTGAAAGCATATATGATTAAGTGTTTTGTACACTGTTCTTCATATATGTTGCCGCAACAATACTCGCTGTCTGATAGAACAAACATACAACGAACCATAATATCCTATTATCTCGCCTATAGGGATGATCATATGGTGTGTAGGAGATCACAGAGGATCATATGAATCGTTTGACCTAGCAAGATATAAACAGTATCACAGCTGAGACGGTCCCTGGATAGGCTGTCGGTCTAAGCTGCGGCACATCGGTTCATAAGTGGGCTTATCCTAGCTACTTGATGTGTCGATACATAGTTATGTATTGATACATAGTTATGTATTGATGGGATCAACAGTGGGATGTGCCATTCTCATTGACATATGAATGAGCCAGATCCCTAACATACTTCCTATGATCTTAAACCTAACTGAAGGATAAGGGGCACACAAAGATTGACCACACTTTGATTTACCATGGTGGCGAGTCTTACATGTACTCTTATACCCGTATTTTGGGTATTGGCAATTTGTGTGTGGCCTGCTTAGTCTGGACATTTAGGTAAGCATATCCGTTTCAGGATGGTGACATTCCTTGAGGAGCTCACAAAGTTCATTATGCTAAACCCTGCAGGTTGAATTATTTAATTCAGGCATAAGTGAAAAGGAGTGAGTGGCATTACTCAGGAAATAAGAGATTAATTAATTGTGGTTGATTGTCATAAGCCAAATTAATTAATGAATGTCTAAAACCTTAAATATGTGGATCATGTTAGTTTGGTGCAACCCGTTCCTAATAACGTGGTAATAAAGGGGCGAGTCAGCATTGTTACCGTGGTGAAGGTTAAAACAATGTTTTATTAATTAATTATGTTCTGGGTTGAACAAGGAATGATTAATTAATAAAGAGGGCCCACTTTATTATTTGCATCTGATCCCTGGTCTGGCCCATTAATTGCTCACAACCCATTAGGGTTAGGGTTTCTCAAAACCCTAACACTATATAAGGCCTTCTCTCCATCAGATCAAGTTAGACTTTCAGTACATTGGAAATTGGGAGAGACGGCGGCGGCTGATCTGTGGGAGGAATTGATCGATTCCTCTAGATCTTGGATCCAACTTGGTAGATAATCCTCACCATATTTCCAAGGAGCAAGGGAACAGATCAGAAGATCAGATCTGTAGGAACCACTATCCATCGCCGGCGTTCTATCTCAGATCTAAGGTTATTTCACCGTTATTGGCTCCGATCTAGATCTGTAGATCAAACGGTGAAATCAGGTATTCTCTAAATCCATCATCTGCAATTAATTTTGTAGGAGCATGCATAGGATCGCATGGTTTATTTAATTGAAATTTGTTCCTGGTATCCTAAGATCGATCCTTGGCAAGTATTGAAAATAATGGCAACTCGTGTTGTCCATCGTAGACTCAAACCCTACAGGATTGATTCTGGTTCTTCAATTCATGTTACTAACTCCTTGCAGGGATTGCAAAACCTGCGGAAACCAGTGGGAAGTGAGCAAAGCATCTATTCAGGAAACAAGATGCCCTCACATGTGGAAGCAGTGAGGACTTGCAAGCTGGTTTTGAGCAGTGGTTTCATTTTGGTTTTGGAAAAGACTTTTTATATTCCTAATTTTGCTAGGAATTTAATTTCAGTTTCTAGACTGGTATCTTTTGGATATTTCTTTAACTTTTTAGACTCTGGTTTAAGTTTATCACATGGATCTGATGTTATTGGTTATGGTACCTTGTCTGATGGTCTTTTTCGTTTGGATTTACAAAATGATAACAATTACACTGCTATGCATGTTCAAACAAGTGTTGGTACTAAAAGATGTGTTATGAATGAAAATTCCTCAAAATTGTGGCATCAGAGATTAGGCCATATCTCTATTAAAAGAATTAAGAGATTGATAAATGATGGAGTACTTGCTACTCTAGATTTCTCCGATTTTGAGACTTGTGTAGACTGCATTAAGGGTAAGCAGACTAACATGTCAAAGAAAGGTGCCAAGAGGAGTTCTGAAATATTAGAAATAATTCATACAGACATATGTAGTTTTAATATGGATACACACAGTGATAAATACTTTATCACCTTTATTGATGATTACGCACGCTATATGTATCTCTACATACTCAACAACAACTATGAAGCACTTGATGCTTTTAAAGTGTTTAAAGTTGAGGTAGAGAAACAATGCGGAAAGCAAATTAAGATTGTGAGATCAGATAGAGGTGGAGAGTACTACGGTAGATTCACTGAAAGTGGACAAGCACCAGGTCGGTTTGCTAAGTTTCTTCGGGAAAATGGGATTGTTGCCCAATATACTATGCCCGGTTCTCCAAACCAGAATGGCATAGCTGAACGAAGAAATAGAACATTATTAGATATGATGAGATGTATGCTAGTTAGCTCCAAACTTCCTAAGTTTTTGTGTACTGAGGCTCTTAAAACGACTATGTATATACTGAACAGGGTTTCGACAAAAGCAGTTTCAAAGACTCCATTTGAACTGTATAAGGGTTGGAAACCAAGTTTACATCATATACGTATTTGGGGATGTCCGTCTGAAGTAAGAGTTTACGATCCTCAGGAAAAGAAGTTGGACCCAAGGACCATAAGTGGGTATTTCGTTGGATATGCCGAAAGGTCTAAGGGATACAGATTTTATTGTCCATCTCATAGCACTAGATTTGTGGAATCAAGAAATGCTAAATTTCTTGAAAATGACTCGATCCGTGAGAGCGATCAATGTTCAGATATTGGTCTGAATAGAGATCATTCAGACTCTTCCTATCATGGTTTAAGTAATCGAGTGGTTGTTGTTGCCAATAACGCACCTAGAAATGAAATTCAGGTAGAGCAACAACCTATGGATATTCCACAAGATGCTGAACTTAATCCAGTAGATCATGAAGAAGCACATGATTTTATTGTTCAGGAGGAGAATGTTGATCAAAATCTTGAACCTATTGATCAGCCAAATGAACAACAAAATCATGATAATGGTGATCAAGTGTTAAGGAGATCTACTAGGGCTAAAAGGTCAGCAATTCCTAATGACTATGTTGTGTATCTTCAAGAATGTGACTACAATGTTGGAGCTGAGAATGATCCTGAGACGTTTTCACAGGCCATGAGTTCTAAGGAATCTGACTTATGGTATAATGCTATGCAAGAGGAGATGGATTCCATGGCATCAAATAAAGTATGGGATCTCGTCGAGTTGCCTGATGGTGTCAAAACCATTGGTTGTAAATGGGTCTTTAAGACTAAGAAAGACTCAAAAGGCAACATCGAGAGATATAAAATAAGACTTGTTGCCAAGGGGTTCACTCAACGAGAAGGAATCGATTATACAGAGACTTTTTCTCCTGTATCTAAGAAAGATTCACTTCGCATAATCATGGCATTGGTAGCACATTTTGATTTTCATTTTCATCAAATGGATATGAAAACAGCTTTCCTGAATGGTGACCTAGAGGAGGTTGTTTATATGAAACAACCAGAAGGATTTCTCTCTAGTGAAGGTGATCAGTTAGTTTGTAAGCTTAATAAATCTATATATGGACTGAAACAGGCCTCCCGACAATGGTATATTAAATTTCATGAGGTGATTTCTTCTTTTGGATTCGAAGAAAATATCATGGATGAATGTATATACCAGAAGGTTAGTGAGAGTCATATTTGTTTTTTGGTTCTGTATATGGATGACATATTGCTTACTACTAATGATATGGGGTTGCTATATGAGGTGAAACAATTTCTTTCGAAGAACTTTGATATGAAGGATATGGGTGAGACATCTTATGTCATTGGCATTAAGATCCATAGAGATAGATCTCGAGGCATTTTGGGTTTGTCTCAAGAGACCTATATCAACAAAGTTCTTGAAAGATTTCGTATGCAGAATTGTTCACCAAGTGTAGCACCAATTGTGAAGGGTGATACATTCAGTTTGTATCAGTGTCCTAAAAATGATTTTGAGAGGGAACAAATGAAAAACATTCCATATGCTTCAGTTGTCGGGAGCATCATGTATGCTCAAGTCTGTACTAGACCCGATATTGTATTTATTGTTGGAATGTTAGAAAGATATCAGAGTAATCCAGGTCTTGACCACTGGAGAGCTGCAAAGAAGGTATTACGATACCTTCAAGGAACTAAAGATTACATGCTCATGTATAAGAGATCCGATAATTTGGAAGTAGTCGGCTACTCCGATTCAGACTTCGCTGGCTGCATTGATTCACGAAAATCAACCTCTGGTTATATTTTCATGCTTGCCGGTGGTGTTGTCTCTTGGAGAAGTGTGAAGCAGACTTTGACTGCTACTTCTACTATGGAGGCAGAATTTGTCTCGTGTTTTGAAGCTACCTGTCATGGTGTATGGTTGAAGAGTTTCATATCAAGACTTAGAATTGTGGATTCAATTTCTAAGCCATTGAGATTGTACTGTGACAATTCAGCTGTGGTGTTTCTGGTTAAGAATAATAAAAGTGAGAGTCGAAGTAAGCACATCGACATCAAGTACTTAGCCATAAGGCAACGTGTTAAAGAAAAGAAAGTGGTTATTGAACACGTTAGCACTGAATTGATGATTGCCGATCCTTTAACTAAAGGCATGCCACCAAAGAAGTTTAAGGATCATGTAGTACATATGAGACTGGGTCCCATAATGAGTTATATGTACTTTTGTTACATTATTTATGAAACTCTTATTCAGTTGATATTTTCTCATTTATGTTTTGCGCAATTATGTTATTTGAGAAATATCTTGTTGGTTTGGACCTTGAATAAATATGGGTTTATTCATTAAAGTTATAAAGTGGGTTGAGAAATAAAGCATATTGTAATACATGGAAGACAATACTCAAATTTAGAGGACTTGTCGCCATAATTCATATGTTTGTTTTTCATTATTGGATTATAGTGATATGTTAACCAAGTGGGAGAATGTTAGATTTAATTCTAATATTATTAATTAATTCCTTATTTTATATTTGACCACAGTCAAATATTTTTAATTCTGGAGTGGTTAAACATATCCCTATATTTAGGGAACCACTATTTTGAAAATTGATACGTGGCTTCTTTGGTGGGAGAAGTTATTAAATTACAATTATAAATAATTTAGTTTTCAGCATTCGGTCCACTGCAGTTTCCTTTCATTCAGTCTGATACACCATTGATACAGAGAAGAGAAAACTACAGAAGACCCGCTGATGATTAAAGTTTCAAGTCCGTTCGTAGAAATAAAGCAATGGTTGGAGGTATGACTCGATCTTATTTCCGCTGCAATACGATTTAATATTTAAATTGTTGAGGTGTGTTTTTACACTTTTCAACTATAAGCATATGCATTTTTTTTTGTTAGCACATTTAAAGGATAGAAATCGAATAAATAGAAGACAAAACATATACGATTTTATAGCCGATGAGAACATTAAAAAGAAGCAACTTAAGATGAGAAGACATTGGGCAAGAAGAAACACCAAGGGAGCTATTGTCTCCTAACTGGATTGATCGCTGATCTTCTCCTTCTACGTCTTGCTTTTCTCCTCCCTCGGCACTTCTCGAAAACCTCCTCTATTTTCTCAAAGTATCTCTCTCTCATGCTTCGCCAAAACACAAGCATCCAAACCGTGCTCCCCAACCCCACTGCGTACCCAATCTCACCACATATATAATTCCACTGATCTCTCTCCGACTTCTCATTTTCATGCATTGGTGTCCATGAATCCCCACTGCTGCAGCTTCGGTTGAGGGGAAAACCGCATAACCCCGCGTTTCCATCGTATGAAAGATGATCAAATGTCCGGAGTTGATAACTGTATGGGATCATTCCCACCAGCTTATTGTGGGACAGATTCAAGACCGTAATGTTACCCAGCCGTCCAAGCTCCATCGGAATTTTCCCAGATAGCTGGTTCACAGAGAGGTCGAGTGCTTCGAGCGACGCCATGTTACCCAATGATTTTGGTATGGAGCCTGTCAAAGCATTGTGGGATAAGTTGAGAAGATGAACCGAGCTCAGATCACGAATTGCATCTGGTATCTCTCCTCGGAACTCATTGCAGGAGAAATCAAGCGATGTGAACTCCGCCCAAATCTTGACAAGCTTCTGCAGCGACCCTTTGATGGTCAGCGTCACCTCATTCCGGTAATACAGGTTTTTCAGATTCAGAAAGTCGAAGTGCAGCTGCTCATGCCTCGACTGCCCGTCACCCTCCAGCACCATTCTCTTCCAGCTCGAGAAGCCCAGTTGATTGAGTGAGCCATTGAAGGCGTTGGAAGATACGTCCATGATTTGAAGATCAGGCCAGTCTTCAGTGCATATGATCTCTCCATGGAATTTATTAGAGCCCAACATCAGCACGCGCAGGGTTGAGGCCAGCATGCAGGGGAAGCTGTCATCAATTTTGTTGTTGCCAACATTCAACACCGTCAATGAACTGCAGTTTTGGAGGGAACTCGGGATTCTCCCTCCTAAATTGTTGCTGCTGAGATCCAAAGTTTCTAGGCCACAAGCTTCCGGGAATGTATCCGGGATTTCACCGCTGATTCTGTTTCTCCTGAGATTGAACACCCCAAGATTCCGAGTGTTTTCCAGCAGACAGGGAGGGATATTACCGCTCAAATTATTGAAAGACAAGTCTAGAACTTGAAGGTATGTAGCTTGGCAAAGAGTTGTGGGGATTGATCCACTCAGATTATTATTTGAAACGGAGAAAAATACAAGATTCGAAAGATAGTTTCCGATGTCATCAGGAATGGGCTTGTCAAATAGATTGTTGGAATAATCTATGTACAAAGCTCGCTCCTGGGGCAGGGGCAGCACATCCCGGAGCTGATTCGAGTGCAAGTCCAACACCTGAATAGAACTAGGGATTATGTAAGGCTTCTGCAAATCCACCAACTGATTATAAGAGAGATTAAGCTGCCAGAGTTCCCCACCTCCAATTTCCCAAATCCAGTTAGGAATCTCACCTCCAATCTTGTTGTTTGAGAGGTCCAAGAATCTCAAATTGGATTGGTTTCTGAGACCTGGGAAACTGGAAAGGTTGCAAGAAACAAGACTTAAGTGGTACATCTGGGGAAATGGAGAAGAACTGGAGGTCAAGCTGCTTGCATCAACAGTCAAGTTGTTGTAAGAGAGAATAAGAGTTGCAAGATTGGGAAGTTTCCCAATCTTGTCAAGGTGGAAAGTGCCATTAAAGAAGTTGTTGGAGAGTGAGAGAAGCTGAAGGCTTTGAAGTTGGAAGAAAGAGTCAGGGACAGAACCTTCGAGCCGATTGCTGCTCAAATCAAGCTCCTCCATCTCTGAGAAACCCAGAGAGGGAAACTCGTCAACTGGGCCACTGAAATTGTTTTTTGAAAGCTTGAGCTGGCGCAGTGAGGGGAGAGAGAAGAGAGATGAAGGGATGCTACCTTGAAGTGAATTGAATGCTAAGTTCAGCTTCTGCAGGTGGGTGAGATTGGAGAGAGAAGTAGCTGCGTTGTGGATGGTGCCTGAAAGGGCCTCATAGTCGAGCTGCAAATTGATGACATGGCCTGCAGCATCGCATTCCACACCCTCCCACTCGCAACAATCTATGGCTTCATTCCATCGCACCACTTTTCTTGAAATTGAAGAATCGAATGTCAAGTTGTTCTTCACTTCAAGTAAGACTTTTTTCTGCTCATCCAGGCATTGGTTCAATGCATCACAGAAACCTGCGAATCTAATAATTGTTGAAATTAAAGAGATGGCCAGAAATGTTGGAAGCGAAAGAGTTGGCATGGTGAAGATGGTGTTGCTTCTTGAGGTAGAAGAAGGGGTCGATGTGGTTTTAGTTTTGAAAGACTTGCATTTCTTTCTCAAGTCTTCCACAATAGGATATTTCTATTTGGGTTGTGAGTAGGGGTGGGAAAAAATACCGAAATATCGATATACCGTGCATATCGTATCGAAAAAATATCGAAAATACCGAAATCTTGATATACTGTTATTAACGGTACGGTATCATACCGTACCGAAAATTAACGGTACGGTAACGATATGAGAATCTAGATATCGGGGTATACCATCTATATACCGTACCGAAAATATAATAATTATAATTTATTTTATATTTTAGATAAATATTAATAGTAGTATTAAATTATGAATGAAAATGATTTATATGAGTTATAAACTTATAATTAATTAAAAATTACAGCTTTTAAATAAATATTTTTGGTATGGTATGGTATGGTTCGGTACGGTATATCATAAAATCTTGGTTCGGTATGATTCGGTATACTGTAAAGTTTCGGTACGATATGGTATACCGAAATATTGGTACAGTAACGGTTTTCATTTCATATCATACCGAAATTTCGGTATATCGAACTTCAGTATACCGAAAGTTTCGGTACGGTATCGGTATGAAAATTTTCATACCGTTAATTTCGGTACGGTATAAAATATTCGGTATGTCGTACCGACCCACCCCTAGTTGTGAGTATTGTTCTAACTAACTTCACTTTATTTGTTTGAATCACTTAATTAATTATTCAAATTAAAATCTATTAAGTGTTAAACAAAAAATCATATATATTATGCTTAAAAATCCTATTTTGTGTTCAATAATTTGTATTTTTTGTCATAGAGTTATAATCGATCAAGTGCTAAAATTAAAGTTTGTGTTAAATATGAGTGAATCTCAACCATTGGATTGATAGCATCAATGGTTGAGATTAAATCATCAAAAATTAAAAAATTAAGCATAATTTTCGTCTGTGCTTAATTGCTTTGTAAATCATGCTTAATTCAATTAAGCATGATTTATAAAGCATAAAAGCATAAAATCTTGAAAAATGTTTTAATCTCAACCATTCATTTTTTGAGGTGAATGGTGTAGATTCATTCTAATTTAGTACAAATCAAATTTTAGTATGAGATGGACCTCCTTTTGTCATATATATTATGCTTAAAATTTATTATATTTTTCATATATTTTGCTTAAAAATATATTTTCTTATTCAATAACTAATGTTTTGTTGTTATATACATTTAGCTTAAAAGGCATAAAATGATTAAAAACAAAACCTAAACTATTGATATGATTAATTTAAAATTTTATATTATTTTTTCTTTAATACAAACTTTATTTTTGTTGGGCGTTGAATTTTACAGCCTTCTATAATTTTCAATATTCGTATTTATAAAAATTATTTCTAATTGTAGTGATAAGACGTGGACCATGAGAAGTTTGAGTCCGGAAATATATATAATCCATTCTCAAATATATGTTATTATTGAGTGAGAGTTTTCAACACGTATAAAATATTAACTTGGATGAAAATCAACAGTAGACTAAGACCACTCCCTTTCCAAGCGGGCGTGATTTTTCTTTGTCTAAATCAACATCATAATTGATGATTTTCTTTATTCAAACATTCTGAATTTGAAATTTGCTACGTAGAATCGTAATTGAGATCTCAATCGTGACCCATGCATCAACGAAGACTTTTAGCATAATAATATAAAATAATTTATTGTATTAATATTTATGATAAAAAAAATTAATCAATTATATATATAAAGTGTTATTGTATTTATGTTTCAATAAAAAAATACGTCAATTCCGCATCTATGATGACCAAATCCATTAATTCTGCATTAAAAATACTGCTTTATTTTATATCTATATCTATAAAATACATTAAAATTTAAAAGAGTTTTACCCTCGTATCACATTTTTAGTAATATTTAATTTAAATTATTGTCTAATCAAAGTCAAAAGACTAATCTACCTTTATACAATCTCTTATATTTCAATTTTCATGTATCAAATTGTTGGTGACACTAACACTTTGACACCTTAGTGTTAAACTTACCCTTCCATGATGTGACACGACGGTTGTAACCGTTTCCTATTTTTTGGGGACGTGTATCTAAACCCTAAATTCAGTTTTTCTTAGATCCTAAATATTTGGGATCGTGTATATTATTATCCCTAACCATATATTATTATATATTATTGTTTTTACTTGTTCCTAAATAATAGGGAGTGCTCCAAAATTAAAACCACTCACCCCTATTTTATAGGGAACGATTTTGCTTTGTTTTTTAGTTGTTTTACAGGTCATAAATAATATGGGAGCACCTCCACAATCAAACCATTCACCCACTTGAGTTATGTGGTTGATTCAAGCTAAAGCAAAGGATCAAATGGAAGTGGGAGGAGATCATGGTCCACGTCTGAAGTAGTGGAGAAGTGGACATCATCTTGAGTGCTCCAAGTTTGAATAAATAGGCAGATCGATGCTGGAGAATGCTGGGTGATTATACTACATTCTTATACATATTCTCTTCAAAATCGGTCCAGCCTTGCACGTGCTTTCAACCTTCCACGAATCAACTAGCTTACGGCGGAATCTATCTCCGGAGAGTTAATCCTACGGTAGAGGAGTCTTGGGGTAGTCTCGTGTTAGTTTGGTAGTGCGTTTTTCCCATAGTTGTTGTCTCAACTTCTATGTAAAACGAAGTTTCTTCAAGGGAGTGAACCGAGAAGGAACTAAGCTATTTATTATTTGCCTTACTGTGTTAACTCGTTTTTCATAGTGAAGCTATTTTGTCGTAAGGCCGTCTGGGTATTAACAATAAAACCCAGATAGATTATTCCGCTGTGTATTACTCTTTAACACCGCACTCTAACATCAAGGTGTTATACTCTGGTGAATCTTTAACACTTACGTGTTAAAGTAGTAAATTCAGGCACTATATTCTCTCAATTGGTACCAGAGCAACTACTTGACGGACTAAGTAGCAAGTTCCTGCAGTGCAAATTTACTACTATGAATTCATCGAATTCAGTAAGAAGACCACCTATCCTTAATAGTTATGGCGATAACTACTCTCTATGGAAGTCAAGAATGAAGATGTACATCAAGTCATTGGATGAAAGAGCATGGGCTGCTGTGATACATGGATGGATACCTCCAAAAGTGTCAGTACCAGATCCAAAGGATTCAGATACGTTGTTGGTATCACTCAAACCGGAACGACAATGGACGCAAAGTGAAAGGGAAATCTCTAACTTTAACACTAGAACATTTAATGCTATACTTGCTTATGTTGATGCTGCATGCTTCAGGCTCATTTCCAGGTGTTCAGAAGCAAGAGAAGCATGGTGGATACTTCAAGAGAAGTTTGAGGGAACTCTTAGCGTTAAAAGAACAAAGATGCAGATTCTTACCAACAAATTTGCAAATTTGAGGATGTTGGAAGGGGAGACCATCTCATCATTTTATCATAAAATGATGTCCATGGCAAACGAAGCTCGCACTCTAGGTGAACCAATCAGCAATGAAAGACTGGTCAGCAAGATGTTGGAGTTGCTGCCAGAAAAGTTTAACATCAAGGTGTCTGAGATCAAAGAAGCAAGAGATGTTGAAACTTTGAAGATTGTAGAATTGGTCAGGTTTTTGACTATATGAGAAATAAATATGGTGGAACAAAAACTGGAGTACAAAAGCAAGAGTTTAACCTTCCATTCAAGAGACATTAGAGACACAAGTTCAACAAAGAAAGATTCAGATATTGAAGAGCCCATCTATGATATCTATTTGCCTCAATGGAGAATAGAGGAATGTGAAGATGAGGAACATGTAGAGGATGATGTTTTTGATGATTGTTGCTTCAACAATGTCAATGTTTCAACACCTTTGTCTAACATTCTAGTGTCAGAGAATGGTGCTCACAGGTACGAAATGGTCGAGCAAAATAATATTTCTTCTTGCTATACTAATGATTTCAGGGTTCAAAGTTTGGAAAGTAACAAAGATATCCAGAAGGATGTTAAACAAATTAGTCATCATTTCAAGTTTGTTGACAATGAATGTGAGAAGCAAAAAGAGGAGAATGTTTCTCTTACACTAGAAGTGTTTCCATTTCAAAGGGAGATGGAGGTAAGTATGTTTAGATTTAGAGTTTGTATGGCTGACTTAGCATTTGATAAATTTAGACTTGATGAAATCGTATCTACAGGACATGATGATAGTTTATGATATATCAAATTATTTCTTACATATCCTATATTATGTAAGCATGAAAATTATACAATTAATTTATTTAAGGAAAATACTGCTTTGAATAATAGAAAGTCTAAAGGTGTGTTAAAGTCTTGTATGTGTCAGAGACTTAGTCATGCTAAACTTTTGAGTACTCAACAAGTTACTGATGTTAATATGAGTTTCTACTATGTTAACCATCTAATGGTATTAGTCAATATTATGAGATATATTTAGGTAATACTTTGTTGAAGACAAATGTTGCAGGTACATGGTACTCTGACAATAGGTGTGTTAGACATTTGACAAGCATTGAAACTATCAACATATCAGTTTTTCAAGAACCCCTGTCCTTTAACAAATGTTATCAGGTCGATCAAGTTCAAAAATCCTCCTTAATCAAGCCTGATGAAGATGACATATGGCGCCAAAAGATCAGTCACATAAATGTTGGAAACATTCAAAAGCTACTCAAACATATGAGTGTTAAAGGAATATCTAAACTAACATTCAAAGTTGATAAGGTTTGTGACTCTTGTCTGAAAGGTAAGCAGACAAGGTCATCTCATTTTATGTTGTGCATGATTTATACTGCTCATTTCTTTGAGTTAATATATATGAATTTGTTAGAGTTCATTGATTTTGAGAGTTTTGATAGAAATAGATATGTTGTTGTTTGTGCCTTTTCTAGATGTGTTAGAGTTGAATTTATGAGAGTAAAATATGATATGCTTTCTTGGCTTAAAAGGTTGTGTAGAAAGTTTCAAAAAGTTCATCATTCAAATCTGATTATAATTGATTTCGTGAATGATGAGTTTTCTAACCTTTGTGAAAGTAAATGTATCTCTCTTGATTCTTTTGCTCCTAAATCTCTCCAACATAATAGTTTTATTGAAATAAGAAATGACACATTAGAGAATATGGTTGAGATAATGTCACATTCTGAAAGTTTGTTTATTAAAATTGAGTGCACATCTTTTCATTTAATGAATATAGTTAATCTAAGACAAGATACTGAAATTAACCTGTATGAATATTTGAAAGGGAATAAGCCAAATCTTAGATATTTACATGTGTTTGAATTTGTTTGTTATATTTTAGATAATCATGATTATCTTATAATGTTTGATTTAAGATACAATGATGATTTTTTCCTTGAATATTTCCATAATAGTAATGTTTATTGGGTGTTCGACTTGGATACTCAAATTATCCAAGAATCTATGAACGTGGTTTTTGATGAGGCTGGTTCTATATTAGACAAAAGAGAATCTAAAGATATGTCTCAACTGATTGAAACTGACCTAGTTACTACAACCAGTTTGGTGGTCAGATCATCATCAATTTCATTAACAGTTTATGACACTGACTCAAACAAAGAGGACAACTCTGACACCTCGGTGTCAAACTCTGACAGAAGGGAACCACCCCTCCGGATGGAAAAGAATCACTTTGCCTCCCAGGTTATTAGAATGATCTCTGAAGGAGTTCAAACTAGTAAGAAATATCAAGTAAGCTACAATGAAATATTAAGAATGGTATGTACCTTATTTGTGTTTAACTCCACTCATGTTAGTAGTTATATTTCATTAACTAGACCTAAGAATGTTACTGAGGCTCCTAGTGATGTGACTTGGATAATATCGATACAAGAGGAACTTAGTCTGTTTGTGGCGAATAATGTTTGGACTTTAGTAACTAGACTAGATAACAAGAACATAATATGTACTAAGTGGATTTTGAAACATGAGACGAATGAACATGTCAATGTTATACGAAATATGTCTAGACTTGTAGCTCAAAGATATGCTAGAGTTGAGGGGATTGATTTTGATGGAACATTTGGACCAATAGCTAGGTTAGAGTCTATTGGACTTGTGATTTCTATTGTTTGTGCTTCCAATTTCTTCTTATTTCAGGTAAATGTCAAATATGCACTTCTTAATGGAGTGTTAAATGAGGAATCCTTTGTTGAACAATCTAAAGGATTTGAGGACCAACATAAACCCAACAATGTTTATAGACTCGAGAAAGCACTACATTGGCTAGAGAAAGCTCCAATGTCTTGGTTCGCTTGGCTAAATGAATACATCCTTGAAATCAACTTCACTCAAGGTAATACTGATAAGACCCTCTTTATCAAGCATATAGGGAAGGAATTTATGATAACTCAGATATATGTAAATAACATAATTTTTCAAGCGACTGATGTTAAACTTGTAGAAAAGTTCATCACCAGTGTGTCAAAGATGTATGAAATAAGTATGATAGAGGAGTTAAATTATTTCATAGGCTTTCAGATCAAGAAATCTTTAGAAGAGGTAATTATATCTCTAATCAAGTATGCATCTAGTATGATTAAAAGGTCTGGTCTTGAATTAGCAAAACAAATGAGAACTCCTATGGGGTCTAGTGTTAAACTGAGTAAGGACAACAGAGGTGTTGATGTTGAACCTACGTTGAATTGGGCTATGATCAGAAATCTACTATACCTTACTACTAGTAGATCTAATATATTATTTAGTGTTGAAGTTTGTGCACGATACCAAGTCAACCCAAAGGAGTTCCATCAAAAAGCTTTCAAGAGGATGATTCAATATATCTCAGGTACTCCAAATGATAGACATTTTTACAAAAGCTCGTGATTCTGAAAGATTTTCTTTCCTCAGAAACACTCTTGGAATGTATAATCCTCCTTATTGAGGATTCACATTTTCTTAAAATAATATTAATAATAATAAAATATTTTTTTTTTATTATTGTTGTTTTCTATTTGTCAAGGTCTGACACTTAGTGTTAAAGTTTGCAAGATCTACCGACTGTTATGTTACCTGTTATAAAATCAAAGGCACAAGAGTGAGGCCAGCTGGTTATAAAACATGGGTGTTTTGATCTGATTTTTTTTTCTGCAAGTGAAGTACTATGAACAGGATGTTGATAGAACACTGCTCATGTGGAACAAACAAGCTGAAAAGTGTCTCAGACTGATTTGCTTCAACAAATACTGGAAATTGGACGTGATTAGACACACAATTTTTGTGGAAAATGTTGAAATCATCTTTTTTCGGGCATCTTGCGTAGCTTTGACACTCCGGTGTTGAACTTTGACTGGTTCGTATTATAGTAATAAAAAAAATAAAAAAAAATAATAAATAAAAAAAATCAAGAGCTTTTGGTCTGTTATTTGTGTTGGAATTGGTTACAATATATATCATTCGGTTACTTTGAGTTTTTATCCCAAATCTTTTGGATATGTTGGTTAAGATGTTAGTGGGTTGAAGTTGAGATAGTGTTGATATAGGATTCCTTACTTGTAGGATTAGTGGTTGTGCATAATTTTTCTTTATTTATTGATTTGTTATTTTGTCATATCATGGCCTACTAACTCCAAAGTCGAAAAGAAATTTTTTTTCTCTCTCTAGTGTTAGTGTTGCAGGTTCTCTCTCAACTGCTCTCCAGTGTTTGATGCTTCCCTTCGTCAATCTGTGAAGACTCCGAAAGATCTCAAGATTTTCAGCGAGTCACTTGATCAACCAATGGCATCCAAACAAGAAGATATCTTCTCTCATGCGAATCCAAAAGGTGTTACTCTCTTTAATTCTTCAAGCCCAAAATCCAAAGAACCACTATCTCCATCACCTAAACACCCTACTGAAACCTGGCCACTAGTTCCCACTGCTGAGAAAATTCCAAACCCTCCTCAAACAGAAAAACATATCTCTTCAACTGCTACTCTCACCAAATCTGATGTTAACCCACATCCTAAGCCTCTCAAATCACAGTCTGACACTCAGATGTTAGAAAGTTTGAAGAAGAGGCAAACTCTTGACGCTGAGACTGCAACAATCTGGATGACACCTTCCCTTGCAGAGATTTTCCCCGGAGAATTTGAGAACTCTCTCAACCTTGATAACCCAGGAGAAGGCGGTGTCAAAACTGTTTCTGGCCATGACTCTGACACTAACATGTTACACTAACATGTTAGAGTTTGTCTCATTTGATGAAACTGCATCGCATGACAATCATAAAGTGGATATGTATGATCTAGCGGAAAGCTCTGAGCATGATTCTGAAACTGACCAAAAAGGGAAGAAGATTGACTCCAATAAAGAATGCTACCGTTCACACAGAAGAACAAGCTGATTTCATCTACCGCATTGGTAAAGGTTTCTCCTCCACTTAGGTTAAATTGTTATTGCTAACATCTTGTGTGCAGTAACAATGTCCAAAACATCAATGTGTTCAACTCGAATGAAAGATCTGTTTTCTGATCCAACACATCTGGTGTTCAAGCAAACTCTAACCCTCTCACACAAGCGATTCAAGAATATCCCCTACACTATGAGTGATGAAAGTGACGACTAAAAAGGTGGAAGATGTTCTGCAGCAGACAAAGGACTTGGAACAAGCTTTCCATCCAGCTACCATTCAGGGGGAGACATTCTGACACCCAAGGTGAGACTTGTGATGATCATTTTTGTGATGGTTGATCCATTGGTTTTATTTCCATCTTTGAATGTTTTGATATTTTATCATGGCTTCTCCAATGTTTTATCGTGGTCACTAGCTATTCCATGCTTGGTTTGGAATGGAAGCTGGAAGGATAAGCTTAAGGGGGAGATTGTCGGTGTCGATAAACATCACAATTCGACACTTTGATGTTTAAGCTTACCCTTCACAGCTTCATATGATTTGCTTAATTGAGTATTTTGTAGTGGATGATCCATATTTGGTTTTTGCCTATGTTTGTTATGGTTGACCCATTATGTTGGATGTTTGTTATGGGTGAACCATAAGTTTTGTTGGTCTTTATCATGGTCGATCCACTTTTATTCTCTGTGTTATGGTTGATCCATATGTTTGGTCGTTTGAGTATTTATCATGGCTAATCCATGCGAAGTTTTTTTTGGAAATGGTTGCAGGAAGGATAAGTTTAAGGGGGAGATTGTTGGTGTCAATGTTAGACTTTTCCAAAGTCTAACACTAACACTTTGACACCTTAGTGTTAAACTTACCCTTCCATGCTGTGACACGACGGTTGTAACTGTTTCCTATTTTTTAGGGACGTGTATCTAAACCCTAAATTTAGTTTTTCTTAGATCCTAAATATCTGGGATCGTGTATATTATTATCCCTAACCATATATTATTATATATTATTGTTTTTACTTGTTCCTAAATAATAGGGAGTGCTACAAAATTAAAACCACCCACCCCTATTTTATAGGGAACGCTTTTGCTTTGTTTTTTAGTTGTTTTACAGGTCATAAATAATATGGGAGCACCTCCACAATCAAACCATTCACCCACGTGAGTTATGTGGTTGATTAAAGCTAAAGCAAATGATCAAATGGAAGTGGGAGGAGATCATGGTCCACGTCTGAAGTAGTGGAGAAGTGGACATCATCTTGAGTGCTCCAAGTCTGAATAAATAGGCAGATCGATACTGGAGAATGCTGGGCGATTATTCTACATTCTTATACATATTCTCTTCAAAATCGGTCCAGCCTTGCACGTGCTTTCAACCTTCCACGAATCAACTAGCTTATGGCGGAATCTATCTTCGGAGAGTGAATCCTACGGTAGAGGAGTCTTGGGGTAGTCTCGTGTTAGTTTGGTAGTGCGTTTTTCCCATAGTTGTTATCTCAACTTCTATGTAAAGCGAAGTTTCTTCAAGGGAGTGAACCGAGAAGGAACTAAGCTATTTATTATTTGCCTTACTGTGTAAACTCGTTTTTCATAGTGAAGCTGTTTTGCCGTAAGGCCGTCTGGGGATTAGCAATAAAACCCAGATAAATTATGCCGCTGTGTATTACTCTTTAGCACCGCACTCTAACATCAAGGTGTTATACTCTGGTGAATCTTTAACACTTACGTGTTAAAGTAGTAAATTCGGGCACTATATTCTCTCACAAATAATTATTAGACAATAGACAGAACCATAACAAAATCTCATTTTATTTAATTTTGTATTGGTACTCTCATTTCTAATTAAATTAGCATGTTAACTGATAAAATTGTAAAATTAATTTATTTATATTAGAATTTCAATAGGTATATATATCATTTATGTAAAATACCCATTGAAATACTTCCATCCAATTAAAAATAATTTTGTATTATAAAATGGTTCATATTTATTTTTAAAAAAATTAATAATAATTTAATTATATTACATTTTAAAAAAATTAAGGATTTTGGTTTTTAAGAAATAGGTTGGTCTGGCGGGGCCATTTAGCCCGTGGCCGTTTAACTTGATTCATTTCGGTTAAATATTTTTTCTCCCGAACTCGATGTTTAGCTCGGATTATCCGGATCAATTCAGGCTAAATTCTGGTTTTATATTCCTTCCCATGCTCCTCTATCTTTAGCTTCGGCCTGGCCTCCGATCCTCAATCCGTAGACAGGCGGAACGCCAACCTACTCAGAGAGAGAGTCAAACTCGCCTTCCCTAGCCCCCCTTCGTTGTGGGTCGCGCCTCACCGCAGGCATATGACTGATGTAGGTTAACATATAAGTAAATCTATATAAATAATATCACACAATAAAATTATTTATATATTTATTGCACTTAGCCTATATTAGTCGAAAAGTAGAATGGAAAAATGAGACAAATTAAATGTTTTGAGAATAAATACTCATATATTGCCATGGTATAGTCAATAGTGTACTGATAAAATTGGCAGATACGTCCACACGTTCACGTGAGAAGCGAATGGTTTGTCTCATCCTTAAATGAGATGGAATAAGAAATCTCTTCCACCCTAATATTAATAATATAATTCAATTAAAAACCCTAACCTCCTCTCGAAAGACTTTGGATCGATGTACAAGTCTTTCCACTTGTAGCTTTAAATCAACAAACATTATGTGATCCCCTCCCTTCACGAACATTAAAGCAGCATTCACAATGTCCATTTCGTTGCTTCCACAATTCTATGTCATCATCCCTTCACTCTTAATAATTATCAGCATGACAGATTTGAGTGATGCATACAAGCATTGCCTTGATGACCAGAAAACACTCTTGCTGCAACTGAAGAACAACTTCACGTACAATCCTGCTGTTTCAAGAAAGCTGGTGCAGTGGGACGGAGGGGCTGATTGCTGCCGGTGGAACGGCGTCGAATGCGATGCTGCAGGCCATGTTATCAGTTTGCAGCTCGACCACGAAGGCATTTCAGGCGGAATCAAGAATTCATCAAGTCTAGTAAGTCTCAGACACCTTGAGAAGCTCAACTTGGCACACAATTCACTTAATGGCACCATTCCTGACTCTCTCTTCACTCTTCAAAGTCTCGAGCTTCTCTCCCTCTCTAATAACTTGTTTCATGGCAGTCTCCAGCTGAAAAAGATTCAAAGCCTTCACAATCTTACAACCCTTGACCTTTCTCACAACACCTTGTCCGTTGATGCTACTGCCTTTGATTTAAATTTCTCTCGAATTTCCCAACTTAAGAAGTTAAGCCTCTCTTCCTGCAACCTGCACAAGTTTCCTGATTTTATTCAAGGATCCAACTTGAGTCTTTTGGACCTCTCGCTCAACAAGATTACAGGGGAAGTGCCCAGTTGGATTTGGGAGATAGGAAATGGAGGACTCTATCATGTGAATCTTTCTCATAATCTGTTGGTTGATCTGCAAAAGCCTTACCACATTCCCAGCTTTCTTTCTAAACTGGACTTGAGGTCGAACCAGCTTCGGGGCGAGTTGCCCCTGTTGCCGCGAGGTGCCTCCTACGTAGATTACTCCAACAACATGTTTGACAAAGCCATTCCTGTTGAATTTGTGAGCTCCAATTTGTATCTGATATACTTATCTATTGCAAATAACAGCATCAGTGGATCCATTCCCACGTGCATTTGTAGTGCTGATACCACTCAGATTCTTGAATTTTCTTTGAATAACTTGAGTGGTAGCATTCCTCCATGTATTGTAGAAAATATGTCCAGTCTTCAAGTGCTGAATCTTTATGGAAACAACATCAGTGGTGAGATCCCAGATAAGTTCTCCACCAGTTGTGGTCTTAGGTATCTTAGTTTGAGCCGCAACAGTTTGGGAGGGAATTTCCCCAAGTCTTTGGGGAATTGCAAATCATTGGAGTTCTTGAATGTTGAAGATAACAAGATTGAAGATAGCTTCCCATGCATGCTATCGTCGAAATTGCGAGTTTTAGTGCTGCGCTTCAACAAATTCATTGGAGAGGTGAAATGTGGTGAAAACTGGCCAAATCTCCAGATCATTGACGCATCATCCAATAATTTAAGAGGAGATCTGCATGGTGTAAGCTTCTCAAGCTGGAAGAGAATGGTGCGAAACAGTAGTGCACAATTGAAGAGAGCGATCATTAGAGATGTGCCTCCCAATTTCTATTTCTCGCCAGCGGAGCTTACAACTACAAGGATATTCAATATAATTGATTTGTCCAGCAATAATTTCACAGGGGAGATGCCGGATGCAATTGGTGATCTGAGGTCACTTGCTATTCTCAACTTGTCCAAGAATGCTCTCACAGGCGTAATCCCCAAATCATTTGGTAACATGAGCTATCTTGAAGTACTGGATCTCTCAGTGAACCACCTCATTGGGGCGATTCCACAGGAGCTTGCACGACTCAGTTACCTTTCGGTCTTAGACTTGTCCTTCAACAAGCTGGACGGAAAGATCCCAACTGGCGCCCAATTAAACACATTCGATCATTCTTCTTACTTGGGAAACCATGGTTTATGTGGTAACCCTCTGATCAAAAGATGCAATAATATTAGTAGGAGTCATGGAAAGGAGTCATCATCATCATCCCACATGCCAGTGCCACTGCCAGTGAGCAAAAGCAGTGATGGAAATGAGTCATGGCGTGGAGAGAAAGAGACTATATCTGCTGCGCTTGCAGTTGCAGTTGCTGCTGCCCTTCTCTCGCTACTGCTACTGTCCTAGTATCAACAACATCACATAATGCATCTCTTATTTCTGCAAAACTTGTATTATACATAATGTCAAATCAAATTTCCCAGATTTTTCATTTTTCTATAAAATCTCAAAAACAAGTAATAAAGTTCAATATTTCTTAATGAATCTCATCTCATCTCATATTTAATTTGTTGGGATTGGTCAATCCAATTGTCTCACAATGAGGAAATAAAGAAATGGTTCCTTATATATTCGGTACGAAATGTAAATGGTATATCCAAAATTTTAGAATCTCATACCGTTATTTTACCTTAGATTTTCGGTACGGTATCATATTACCATTAATGTATCATATCGTTTCATTAATGATGGTATATCAAGATTTTGATATTTTTAATACTTTTTCCATACGATATATATGGTATAACGATTTTTCAGTATATTTTCCCACTCCTAATTATAAATACACCCGAGACATTTTGGTAAAGATGGTAACCGGCTACAGGGGCGGATCCATGTTAAATATTGGGGGTACAACTGTACCCCCAAAAATAATTTTTGTTTTACTATATCGTATCTTTATTACTATATATATATATATATATATGTCAAGATTAAATTTTTTAGATTGACAGTTATTTATTTTGATGTGGGTGGTTATGCAATTTAATGATGCATAACATAATAACTAAAGAAGCATAAAATACTAACCAATCAAGCATGTTTAGCATTTTAGCACAACCAACATTTTAGCACATGATCCGCTCCCTATATATATATATATATATATATATATATATAGGGGTGCATTCATGGTTGAACATGTGTCCATGAATGAACAAAGACCAAAATCCAGCCATTGATTTCGAAAATAAACGTCCCAGATTTTCTGTTGCCATTTATCATTGTTGCTAGCTTCTTCTATCATTGAAAGGGCAAATTAGTCCTAAACAGGAAAAAATTGAAATGGAATTAAATCTACATGCTGATTTTTCGGATTCAGTTACCAAATCAAATCCCCCACGATTTTTTTCATTATTATCATATAAATTGGAAAGAGAAAATACACCACGATTTATTCCATAATCTTAAGTTAATCGTTATCATTGTTTATGACTTTGCGTGTCATTATATATGGCTTTGTGTGTCATTGTAAGGTAATTCTGTCAACTTCCACTAATATATTATCGTTAAATGTATAAATAATTTTAATTATTCGTACAATGATATTGAATAAAGATAACAATGATCTTAAAGGTGTATTATAAATCAATTAAGATTAAAACGATAATTTTGATAAAATGATATTTAATACAGGTAACAATGATAATATAAATAGCGTACAATGCTACATATTAACTGAGTTCACACAATGTAGAGAATAAATAAACAATTATCAATTCATTAAACAGGAATTCGAACAATGAAACATTCATTCAAAAATAATGACACATATTTAAAATAACAACGATAATATCAACATCGTACAATGCTACATATTAACTGAGTTCACACAATGTAGAAAATAAATAAACAATTATGCAGAAGGATGATTTGATCTTAAGGATGACATAGCCCATGTCGGAGTGACTGATAATAGTGGGAGGAAAAAAATTGTCCCACTCACTCCTTTTCTCCTCCGCCTCTGCCTCAAACGACTGGATTGAGTTTGATAAATTAAGACATACCCATGCCAATGTAGTTTGGGGAGATGGCACTAAGGAAAGCAAATATGCTAGTTACTACAGCGATGCTTAGAAGACGTACCCTGGTGACCAAAAATAGCATTTGAAAGTCAGTAACAATACCATCAATTTAAATGCTACAATAACCACAGAAAATCAAATTATTAAGTAAATACAATAACGACTGCTGATGCGTATGAAGCGAAGATGATGAAGTTCCAAATGATGATTGGAGTCTCTGCATAGTCTCACCATTACCTGAACAAAAATCTTCATGGCCGCGGTTCAGCAGAAGATTATCCGCCGCAAGATGGGCTGGGTGATGGTGGGGAAGGGGGCGGCGAGGGGCTGGGTGATGGTGGAGATGACGGCGTCGAGGGGGCGTCGAAGTGCGATGGAGGAGATTAGGTTTTCTGCAAAGTAAATGTAACGTTGAATAATAATTATAGGATAAAGACATTTAATTGAGAATGAAGTATAATAATTATGGGGAAATATATTTAATTGCATGAAATTAGGGATTTCCATAACTAACAGTTTTATATAAATATGTGATACCTATATTACCCTTTACTTAATATAAAATTAATTAAAAAATGACACGTGGCACATTATGGGACGTCCAAATTTTAAGATGAATGGCTGGATATATGGTCATTATTCATTCAGTACATATAGTTCGGATTTGAACGCAACTCTATATATATATATATATATATATATATATATATATATAGAGTGGTGATCATATGAGAATAATTTTTAGTATGAGAAATGAGAATAAATCTCAGCCTTTGATCTTCTCATCTCAACGCTCAAGATCTATTTATTTCCGTGAGCAGTTTTGGTCCATTATCCTGCATTGTTACATAATTAAGGATATTTTTGTAATTTAACTTTTTTTTTTTCAAACTTAAATCAAATCTCACTTAATATTTGTCCAGATTTTTTATTCCTTTTTTATGCAACCAAATTTTTATTCTCTTCTTCGTGCGATCCTATTTCTTCTTCGTCGTCTCCGTCGTGGAGTCCATCTCGCTTGTCTCCTTCCTCGGTTTCTTCTTCGTCGTCTGGTCCGTCAACTCCGCCGTGGAGTCCATCTCACTCGTCTTCTTCCTCGGTTTTTTCTTCATCTTTTGCGATTGCACGATCGATGTACGCTTCAATTATGCTTCCTGCGTGCTTCGATTATTCATCTCTAGCGGTCTGTGGCGGCGGGTGGTGTTTTTGGTGGTTCAGATTTTAGTTTGATCGTAGATTTCATCTCTTTATATGATGTTTGAATTCTGTCAACTAAGTGTTTGTTGTTTTGCTTGTGTGAGTCGTGAGCTATTATACTGCATATTAGTTCCTCTAAAGATGCATGAAGAATTGTCAATAATGAACTATTCAAAAGTTTATTTATTTTAATGTATTAGCTCTTTTAAAAATGCACATTAGTGCTTCTAAAGATGCACGTAGAATTGTCAATAATGAATTACGAAATCCTTATTGTTAGATTATGATTCTTTTGAGTAGATATGGTAAGAATATTCAAATAAATTAATCTTTTGAGTAGATATGGAAATCAGATAATCTTCATTATTTTTTAATAATATTCCCATATCAGATTAGATATGGATATCCAGATTTTGATACACACAATATTTCCTTATTAGAGAGATTAATTTTTTTTTCGTAATGAGATATAATGCATGTTTTCTTAGATAAAATGCATGATTGCTAAGATAAAATGCACAATATTGAAGATAAAATGTCGTAAGTAGAGGGATTAAGCATTTTATTTCGCAATGTAATGTTAATGCAGGATATTGCCCTTAAAATGAACAAAATCGTAGTTAAAATGAACAAAATCGTAGTTAAAATACAGGTTGCTGTTTGTTTTTGATAATGTATTCTTACTGTTTTGACCTTTACTGCAGGATATTGGGGCAAAAATGCCGTCTTTTTTAATTTGCTGAGATTGAATCTTGTTCGTTTATTTATATATATATATATTTACATTATTTATCTATAACTTCACTTAATTAGTTAATTTATTCTTTCTCTATCTAATTTATCTTATAAATATATTTTATCAAATTTACTATATATTAAAACAAACTATTCCATATAATTACAGTTTTATCACTTTTCTTTTCAAAAATATTAATTTCATTTATTATATTTTATTTTATTTACTGTTTCTTCTACTATATTATACATATATAATAATCAATAATAAAATATAACAAAATTATATTTTTTCGCATTTTGCTTAAAATATTATATTTCGCCAATTTATTATATTTATTACTTCTTAAATAATACAAGTATTATTTTTAATGGGATAATTTTGTGCTTGTGAAAAAAAAAACTATTTTTGCAGGCTTTGTGTTTGATCTACTTATTTTCATTTTTAAAAAAAAATTATATACACAGTTGGACATATAGTATATAAAATTACTTATATAACGTATTAATATGTAATATTAATGAATAAAAATAAAAAATATAATTAAAAATAATTAATAAAAATATAAAATATAGAATATAGAATTAATTTGTTAATTATATATTGATATTGTAAAATATAACATACATATTCGATTCCTGTAACATGAGGATGTAAAACTAATTTTATATATAAAAAATTGTTTATGTTTTTTTATTTAATTATATTTGTACCCCCAATTCTAATCACCCGAATCCGCCACTGACCGGCTATTAACAATACTTAAACTGACCTGCATTAGAAAATTCACCATGTTCTATCAGTTTGTTGATCTTAATTTAAAAGCCATTGGGTTTTCTAAAACCTTTCATAAATCAAAAGGGAAATGAAATAGACCATGACAAGATTGATTAGGTTTAATGCACTCTGTTGAGGTTCGATTTGTGATGAAATAGGGACCTTTGGAACTTATGATAATTCAAATAGAATATGACCAAAAATACAAAGCAATAGAGAATATGTTCTTAAAATAATGAAATTGCCCTTAAGTAAATTCCAGAATACAAGTGTATAAAGCCTCAAAACGTGCGCAAAAATGAACTATCGGCGACCCTTTCATAGTTCAAGGGGGCCATTACAACCCTAGCTTACTTTGGAGGCAGTTCTAATCTTCGTGGGAGCCGTTGACAGGGGCCGTTGCGATTTCCTCGGGTCCACGGAGTTAGGGTTTCGGCTGGGCAAGGAGTTCTTCCCGTTGGCGGCGCGAGGAATCTAGAGGCGGTTCCGATCTTTGCGGGGGTTGTTGGTATGCGGTTCCTCAACCTCCTCCCGAGTTTTGCGCGTCCTGGGGTTTGAATTCGGCGTCCTCTTGGAGGGTCGTGTGTGCTGGTCCTGGAGTTCCTTGCTAGGACCTAAGGGTCGTAAGGACCTATGATGACTGTGGGTCATGATCTGGACCTCTAGGGTCGTGTTCTGCGGGATTGGACCTTGCTGATGGTCGGTTGGGCTTGCTCTGTTAGGCAAATCTTGATGGGTCTAAGGGAGCTTGGGAAAGCGAACCCTTTTTGGTTCGTTGCCGTCACTACTAGACCCGGGCCTGGTTCCTACAGGCCAATCACTTTTGGGCCCAATAATAGCCTCTTCGGGCTTGGGGTTGAGTGCTAGGGAGGCCTCAAGGCCGAACAGTTGGGTCGTACCTGTCGTACGCAAGTACCCAAAGCGCAGAAGTTCTGAGCTCCTCGTAAGGAGGCATCGGGAGCCTTAGAGGGGACCTCGTGAGGTCCCTATCTCCTTTGGATGGTCGGTTCCCCGTGGGTGAACTCGACGAGCGTAAGATCCTACGTGGTGGATTCTTACATGGGAACGCAAGTGGCTCTGTAGAGCTATCTTGCGGGCTCAAGTCATGGGTCCGGAACCACGAGATAGGAGGGGGGACATCCCGTAAGATGTGCCGCTTTATGGGAGCTAGGCTCTCACGTACAGCACTTTGTGCATCCTCGTGGGGAATTCATTCGTAGAGTTTTGAGATTTTGTGAGGTTATTTTAAGGATTTTGGGGTCCTTCGACGAAGTCGGACCCTGAGGTCATTTCGGATCTCGGATTTACAATTTTCCGGGTGATGCGGATCGGGTTTTGTTGGATGGGTCGCAGTTTCGAAAGTCGTGCGCGGGAGTTATAGGTGGATTTGTTGCCTAGTGCGGGTGTAACCGTAAATACGTGGAAGTTGAGGGGTGGTTTCGAAAGATTCTTGGAAGGCGAACCATCGCCTGCAATAGAACGTCAAATCACCACCCTCTCCTCATTATTTGCTCGAGCTTCTCTTATTTTTCTCTGGCAAATTTCTCCGGCAGTTACGAACTTTTCCCTGCGCTCAATTTTTTTGCATAAGGTTAGTAGCCATTAATTCCGCCCTATCCCCTTAAGTTATTCCTGTATTGGCACGTGCTCTTTTGCTTGTTGTGGTAGTAAGTTGTGGGGTAGAATTCGGGGGTTCTTGGGCTTGTTTCCTTCTCATGTCGTCTCAGTCGGATTCCAAGAATAAGGGTAGCTGCTCTTCCCCGTTGTTTTCTGAGTCTTTGTCTTCTGATTCTTCAGCCTCAGAGGAGGTGGGCTCCTTTTCGTTGGGTAGAGGATCTCCTGAGATAGAGCAAGATGTTGAGGGTAGGGCTGCCTCTAGGCGTCTGATCGTTGAGGTGTCTTCTTCGTCCAGTGGAGAACCGCCGGTTTAGTCTGCAAGGTCTAGGACGCGGAAGGGAAAAGAGGTTAAGAGGGACCAGGTTAGGGATGCCGCTTCTACTGTGTCGGTTGGGCAATTGGTGGAAACCCTAGGTCAGGTGGCTAGGGTTCCTCCGAATTATAGGGTTCCCTTACCGGAGGAGAGGTGTTTTAGTCCCCCGTTGGGGTTTGTAGCTTTTTACCTGCCTATTCTGGAGAAGGGGGTTGATCTTCCTCTCCATCCCTTCTTTTGCAATGTCCTAAATTCATACGGTCTTTACCCTTTTAATCTGTCTCCCGTTAGTTGGTGTCACATGGTGGGTACGTTCTTGATCTTCATGGATCAAGGTCTTGGCCTTCCCTCCGTTCGTGAATGGCATTATCTATATCGTCTCAATCTCTACTGCCCTGGGTATTATTATGCCACGAAATGGATAGGGGACCGATCGCCACTGGTCACGGGTACCCCCAACAATTCTTCCAAATGGTGGAGCCGGTGGTTTTTCCTCAGAACGGACTCGGAGGACCCTGAGTTCACCCCGATCGGAGAGGATTCTCTAAGTTGGTTCTTGTCCCTCGGGTTATTTTTCTTTTGATTCTTTGCGGATTTCTAGCCTTCTCACGTACTGCTTGGGTGGTTGTTTTGCAGGCTTGAAGCGCATCGAGCTGACGAAGGCGGAGTCGAGGAGAGTGCACAAAGCATACGCTGCGGACGTTACATCGTGGAAGGAAGTGAGAGCAGGGACGAGCATTTTGGCGGACAGTATCAGGTACCCGGACGGCAGGATAAAGGCTCTTCCTTGCACAATGAGGGGAAATAAGGCGACGCGGGCAGCCCTGGCAGAGGCATTGAAGCTGAAAGAGCGGGCCAGGGGAGAGGCTGGTCAGTCCGAAAGGAAGCGCCCTTCGTCGGCAAGGCGTGCAAGCTCTTCTCCGCACAAGAGGACGAACATCGAGCATGAGGAGCTCATATCGCTTGCCCGGAGTCAGGAGGAGTCCCAGAGGGGTGACGAAAGGATGGAGGAACAAGTTGTGATTTTGGTGAAGGATGACCAGGATCAGCGCCGTGAAAGGAGGCGGCGAACCAGGGAGAGTGCGCATGAGGAGTCCCGGGAGAGGGACGCCGACAGGTCCCAGATCCAGCCTCCTCCTCCTCCTCCTCTTTAGGGTTGTGCTCCTGATATTGAGGTCTTCGTGTCGCGGGTCCGGCGGTTACTGACTGGCTCTGCGGTTGCCTTGGATGCCTCTTTGGGACAGGCTTTTCAGCGGGTGGCTGGAGTGGACCTCAAGGTCGTGGAGGTAATGGAGAAGGATTAAGTTTTCGTTCATGTTTTTGAAGAAGTTGATGTTTGTTGTGCCTCTGATATTTGAGTGTTCTTGTAGGGCGTAATGGAGCTGCTGGAATTTCACAAGGAGGTGGCCCTCCATGTTGAGGACCAAGCCAAGGAGTAGCTGAGGGCTCGGTCTGAGGGTCCGCGAGTCCGGGAGTTGGTGGAGAAGGTCCAGGAGCTTGAGGGAGAGCTGGGCAAGTCGCAGGAGGAGCTGGACAAGATGAGGAAGGGATCTTCTGAGGTGAAGAAGGAGTATGCTCGAGCTGTCGCGGAGGTGGATTCTCTCCGGGGGGAGATTTGCACGCTGACTGCTCAGCTAGGCTCGGCGAGAGAAGAGCTCCAGGTGCAGGATATCAACTTCAGGCAAGAATTGGGGAGTTTGGACGATGAGGTTGCTCGGCTGAGACGCGGAGAGGGCTTGGATTACTCCACCATCGTGATGTCCTACCTTTTCAGCGAAACTTACGAGGTAGAGGTGTGTTGAAATTTTATTTGCTTTCTATCGTTCTAACGTTCTTTGGACCCTATTGGCAGATGATGGTTGAGCAAGCCATGGGTGAGGTCCGTGCCCGCTTTGCTTTGAAGTTCCCCGACCTGAATATGAGCTTCCTGGATGAGCCCGAGGAGGGAACCGGGAACAAGGCGCCGTCCCCAGATCCTGTCAAGAATGATCAGCAGGAGGATCTTGTTCCGTCCCTTACTGGAGATGCTCCCCATCAAAACCTGAATGCCGAGGAGCCCCAGGGGGATGATCCGTCTGGTCAGCAGCCTGACCCCTCCGGGAACCCGAAGCCTTCTCAGTCTGCCGCCGCTTAACTCTGCTTTATGACCCTGCTATCTGAAAACTCTGTCGATTTGCTTCTTAATTTCTACAATCTGAACAACTTTTAATTTTTGTTTTAGCTTGACGATTAGTGCTTATGAATCGTGGCCCCCTATAGGTGCTAGTAGGGTGGCCTTTTGATCGTGAAGTTTCCTGCTGTCTTTCGTACGTGTTTTGCTGTGTGTTTGGATGCACTTTGTTGCTTTTCTTGTACTGAAGATGAGTGAGTGGGAATAGGAGAGGGTCGTAAGTGTGGGCGATGCGCTCAAGTTAGTACTTCGTATCGAAAAAAAATGACTAATAATTGAAAATGCGTTGAAAATAAACAAGATATAAAAGATAGGAAATGAGAGAAGGCGTATCTGGTAGATCCCTAGTTAGGAACCTGAACTCGATCTATTGGTAGTACCGCTTTAGGTGTTTGATGTTCCAACTATTGCATGTCGGTCTTCCATCAAGGTCGGCGAGGCTGTAAGCCCCTCAACCTGAGATTTCGGTTACCACGTAGGGTCCCTCCCATTGCGGGGCTAGCTTCCCTGCTTTGTCCTTCTTCGTGTTCTGGAACACTTTTCTTAAGACGAGGTCACCTTCTTGGAAGGTTCGGAGTCTTAGTTTCTTGTTGAAGAATTTTTTGACTTGTTGTCGTCTTTGTGCCATTCGCGCGTAAGCCTCATTTCTTACTTCATCGATTAGCTCACGACCCATCATGAGATCGTGATTATTGTCTTCAAGTTGGCAAAACTCGACCTTTGGACTTCGTACATGGGTTTTTATTGGTATCACAGCTTCTTCCCCGTAAGCCAGGGAGAACAGGGTAGTCCCAGTCGCCGTTCGGGGGGTCGTCCGATTGGACCAAAGGACCCCGGGCAGCTCTTCCACCCACCGAGACTTGTGGTCTTCTAACTTCTTCTTCAGTGTGTTGATTAGGGTCTTGTTGGTGGACTCGGCCAGCCCATTGGCCTCAGGGTACCTTGGTGTTGAAAACACAAGCTTGATCTTGAATTTTTCGCAGAAGGCCTTGACCTTGCTGCTCGTAAACTGAGCTCCATTGTCGGTTCGTATCTCCCTTGGGACCCCGAATCAACACATGATGTGGATCCAGAGGAACTTGATTACCTTTACTTCTCCTGTGTTCCTTAGTGCTTCGGCTTCCACCCATTTGGTGAAATAGTCGGTGGCTATGAGGATGTACTCCTTCTGGGCAGCTTGCCCACGATGTCCATCCCCCATGATATGAAGGTCCATGGGGTGATCGTTGCATGTAGAGGTTCAGCGCTGATGTGGGAGGTGGCCTCGAACCTCTGGCATTGGTCGCATTTTCTGGCGAACTCCCTCGCGTTGTGGCGCAGGGTCGGCCAGTAGAACCCTGCAAAAATCATCTTGTGGGCTAGGGACCGACCCCTAGCATGGTTCCCGCAGTCTCCTTCGTGAAATTCGTATAGTATTTGCGTTGCCTCAGGTTCGGTACATGGTGTCGTTTACCATTGTGTACCGGGCAGCTTGTCGTTCAAGTCGTATGGCTTTATTTCTGTTGGCTAGTTTGGTTCCATTTGTGAGGAACGATCTTATTGGTGTCATCTAGGAGGGTTTGTCCTCCGCGGCCACCGAAGCGACCTCTGCCTGGCTCGTGGCGATTGGATGTTCGACCCACGTGACTGGGATTAGTTTCTAGATCGGGGCGGAGATTGCGGTAGCTATACCGGCCAGAGCGTTGGCCATGCAATTTTCTTCTCGCGCGACGTATTTGATGTTGCATTCCTGGAAGGACTCTTTCAACTTCTTATTCTCCTCGTGATAGCATAGCAATCGAGACTCCATAACTTGGTATTCTCCGTTTGTTTGGTTGACCACCAGCTGCGAGTCGGTAAGGACCTCCACCCGCCTAGCTCCTAGTTCCTTAGCTAGTAGGGTGTCTCTTAGCAGGGCTTTGTATTCAACTTCGTTGTTGGTCGCGTCAAAGTTCAGTAGCACCGACCTCTGAAATATTCCGCCCCAGGGGCTGGATAAGTGTAGTCCGGCTCTGTTGCCGTGGACATTGCTAGCTCCATCTATGTGCAGGATCCGGGGTTCATCTGCCATGGACTCATGGTCGAGATGGGCCACTTTGTGTTCTGCCTGGATTTGGAGGTCGTTCGTGAACTCCGCCACGAAGTCTGCCAATACCTGTGATTTGATTAAGGTCCTTGGTTCGTACTCGATGCCATACCCTCCTAGTTCTACGGCCCACTTGAGCAACCTATCGGATAAGCTTGGTTTTGAGAATACCGTGCGTAGTGGGTATGCAGTCACGACCTTTATGGGGTGCGCCTCGAAGTTGGGTTTCAACTTCCGTGGGGAGTTGATGAGTGACAGCGCCAGTTTCTCCAAGGCGGTGTATCTTGCTTCGGGGTCCGGTAGGGCCTTACTGGCGTAGTGGACCAGGTGTTGAATGGTTTCGATTTCTCGTATGAGGACCGACCCTACCGCTTTTTCAGATACAGAGAGGTATAGCAGGAGGACCTCTCCAACTTTAGGCTTGGCTAGGACTGGAGGGCTGGTTAAGTAATGTTTTAATTCTTCCAGGGCCTTCGCGCACTCATCGGTCCACTCAAACTTCTTCCCTTTTTATGGGTTTGAAAGAATGCTTGCATCTTCTCGGTATATTTCACCACGAACCTGCTCAGGGCTGCGAGTCGGCCGGTAAGCCTTTGTACCTCTTTTGGGTTCTGAGGGTGAGGTAGTTGATGAATTGCTCTAATTTGAGTGGGATCGGCCACAATTCCCCTTTTTGTGACCATGTATCCCAAGAACTTGCCGGAGGACACCCCGAATGCACATTTGGCTGGGTTGAGCTTCATGTTGTACTTCTCAAGGGTTTGGAAGGCTTCCTGCAGGTGTGCCACATGGTCCTCTGCTTTGAGGGATTTGACCAACATGTCGTCAATATATACTTCCATGGTCCTCCCGATGAGTTGCTCGAACATTTTTTTGACCAACCTTTGATAGGTCGACCCCGCGTTTTTGAGTCCGAAGGGCTTCACATTATAACAGTAGATCTCTTTATTAGTCATAAAGGTCGTCTTCTCCTTATCCGAGGGGGTGCATTTGGATTTGATTGTACCATGAGAACGCGTTCATGAAACTCAGGAGATCGTGCCCTGCGGTAGTATTTACGATGCTATCGATGTGTTACAGCGGGTATGGGTCCTTGGGACATGTCTTATATTTAATAATGAATCTCATCTCATCTCATATTTAATTTGTTGGGATTGGTCAACTCAATTGTCTCACATTGAAGAAATAAAGAAATGGTTCCTTATATATTCGGTACGAAATGTAAATGGTATATCCAAAATTTTAGAATCTCATACCGTTATTTTACCTTAGATTTTTGGTACGGTATCATATTGTACCATTAAAGAATCATATCGTTCCGTTAATGATGTTATATCAAGATTTGATATTTTTAATGTTTTTCCGATACAATATGTTAACGATTTTTTTCAGTATTTTTTCCCACTCCTAATTATAAATGCACCCGAGACATTTTGGTAAAGATGGTAACCGGCTATTAACAATACTTAGACTGACTTGCATTAGAAAATTCACCATTTTCTATCCATTGGGTTTTCTAAAAACTTTCATAAATCAAAAGGGAAATGAAATAGACCATGACAAGATTGATTTAGTTTAATGCAGTCAACAAGAACTTGGTCCATTCACAGATAGGGTTGCAGATTGTGAAAAATATTAACCCAGTCTGGCATTCATTGCCTTAACATTTTCAAAATATATAATCCTAGCTAGAAATTGCATAATCACCTAATAACCATGCCACTCTAATGTTCATCCTTACTATTAAAACTTCTCTATCCTCTTACATTTTCAGCTGATTCCTTTGTAGGAAATGCAGGGTTATGTGGTTTCCTTCTCGACTGATTTGTCTGCATCAGAACATGAAGATTTGCAGTCAGAGAGGGAGATTGGGTTGGAATATGTATCAGGTGCACTTGGGCACTAGGCAGCAACTAGGCTGTGTTGTGTGGCTTCTTTTATTGGGACTTTGACATAATTGATGAGGGTATGAGCTCGTTCGTTAGCCAAAGACTGTAAATTAAATGAGGTAAATAATTATTACATACTTATTTTTCTGTGACTAGAATCACTTCCTTTCTAATTAAAGTTGTTTTTTTTTTTCTAGTTTTACATCTTCCCACAGAGTTGAGTTAACAAGTGCGAAACTCCATCCATCTCTTCTCTGTTTCTGCTTCGAATTCTCTCCCTCACTTGTCTAACTCTGCTTCTCAAAACCTCCCCTGTTTTCCCAACCACCACATCTCTGATCACTCTTGCTATCTCTTCCTTTTGCAGCCTCCCATCATCATTTCTTTTCACCTCCACGCCAACGCCATGCTCCGTCACCAGTTTAGCATTCACCGGCTGATCATGATGCACCGGCAAGGCTATGACCGGAACCCCAAACTCCATGCTTTCATTCAACGAGTTCCAACCACAATGGCTCACAAATCCACCAATACTACTATGGCTCAGAATATTGGCCTGTGGCGCCCATTTTTCGACGATTCTCCCTCTCTCTCCAACTCTCTCACGAAACCCTTCTGGCAATGCTTCCTCAACCTTCATCTCCTCGTCTTTTGGAAACCTGATGACCCAAATGAAGCTCACATTGCTCATCTCCAAAGCGCTCGCTATTGCAGCAATCTCTTCTTTCTTGAGAAAATATTCACTCCCAAACGAGACAAGCACGGTCGAGAACTCATCTCTATCTGGCCTAACCACTCCATCAGCTCAGCATCATCATCCTCTTCCCCTACGTATGAATTCTGAACTAAAGCACCGATTGCTATGACCCTTTTTTCCATAATCTCGGAGAGAGAATCCAGATATCTCCCCTCCATCTCTCTAGAGGTATTCATCACCAATATGACCCCATAAGACCTCTTCATGGCCTCATCATCAGGATCTTTCTCCTCTCTCTCATACGACTCAATCTCTGGACTCATGAAGGAGTAACTGCAGCCGGTTCCGGGCCAAAATGGCCATGTCTACATAAATCTATCACTTAGGGTAACTTAAAGCTATAATACATTTAGCTTAATTGACAGGTTTCAGTGATGTATTAATGAAGCAATGCCTGGTTGAGCAGAAAACAGTGTTGCTTAATCTATTGGGTGAACCTTACCACATTTCCAGCTTTCTTTCTCAACTGGACTTGAGTTCGAACCAGCTTCGGGGCGAGTTACCCCTGCTGCCGACGTCCATTTGTAGTGTTGCTACCTTTCAGGTTCTCGATTTTTCTTTGAATAACTTGAGTGGTAGCATGCATAAAGGTTTTCCGATTTGAGCAGAAACAATTTGAGAGGGAAGTCTCTGGCAAACTGCAAATCATAACAAGATTGAAGATAGTTTCCCATGCATGCTGATGCTATCGTCGCGAGTTTTACAACAAGTGCATGGTATCTTCATCTCTCAATCAAAATACACTACTGATATTCTTAAAGATTTGAATATGCTAGATTGTTCCCCCTCTTCCACTCCACTTCCACCAGGATTTCGTTTCTCCGCAGACGACGATCCTTCCTCTCCATTACTTGATGATCCCATGCAGTATCGGCGCTTAGTGGGTCGCCTGCTGTATCTGAATTATACAAGACCAGATCTCACGTATGCTGTGCAACAGCTCAGTCAGTTTGTTCATGCTCCTCGCCACTCTCATTGGCAAGCAGCCATGCATGTTCTACGCTATCTTTCCAGCTCTCCTTCTCGAGGTATATTCTATTCTTCGTCCAATAATCTGAATCTCCGGGTTTATTCTGATTCGGATTGGGGCGCATGCAAGACAACTCGGAAATCTTTGTCTGGGTTTTGCATTTATTTGGGTGACTGTATTCTATCATGGAAGACGAAGAAACAAACCACAATTGCTTGTAGCACTGCCGAAGCCGAATATAGAGCCATGGCCGCAGCTGTGCATGAGCTTCAATGGCTCACCTATCTTCTTAAGGATTTCAGGTGTCATGTCCAGCTACCAGTTCGTCTATTTTGTGATAATAAGGCTGCCATCTCCATTACAGAGAATGCTGTATTCCATGAGCGCACCAAACATATAGAAATAGACTGCCATGTTGTTCGCAATGCATTCAAGGATGGATTGATTGTTCCGACACATATTCCTTCTTCATCTCAACTTGCAGATGTCTTTACCAAGGCTGTTGCGGTCCATACATTTCATCATTTGTTGTCCAAGCTGCATCTATGGGAAGTGCAGCTTGAGGGGGGGCTATTGAGGATATATAAGGTGGGCAACACACACGAAGAAAGCAGCAGTCCGAATACACACTTGCATGGGAACATGCATACGTAACTAACGGCTAGGAAAGTTTGTTGAAGATATTTTGAGTTTGTTAGTCGGTTAAGTGACGCTAGATTGATCTAGAATCATCTTCTATCTTGTATAAATAAACACCATTGTACAGTGAGCTGAGATGAGTTCATATTCTCAGATGAATAAAATCACATTTTTTGTCTATCTTCACAAGGTGACATGTGGCCAAATCTTTCAGATCATTGACTCATCATCCAACAATTTGAGTGGAGATCCAAAAATGAAAAACTTGAAAATTCTGATTTTACATTTGTCGATACTAAGCAGGATTCGCAAAAAACAAAGAGAAGGGATATTGTCTCCTGAAAGCATTGCCATTGATGGTGATGGTTGGATAATTAGGACAATAGTAAGAGAATGATTCGTAATCCTACGACAACAACGTATGCAACTGCAGCAGATTCACTCTCCTTTCCATGTGATGACTCACTGCTGCTTATATTGAAACTTCTCTTCTCTCCGTGTGGTGATGCATTATTGCTAATATCGCATATTTTGATGAGAGGGAAACCACATAAACCAAGGTTTCCCAAATATGAATCATCATCAAATGAGCTTAATTGGTGGCCAGATGGGATCTCTCCGACCAGCTTGTTGTGGGACACGTTAAAGATTAGAAGGAAAGATAGTCGGTTAAGCTCCTCTGGAATCACCCCAGTTAGCTGGTTCACTGAGAGATCTAGTGATTGAAGATTCTTCATGCTACCAAATGATTTTGGGATTACGCCGGTGAGAGCGTTGTGGGACAAGTTCAGCAAATTAATTGAGCTTAGATCACCAATTGCGTCTGGTATCTCCCCTGTGAAGTTATTGCTAGACAAATCTATGAGCTTAACGAGTCTCAGAAACAATGGAAAATCACCCTCATACCCTTTGAAGGTCACACTTGCATCAGCACTGTAATAAAAGTCGGGCCGTACGACGTTGATGTCAAAGCTGGTGCGGCCCCCCACTGTTAAATCGCTGTCTGCCTCCATTTCCTTCCAGATCGAGAAGTTTATGCGATGCAAATCTCCACTTAAATTATTGGACGATGCGTCCATGATCTGAAGATTTGGCCAGCTTTCACCACACTTCACCGTTCCAAAGAATTTGTTGAAGCCCAGCAATAAAACTCGCAATTTCGACGATAGCATGCATGGGAAACTGTCTTCAATCATGTTGTGTCTGACATTTATGATATCCAATGATTTGCAATTTACCAGAGACTTGGGGAAACTCCCTCCCAAGTTGTTGCTGCTCAAATCAAGATACCTAAGACCACATGTGGTGGAGAACTTATCTGGGACCTCACCGCTAATTTTGTTGTCATTAAGATTCAACCCTTGAAGATTGGACAGATTTTCCACAAGACATGGCAGTATGCTACCACTCAGGTTGTTGAAAGAAAAGTCTAGAACCTGAGTGGTAGCAGCGCTACAAATCGATGTCGGAATGGATCCACTGATGTTGTTTTTTGCAATAGATAAGAAAATCAGAAAGAAGTTGAAGCTCACAAACTCAAGAGGAATGGGTTTGTCAAACATGTTGTAGGAATAATCTACGTAGGAGGCCCCTCGCGACACCAGGGGCAATTCGCCCTGTAGTCGGTTGGAACTCAAGTACAGTTCAGAAAGAAATCTGGGAACATGATAAGGCTTTTGCAGATCAACCAACAGATTATAGGAAAGGTTCAGATGATAAAGTTCTCCATTTCCAATTTCCCAAATCCAACTAGGTACTTCCCCTGTAATCTGGTTGAGGGAGAGGTCCAAATGTTTCAAGTTGGATCCTTGAATAAAATCAGGAAATGCCTGCAGGTTGCAAGAAGCAAGGCTTAACTTCTTCAGCTGGGAAATTCGGAAGAAATTTAAATCAAAGGCAGTAGCATCAACTGACAAGTTGTTGTGAGAAAGGTCAAGAGTTGTAAGATTGTGAAGGCTTTGAAACTTTTTCAGCTGAAGACTGCCATGAAACAAGTTATTAGAGAGGGAGAGAAGCTCGAGACTTTCCAGAGTGAAGAGAGAGTCAGGAATGGTGCCATTAAGTGAATTGTCTGCCAAGTTGAGCTTCTCAAGGTGTCTGAGACTTACTAGACTTGATGAATTCTTGATTCCACCTGAAATGCCTTCGTGGTCGAGCTGCAAACTGATAACACGGCCTGCAGCATCGCATTCGACGCCATCCCACTGGCAACAATCAACCTTCCATCCCACTGCACCAGCTTTCTTGAAACAGCCGAATCGTATGTGAAGTTGTTCTTCAGTTGAAGTAAGAGTGTTTTCTGGTCATCAAGGCAATGCTTGTATGCATCACTCAAATCTGGCATACTCATATTTATTAGAAGTAGAGGGATCAAATAAGATTTTGGAATGAGCAAAGAAATAGCCATTGTGAATGCTACAAGAAATCTTGAGATCTGCAATGTTTGTAGCTTTAAATCTGCAAGTGGAAAGACCTGTGTAACCAAGATCCAAGTCTTCCACTGGTAATTTTATCTGCATTTGTTTATTCTTTCTTGGTAGCTGACTTGACATGACTTTGAATCCTAATCCGTCGCTTTGTAAACATCACTTCATAACAATGATAAAATATTTCTTAAGAAAACAACTGCAAAATGCATGAAAACTTCTACACTAAAACTATTTTTAAAAGATCCCCACTTCTCCCTACAAAACCGGCTTGTAAGGAGAGTGGACCTCCGCCATTATATAGTGGTATACTCCTAGGTCCATGGCCGATGGGTTGGAATCCGGACAAGTTCAAGTTAATTACTCGTGCGGAAATATTTAATTTTGTTGTAATTAAATATTACGAGGTCGAAGTACGTCGCGAGTAGATAAGTGTAGTATATTTATTTTCTCAGAACCGAATTCCGGTGAGTGAGAAGTCGATCCTCGAAGTGGCACGCATAACAATGTAATGTGGGCATATTAATTAGTTAATTAATGATGTCCCACATTTGTTAATTAAACACACTTATCATGGTTTAAATACCTAAGTGGTTAAACCTTGTAATAACAAGTGTGTAATAAGGGTGTTGCATGACAGCCCTGTGCTCCTACGCGCGCGCCGCCACCTGCCACGCCTCGCCTCGGCCTTCGGCCTCAACGAGGCCGCAGGCCGAGCGCCCGTGCCCCGAGCCCCGGCTTCGGTCCGAACTTAGACTTGGACTTTGGGCCTCGGGCTTCGGGTTTGGGCTTGGCCCGAAAGTGCCTTATCTTTTTGGCGACTCAACAGGCTGACTGGGCTTGATTATCCGGCCCAGTAGGACAACGTGGAGCCTACGTATGCGTGACATGGCAAGCATGTCAGCACGTGACGTGTCTGGGCATCCCCAGGAAGCATGCAAGTGTTAAGATTTTTCCAAAATTACGTTTGTTGCATTTCACCTGAAATCTTGTTGCTTTTCACCTGCCAACTCTGCTCTTGCTCCAATCCAGTTCGCTGGAGCTCCATCGACTGCGGTGCTGCTTCGATCGAGACGAAAGCTGTTTTACCTTTGGGGACAGACTGCCTTAGTCCGAGCACTACGGAGGCATAATCTGTCTTCCGGGAAGAGTTCTCTCGACTCGGCTTCTTAACTGCTTAATTGTTTTCGCGATATTTTCTTGTACTGTTTCACCGTGTATTTCTAAATCTCAGATTCTGTAATCCTTTTATTTCAACAATCGCAAGACAGATTAGCCATTATCTGAGATGTCTACCTCCGACAATGATGGCGGAAACAACACCGGTGGCGGAAACAACAACAACTCTGTGCCTGGCTATGATCCAACTGCTCCTAGACTTCCTCCCAATGCTCAAGCGGAGAAGCCCTCTAAGTTCACTGGAGTCGATTTCAAGACTTGGAGGCAAAAGATGCTGTTCTACATCACCACGTTGGGGCTAGCCAACTACTTGAAGGAAGACAAGCCCGAGTGCGCTGATGATGAGCCGGACTGCCAGAAGCGCATAGCCTTCGATAACTGGTGCCATGGGGACTTCCTTTGCCAGAATTTTATACTTAATGCTTTAGTATATCCCTTGTATGCTGTATACTCCAATGTAACTACAATAAAAGAACTATGAGAAATGCTAGAGAAAAAGTATCAGACAGAGGACGCGGGTACTAAAAAGTACGCCGTGGCCAAGTATTTGTCGTACCAGATGGTAGAGTTTCAATTGATCTTGCACAACGTTCAAGCCGAAGGGATGTTGCTTCCCGATGCTTTTAATGTGGCTGCGGTCATAGAAAAGCTACCCCCTTCTTGGAAGGACTTCAAGAGTTACCTTAAGCATAAACAAAAGGTAATGACTCTTGAAGATTTGATTGTCAAACTTCGAATTGAAGAAGACAATCGAAGGCCTGATCCGAGGCTAAGGGCTATGGAGGCTGTAACGCCCCGTATTTTCCCAACCTTTTATTTAATAAATTACGAAGCAAGTGTCGCTACAACAGTATATTATTAATATTATCAAGTGACTTCTCTACGATATCCAAATTATAGCCGCGAGGACGAATAGTGAAATTTGATAAATAAATTACGGATGACGATCAGAATAATTTATTTGACTCGGTAATATTTATTATCGCTGTAGCGACGCAATTGGGCCGAATTAATTATTTAAGCCCAGCTTTTTATTTATATGGAGAATTGGGCTAAGAGGACTCTATTTATTTTAATGTGTTGGGCCAAATTAACTAGGAGCCCACATGATAATAAATAAAATAGCCCAACTAACTAGTTTAACAAGTCCATGTATATTTCCATATTTAAATTCATAATTATCGAAATAAATATCGAGATGAGAATTTTAGTCCGAAAAATATTTATATTATATCGATATCACCTCCGAGGCAAATTCCGGAATTTAATTCCATTAAATGGGATGCCCAATAATTTCGATGCTCACATATATAAATACACGATATGATGATCGATTTTTAATCGCGAGCCGATGGACATATGATCGAGTTGTTGGAATAATTAATTCCCTACTTATTGATTTTATTAGCCATATTATTCCTATTTTAAAGATGAGAATATAATTAAATATGGGAAGACCCATATTATTATTTTATGCCCAAATATTCATACGACGTCCGATTGAGACGATTCGAAATGCCAAGACAAGAGTTTGAAGAATGAAAAATTTTCGTATTATTTATTTAATTATCGAAATGCAAGACCATAGGAAAATAATTTAATTAGAGATCATGGGTTATTCTATTTCAATTAGTCATGTAGAGAAATGATTGCTCTAGCCCCTACTTTGGCTATTTACCTACAAGGGCAATTGGCTATGAAGGGAAATTGAATCACTTAAGGGCAAACATGGAAAGTAGAAGGTGATCATTGCAAAAATATCAATCAAGTCATGCAAATTAATTCCCACACTCCACCCTTATTTCTCCCCATCATAATCGACACACCCCTCCCCTTTTTGCTGAAAAATCTTTTATTTTACTTCTCAAAATTCATTCCATCATTTCACTTCATCTTCTCCAAACTTTCCCTGCACCACCTCTCTCTCTAAACACCATGAGAACCTCCATTAAAACAGCCCCTTGAAGCTTCCATATCCCACCCTTCCCTCACCTATTGAGCCTCCATTTTTACAAAAAGCTTACCTCCTCAACCCTCCATTTTAAATAAAAATTTGTTTTAACGAACCGTCACTTCGAGCACGTGCACTTTCAAATATTATTTTTATAAAATTAAAATCAGCCTCATTAGATGTCTAGATCATTTTTGTTGTTATCTTGGAAATGGACTAGTTAACTAGGTAATAACTCATATTTTGGACTTAGAATAATTTGATTAATTTTCAGATTTCACTAGAATATTCTAAGGCCTAAATGCATAATTGGTTCACTCAGTTAATTAAAAATAATTGCTATAAGTTAATAATAAGTTGTTAACTAGATCACTAAATCCATTATCCTTAATTAATAACTAATATAGCAATTTGGTATGAACTTGTTAACTAGCTTAATAATTCGACTAAGTTAATAAATCTTGTTTAATAAAATAAAACTTAGAAGTCTTTGAATCTTGTTCTTTATAAATTTTGAATTGCATAATTTGTAATTGGGTAAATAATTGAATTAAATTGATTTAAGAACTTAGATAATTATTTGAGTCAAAGACATTGTAGTAATTTATTCAAACTTTAATTAGGTACTTTAATCTCCAAGAAGAAAACATCAACTAGCGGAACTAAGTAATTGGATCCATCGAATCATTTGAGGTGGGCACTACTTTATCCTATCAAATGGTTTTGTCAAATGTTTTCTCCAAAAATGATTCTTTTGTTTTAAAGGCATGTTACACCGCAAAATTGTTTTGGCACCGTATGATTGTTATGATGGTATGAATTGGTGGATGAATGTTAATTATTTAGAGATGTGTTGGATCGGGGAAGTGGCTACCCCCGTGGTATTGTAAGCCTAATGCATTAGCCCGGATAGTAATAAGACTACTGGTTGGGTAAGGGTGATTAAATCTTACCGGGTAGATAGCGAGTGGCCACTCTTATCTTACCCCTTGTGATTATGTGATCATGTTAAATATGAATTGTTGATATGTTGGGAAAATGATTATGTGGTGCCTAATTTGAGTGGGAGCTCCCAAGTGAGGAAAATGTTTTGTGCATATACATGAGGCTTTCAATAAAAACTTGTATTATGCATGAGTGTGCGGTGTTTTCATGATATATATATATATATATATATATATATATATATATATATGTATTTGTTTTCGGGACACCGTGACCTTAGCCCCTATGTGCATTTTCCCTGCATGTAGGTACCGATTGATGAAGGTGAAGGTGACGTTATGAGGAGGGGATCGAAGGAGGAAACCGAAATGGATTCATATTTGTATTAATTATTCGGTTTGTACTAATTTCGAATCCATGTTGCTTTTGATCATATCTTTTGAATGGCATGTATTGCACCACTATGATTACTTGATTGTTGATCTAAACTTTCTCAATCTCATTTTGTTCTAAGCTTTCAAATACTTGAATGATTGATTCACACTTCCTTTAAACCTTGATGTGATTTGAATTCTTGAAGGCTTGATCGATTAAATGCTAGTTCATGAAATCACTTATTATTCCTATGGTTCATTCTTGCCTAAAGCATGCTAATCGTTCTTGTTCTCCTAGCATGATTTAATTTGTTGGTTATGGTATCGAAGCGACGAGCTATGTCTTCATACATAGTCTCATTTGTACTTGCATTCTAAATTGAAATATGCCCTTTGTGCATTATTTCAAGCATGACTTAAAATATTGTTCCATCATGCTTGTATCATTTATTTGACTCCATTTTCCGCTGCGAACTATTTATTGCTTTTCCTTTCAAGCATATATTAATTAATTGCCTCATCATGCTTGTAACCATTAAATTGATTCTAATCTCCGCTGCGAACTATTTATTTGAACCTCATGATCTTATTTCATTTTCGATCGATTCTTCACTTGCTTCTGCATGGATAAATATTTCTTCTTAAAACCACAACTTCCCTTAGCGTGCATTGTGTCGCACGTGGGACTGTCGCATAGGCCCGGTTTGGGGGCGCGACAGAAGGTGGTATCAGAGCCAGGTTTTTATTTGGCTAGATACCGTAACCTCTTAGATTCGAGGTTTCAATTTTAATGCATGCTTATTTGAATTCCATGATTTATTCATTTCTAATCTTGATTGGAATATTTGTTTAGTATGAGCATGCATGCCTTCTTGAAACACTTGTTTGAATTCCTTTGAAATTCCCATAACTTCTTTATGCTTACCTTCTTGAAATAATTGTTTGAATTCCTTGTGAAGTTCCCTAAATTCCTTATGCTCATCTTCTTGAAATAATTGTTTGGATTCCTTGTAGAATTTCCATGTATTATCTATGCTCATCTAGCTTTTGACATAACTTTCTTTGGATTTCCTTGTGAACCTTCCATGATTTCTCTATGCTTATATATCTCTTGACTTGGTTGCTTTGAATCTATCTCTTATCTTGATTTCCATTTAATCCATGCTTTGATTTAAAGAGATAGCAAATTTTGAGCCTAATTCTTTCTTATGCAAAACTTGAAACCTATGTTCTTCCTATGATCTTGAAAACATGCCATCAATTGCATTCTTTGAACTTATATGAGAATTTGGAATCGTTTTGTGTTCTTGGTTGGTTCGAAAGTTGTGACCGTTATTAAAGCTCGATCCCTCTCCATAACGCGCCACACCGTCATCAAACATCGAGGTACACCTTTATGAGCTTAAAATTTTTAAAACATTTGTGCATAAAGGTTGGATAGAAGTTTAGAATTGTTTTGAAGGAGCATGATTTATCACTTGGGAGCCTATTTTTGAAAATCAAAAGATTTTATGAAAGCATGAGTTTTAAAAGTTGATGAGTTGAAATTCTATTATGATTGTGAATTACAAAGCATGAATTTGGAAAGCATGATTAGATATGAAACATGTGAATTCCTTGAATGATATGAAATATACACTTGGTGGATTGTTAATTGCATGATTATATGGTAGTTGAAATTTTGTGATGAGATTGATTTTGAGAATAAATAGAATTATTGTCATGCAATGTTGGATTTTCTGTTTTTAGATTTTTATTAGGCTATTATATATATTATGTAATGCGAAAGAATTTCGCGTTTGCATCGTTCGGACAACCTTAATATATATACTTAATCGTGATGAAATTCATCACAACCGATGTGAAACATCATACCTTAATACCTTTTATTTGTATTAATTAATTGATATTATTTCGCACGACTAACCCAACCGATCTCGTTCTCGCAACCATGTTTAGAAATTCATTAGGACGACAAATGCGCGAAGAAATGCGCCGAAGGGCAATGCTCGATCTCTACTTCAACCGAAACTACGCCGTCGAACCAAACATGCACTCGCTAGTCAACAAATTTTGCAACGATTGGGTTTCCGTGGAGGAATACGGGATTAACGATGCCCAAGCAATTGTAAGGCTCATGGAGATCTTACCCGTTAATTGGCGACCATGGGCTTGGGAGCAAGCAAGCGAATTCCTACGAGTACTTGTGGAGCAAAACCTTGTGTTCGCCGATGCCGATGGATTCAATGAGCGACTTTGGACCCAAGATGACGAGGTGGGTGAACCACCAATTGACCCTATGGCCCGGGACCTAGAATGCCACCCGGATATGAAGAAAGCGTAGTCGAATACGTCATGGATGGAGTCCGAGAAAGAGGAGTCCCAAGAGTCTACAAGGTAAACATCCGAGAGATGGACCAAATGGAAGACCCACACCAACCACCGGCACAAGACGAAGCGATGGAAGCCAATGACGAAGATGAGGAAGACCCGGAAGAAGACCCCAAAGAAGAAGAAGACCCGGAGGGAGAAGAAGGCGAAGAAGACGAGCAAGGACAACTAGGAATCGACGATGACCCCATGATGTGGGATGAGATAGGAAATTCAAACGAATGGGAGGATAACGACTAGGCCTTACTAGCCTTGAATGATGCACCACCGGGAAACAACGAAGGAAACTTGAATGGAGGTCTAGCCGAACCCGAGCTAGGAGTGGTAGGTCATGAGGCTCACGATTACGAGGATTGGAATTTAATCGACGAGGTGCAATATCAATTTGATCAAGACGCCGCAGCTCATTTACCAGCATGGGATGATAACGATGAAGTATTCCACCCGTGAAGAAAAGAAGCGATTCACCTTTTGACTTAGGATTAGCGTAGCAATCCTAACTTAGTATTATACCATATTTTGGGAAGTATTAAAAATGTAATCATGAATGATTAAACATTGTCGATCGGTTCCAAAGGGAATCCAATTTTTGTCGTGAAGTAATGGAAAAATCAAAATTTTAATCGACGTTGAGCTCCGAATTATCCATGTACTCATGGTGTGAATGAAGAAAATTTTGGGGGAAAACGATTGAATAAGTATGCTCAAACGAATGAATTATATAGCGGGTTACTATAAAATAGTTGAAGTTCGAATATATATATACAACCGTTGTATAATAAACTTAAAGAATTGAAGAAACAAATATGAGCAACTTCAAGTATTAATCTAACGCAATTATAAAATGAGAAATTAACCGCGAGTCGAAGTAAGAGAATGTTGATACATGAAAACGACAAGGATTCGCTGAATTAGGAGGCCACGGGACGCGGGAGACACAACAAACCGAGCCATCGCTACGTGCAACAACAGAGGCTCGAAAACAAAGCAAATCACCGCGGTCAGGCCGCGGTTGAGGCCGCGGGCCGCGCCTCGCTAGCCATTTCCCAGCCAGAAGCCGCGGTCACGCACCGCGGGCGACGAAAGGCTTAAAAATCCTTCACCGCGGGCTGTCGCTGCGGGCAACGACAGAGACCCAAAATTTAGGCAAAATGCCGCGGTCCCCAACCGCGGGCAACGACAGAGGCCCCGAAACACGGCCAAATGCCGCGGTCCCCAACGGCGGGCAATGACAGACACCTGGAAAACAAGGCAAAATGCCGCAGGCTCACCATTGGCAGGACCACAAGCCGCGGCACGACCCAAAAAGGAATCGAAAGATAAAAATGGTTTCCATAAACATGCACTACGAGACTCAACCTTGAACAGAAACTAATCATATGATATTTTACAAATCATATTATGGGAAAACCTCTGAATCAAAGTCTAGAGGATCGAACTATGCATCAAATCGTAATTCCGAAGGAACAAAAAAAAATGATAGCAAGCTTGGAGGCGTACGAATATATGTTTATTGTATTAGTTAAACTTAATTTCTCAAGGCGATTTATCGGACCGTGAAATGGGAAACGAATGATAGTCGTGCATGCATAGTGTTGTGAAATTTTGGAATTAAGATGAATAGTGAGTTACGCTATAGCATGATAATACCACATGATTGATTGTAACCATGATTGATGATCAAGGAATACGCGAGTGATTTTATGAGAATGTTTAATTCCGCAAACTAATCCGTTATTCAATTGCGCTTAACATCTATTGTGCCTATTTTATAGAATGCCGCCAAGAGGCCGACCCCGTATGAGAAATCTTCATGAAATCCATGAGGAAGAAGATGAGGAAAGCGAGGAGCAGGGGGAACGAGAACAAGAAGCACCTCCTCCTCCACCTCGAAAGATTGGGGAAATATTTTCTCAACAAAAACCGCCTACTTATGACGGTACTGGAAGCCCCGAGAAAGCCGCCATCTGGGTGCGGGGCATGGAACGAATTTTTCGCTACCTCGAATGCACCGAAGAGGAGAAAATGATTTGTATGCCTTATCAACTACAAGGCGAAGCGGATTATTGGTGGGAAAGCCATTTGAGCACCCTCACTGATGAAGAGGCTGCTACTGTTACTTGGGAAGAATTTAAGGCCGAATTATACGAGGGGTATGTCCCGGAAATGTACCAACTGAGCAAGGAGGAAGAATTTATGAATCTGAAGCAGGGAAGGGACACTGTGCAAGAGTATGACCGTAAGTTCTGTGCACTGTCGCGCTATGCACCGGAACACATCGATACTGACATCAAGAAATTGAAAAGGTTCCGATCCGGACTCAGAAGGGAGATTCAGACTGCACTAGCTTGCCTTGAAGGACTAACATACAAGTCCGCACTGAGGAGAGCAATGGCAATAGAGGCAACCTTGCCTAAAAATACGGCGGTGCAAGCATCTCCAAGTCAACCACCTCGACATGATAACAAAAGGAGGTTTGAACACCCTTCACGCCAGGGATTCCGACAGAACCACCGTCCGCATAAGAGGCCATGGCAAAGAAACCAGAGGTTCCAATCCGGGAACCAACACTTCCAGAGAGCACCCCAGACCAACCGTGCTCCTGCCCCTATCAGAAGCAACTGTAATCGTTGTGGGAGAGACCACCTAGGACGAGAATGCATGGCCAGGAATAATGTTTGCTACCGATGTAGGAGGGTGGGACACTTCGCTGCAAGGTGTTCGAACAATGGATATAACAACTATAATCGGAATCCTCAGCCGATTGGAGCAGGTCAGAATAGGGCGCAACCACCTAGAGGAAATGCTCCTCCACAGAATCAGAACAGGAACCAGGCGCCACAACAACCACCACAGGCCAACCGTCAAGGGAGAGCCTTTTGTCTGACTCAGGGAGACGATGCAGGAAAGGATGCCGAGAACCTCACAGGTATCTGCCAGATTTCAAGTATGCCTATCATTATATTATTTGATACCGGAGCCTCGCATTCTTTCATCTCAAAAGCATGTGTAGATCTACTTGAACTGAAAGCTGTAAGAAAAGAGAAAGCGCTAGACGTAGTGACACCCATGGGAGAAATTGTACTCATAGACCAATGTTGTCCAAATGTGGAAGTCGAACTAGGAAATGACTATATCTCAATCGAAAACCTCAACGTTATGGACATGGCCGACATCGATATTATTATGGGTATGGATTGGCTAACCAAACACAAAGCGATAATCGATTGCAAGGAGGGGAAGGTTTCGTTCACAGACTCCACCAGGAAGATCATTGACTTCTATGGTTTTAGCAAGAGGCGAAGAGTACCCGTTGTGTCGGCACTTTGTGCAATGAGAGAACTGAATAAGGAAGGAAACCAAGCTTACCTTGTTTGGCTCGATGGAGACGAAAGCAAGAAGGAAGAGATAAAGATGTCCCCATAGTTCGAGAATTCGAGGATGTATTTCCCGAAGAACTACCTGGATTACCACCAGACCGTCAATTAGAGTTCACGATCGAATTAGAACCCGGAGCAGCACCAGTGTCGAAAGCACCGTATAGAATGGCACCGAAAGAACTACAAGAGTTGAAGGCTCAACTGCAAGAACTCTTGGATCTTGGATTTATAAGACCCAGTGTTTCACCCTGGGGAGCCCCGGTGCTATTTGTCAAGAAGAAAGACGGATCACTACGAATGTGCATTGACTATAGAGAGTTGAACAAATTGAAACTAAAAAATAAGTATCCCCTACCTAGAATAGATGACCTATTCAATCAACTCAAGGGAGCCGGAGTCTTCTCGAAAATTGATCTCAAATCCGATTATCATCAGTTAAAGGTACGAGCAGAAGACGTTCCGAAAACCGCTTTCCGTACAAGATATGGACACTATGAGTTCACAGTGATGCCGTTTGGGTTGACAAATGCCCCTGCGGTATTTATGGACTTAATGAGTCAAGTTTTCCACCAATACCTTGACAAATTCATCGTAGTGTTTATTGATGACATCTTGATCTACTCTAAGGGGAAGGAAGAGCATCAAGAACATCTTCGGATCGTCCTAGAGACACTAAGAGCCGAGAAGTTGTACGCAAAGTTTAGCAAGTGTGCATTTTGGCTCAAAGAAGTTATGTTCTTAGGGCACGTCATATCTGCCGAAGGGATAAAGGTCGACCCTAACAAGATCCAAGCAATACAAGAATGGAAATCACCGAAGAATCCGAATGAAATCCGGAGTTTTCTAAGCTTGGCAGGCTACTACCGACGTTTCATAGAAGGATTCTCGAAGATAGCGAGGCCAATGATGCAACTACTAAGGAAAGGTGCAAAGTATGAATGGTCGGAAGCTTGTGAGAAGAGTTTCCAAAAGTTGAAGGAGCTACTGACCACTACACCCGTACTAGCTGTACCTGAAGATGGAAAAGACTTCGAGGTCTACACCGATGCGTCAAAGAATGGATTGGGATGTGTGCTAATGCAAGGGGGGAAAGTGATAGCATATGCTTCCCGACAATTAAGACCACACGAGCTTAATTATCCAACGCACGATCTAGAACTAGCCGCTGTGGTACACGCACTTAAGATATGGAGACACCATTTATATGGTGTTAAATGTGCAATATTCACAGATCATAAGAGCTTGAAATACTTCTTCGAGCAGAAGGAGCTAAACATGAGGCAACGACGATGGTTAGAGTTAGTCAAAGATTACGACGTGACCATCAACTACCATCCCGAAAAAGCTAACAAAGTTGCCGATGCCCTAAGCCGAAAAGGCTATGCGAGCGCAGCTTATTTGACTGCATCTGAGGACTTGATCAGAGAATTCAAAAAACTCAGACTTGAAGTCACTATACCGAGTTCAAAGGAAGAAGGTGGATGTCTAGCCGCTATAGTAGTAATCCCCAAACTGAGACAACGGATCATTGACCTACAAAGGCAGAGCAAATCGTTAGAAAAGATCCGAGTAAAAGTTCGACAAGGCCAAGAGGGAGACTTCGCCGAGGCACTAGATAATGCCTTACTGTTCAAAGGAAGAATTTGCATACCCGAGGACGAGGGTCTAAGAAAAGAGATTATGAAGGAGGCGCATGACACTCCGTATATCGCTCACCCCGGAGGAACCAAAATGTATCAAGATTTGAAGAAATCATTTTGGTGGGAAGGTATGAAGAAGGATATATCCGAGTACGTGGAGAGTTGTCTGATTTGCCAACAAGTGAAAATGCTACATCAACGCTGATAACTGCAGTAAAGCGGTTAAGCAAATAATATTTTTACACCCAAGGGTGGTCGATCCCACAGGGAATGTGCAATGAAAAATCCAAAGTACTAGTTATAATTTCTAGGACATAGAAGTTTGAGGAAATAGAAAAGGGTTTTGTTTTGAAATTAAAGATGACAAGTGCAGAAAAATAAAGGGTTTTGAAAACAATTAAAGGAAAGCACAGATCCTAGGGCAGATAATCTAATCATCAACATGCAAATATCAATCAACTCAGCAATGGAGAGAACATAGATTTTTGTGGATTAAATTCCTTGGTCAGGCAATTAAATCCTAGATTATTAATTAGTGACTATCTCCTCTCGGTCTCAAGAACACCAAATTAATCAATCTCAATAATTATCTAATTAATTCCTATGCAAGTTTCTTCCTTTTGGGACAGAAAACAAACACAATTAATTCTCTCTTCCTGTTAATAATTTTCATCTCTCGACCCATCAATTATTAACTACAAACCTAGATCTCAATTCACCTCTCGGTCCTTCTTTTAATCTAGATTATAAAATTAAATCAGAGAATTAAACCATGCTTCAAGAGTTGATATCAATTAAACATGCATCAGAAAAGAAATCATAACCCTAGAACCTGTTTAGGGTTCTAGCCACAAAACATGACTAGAATTAAAGCAAACATATTATTAATTGACTTACAAATAAAATAGGAACCTTCAATGTCTTGAAAAACTCCAATGTATTCAGCAAAAACAGAGAAAAGAAGATGTAAAGATGTATTTTCGTGCCTAAGAGTTCATATTTATAGAGGGGGAAAAAGACCTAATTTGAGTATTGGGTAAAAATAGCAAAAACTGCCAAAACAGGCCCAAAATAGCTTTTTCGGGCTTCTGTGTCGATCGAAACAAATCATGTCGGTCGACAGGAATGTTTTGACCTCTGTTTCGGTCGATACAAATCCTGTCTCTCGACACAGAAATATCTGTCTGCGCAGTCTCACGGTTTTGGCCATAACTTCCTCTCCCGAACTCCGATTAACCCAATTCCAGTTGCGTTGGAAAGCTAATTCAAAGATCTTTCCATCCATGTGCTCCATTAGCTCAGATTCTATATGTGGAAGAATTCGTGACTGTTCCTTTGAACATCATCTGCTTTCGGTACGGGTTTTCAATGAATTTGGCCTAAAACCTGGAAAAATCACCCATCAAAGGCATAACACCCTCTAAAGTAGACTCATGCACAATAATAAGTAAAAACATAACAAAATGTACTTGAAACAATGGAGAAAAATATAGATAAGTGAGTATAAATATGAGCTTATCAAACGCCCGTACGGTAAATTGCAACCGTTAGAAATACCTGAGTGGAAGTGGGAGCACATAGCCATGGACTTCGTGACTGGTCTACCAGCGACACAGAAGAAGAATACGAGCATATGGGTAATTATAGATCAACTAACAAAGAGCGCTCACATCTTACCAGTTCAAGTAACCTATGGAGCTGAAAAGCTAGCACAAATCTACGTGCGAGAAGTAATCCGACTGCATGGATTACCGATCTCCATTACCTCCGACAAAGACGCTAAATTCACTTCCAGGTTTTGGATGAGCTTGCAAAGAGAACTAAGGACTCAACTAAATTTCAGCACTGCTTATCACCCTCAATCAGATGGACAATCCGAAAGGACGATTCAAGTCCTAGAGGACATGTTGAGAGCAGTTGTGCTCGATCAAGGAGCGAATTGGGAGTGAGTTCTACCATTAATTGAGTTTGCTTATAACAACAGTTATCAGTCAACCATCAAGATGGCACCGTTCGAAGCACTATACGAAAAAAAGTGCAAGTCACCTCTCTACTGGGACGAGGTAGGCGAGAGGAAGGCACTTGGCCCTCAAGCGGTAGAAGATATGATTAAAACGGTCCGTCAGATCAAACAAAGGATCAAGGAAGCACAAGACCGACAAAAGTCGTATGCCGACACCCGCCGCAGTGAATTGAAATTCAAAATAGGGTATAAGGTCTTCTTGAAGATATCACCCTCGAAAGGAGTGACTCGCTTTGGGATGGACGGGAAATTGAAGCCAAGATATGTAGGTCCATTCGAGATTCTTGAAGAAGTGGGCCCGGTAGCTTACCGATTGGCCCTGCCGCCAAATATGGGCGACATTCACAACGTGTTTCACGTATCTCAACTCCGCAAATATGACTACGACCCTAGACATGTTATCCATCATCGTGAGGTGAATGTACAACTGGACCTCCATTACCGTGAGATGCCTGTAGCAATCCTCGATAGAAAAACTCAAGAGCTCCGCACGAAGAGTATACCGATAGTGAAAGTACTGTGGAAACATCACGATGTTGAAGAAGCTACGTGGGAACTCGAAGAGAAGATGAAAGAGAAATACCCCGAGCTATTTCAGTAGACTTTCAATTTTCGAGGACGAAAATTTTTGTAAGGTGGGTAGGATGTAACGCCCCGTATTTTCCCAACCTTTTATTTAATAAATTACGAAGCAAGTGTCGCTACAACCAATATATTATTAATAGGGAAAATATACATATTTATCCCAAACTTTGAATAAATCCTCAATTTTATCCCAGACTTTTCAATATAACAATTTCAGGCTTAAACTTTGAATGAATCCCCAATTATATCCCAAACTTTTAAATATAACAATTTCAGGCTTAAATTTTGAATGAGTTCCCAATTTTATCCCAAACTTTTAAATATAACAATTTCGGTCTAACAACGATTAATACTTAAACATCAAAATCTTATCTGGACACAAATAATTACATCATACTATATCAAACTTCATTATTCAACTTTCAAATTAAGATAATTTTCTAAATAAATATTATTTTCATAAATAATTTATTTTAAAAAATGCCTAAATAATAATTTAAATAATTTTTTTTTCATATTAAAATGAACAAAAATATAAAATCAAATTATATTTTAATAATTTATCAAATACATTACTCTATGATTCATTATTTTTAATAAATATATCATGAGTTTTATGAAATGTATAACTTTAAATTTTCTTAATCTTAATAAAAACTTCATGAGTTTTATGTCATGAAATATTAGTGTTCGTGTAGGATCTTTGTATATGACATATAATTATTGTGTCTACGTAAGATTTTCAGTGTTTAAATATTGACTGATGGGAAAAAATTCAAAGTTTAGGTCAAAATTGTTATATTTAGAAGTTTGGGATAAAATTGGGAACTCACTCAAAGTTTAAGCCTGAAATTGTTATATTTAAAAGTTTGGGATAAAATTGAGAACTCATTCAAAGTTTGGGATAAATTTGTATATTTTTCCTTATTAATATTATCAAGTGACTTCTCTACGATATCCGAATTATAGCCGCGAGGACGAATAGTGAAATTCGATAAATAAATTACGGATGACGATCGGAATAATTTATTTGACTCGGTAATATTTATTATCGCTGTAGCGACGCGATTGGGCAGAATTAATTATTTAAGCCCAACATTTTATTTATATGGAGAATTGAGCTAAGATGACTCTATTTATTTTAATGTGTTGGGCCAAATTAACTAGGAGCCCACATGATAATAAATAAAATAGCCCAACTAGTAAGTCCATGTATATTTCCATATTTAAATTCATAATTATCGAAATAAATATCGAGATGAGAATTTTAGTCCGGAAAATATTTATATTATATCGATATCACCTCCGAGGCAAATTCCAGAATTTAATTCCATTAAATGGGATGCCCAATAATTTCGATGCTCACATATATATATACACGATATGATGATCGATTTTTAATTGCGAGCCGATGGACATATGATCGAGTTGTTGGAATAATTAATTCCCTACTTATTGATTTTATTAGCCATATTATTCCTATTTTAAAGATGAGAATATAATTAAATATGGGAAGACCCATATTATTATTTTATGCCCAAATATTCATACGACGTCCGATTGAGACGATTCGAAATGCCAAGGCAAGAGTTTGAAGAATGAAAAATTTTCGTATTATTTATTTAATTATCGAAATGCAAGACCATAGGAAAATAATTTAATTAGAGATCATGGGTTATTCTATTTCAATTAGTCATGTAGAGAAATGATTGCTATAGCCCCTACTTTGGTTATTTACCTACAAGGGCAATTGGCTATGAAGAGAATTTGAATCACTTAAGGGCAAACATGGAAAGTAGAAGGTGATCATTGCAAAAATATCAATCAAGTCATGCAAATTAATTCCCACACTCCACCCTTATTTCTCCCCATCATAATCGACACACCCCTCCCCTTTTTGCTGAAAAATCTTTTATTTTACTTCTCAAAATTCATTCCATCATTTCACTTCATCTTCTCCAAACTTTCCCTGCACCACCTCTCTCTCTAAATACCATGAGAACCTCCATTAAAACAGCCCCTTGAAGCTTCCATATCCCACCCTTCCCTCACCTATTGAGCCTCCATTTTACAAAAAGCTTACCTCCTCAACCCCCTCTACGCAATGGCGTAAGAAGCCCTATGATCGGAGCACATTGATCTCAAGCACGAAGTGGAATCAAGCTTCAAGTAGGAGAAACGTGATCCCCACGAAGAGAGGAGCACGAATATGCAAAGATCTAAGCTAGACGACGTCGGAAGCAACTCGAAAACTTGAAAGAACTATTGTTGCGAATTTCTCCCTTCAAGTAGACAATTTCTACACTCCCTATGACTTCCTTGTTATGAATATGTGATTGCATGTAGGATCAAGAAGTCACAAATTAAGTTTTAAAGGGAATGGTTGAGATGAGCATGCCTAGGCCTAAGCTTGATATATGTTGCATATTGATGAGCATAGAACACATATATATGATTGCATGTTTGATCAAGCTTAAGAATCATGATCTTTCATGTTTAAAGTTGATATTCAAACTTATATAGAGCTGAAATCGATATATATGAAGCTTGGGGATGAGATAATGGCATGTATGTTGAGAAATCATGTGTTGATGAAATTTGAGAGCATGCCATGTTTTGGACAGAGATTAAAATGAGTACGTCTGTTTCTGTGATGGTTGGATTGAGTTTATTTTAGAAATTTATAAACTAGAACGAGTTAGGAATCTGTGGAATTTGGAATTTCATGAATCGGAGTTGTAAAACTCGAGTTTGAAGCATTTTAATAATGTGTGGCAGATTCTGGCAGTTTAAATTTCACGGCCTTAAAAACATATTTCTGGACTTTGGAAAAACCTGATTTTTATAATATGAACTCTAGACATGTTAATTAGTAATATGTATAAAAATCAAGTCATTTAACTTAGTAGATTAATTATTAAAAATTCGGGAAGTTGATTGCTGAAATCTGAAAATGCTGAAAGTTAATTAGGAAATTGCTTATGTTAGGCTTCACCGTTTTTAAATGAAAATTTGTTTTAACGAACCGTCACTTCGAGCACGTGCACTTTCAAATATTATTTTTATAAAATTAAAATCAGCCTCATTAGATGTCTAGATCATTTTTGTTGTTATCTTGGAAATGGACTAGTTAACTAGGTAATAACTCATATTTTGGACTTAGAATAATTTGATTAATTTTCAGATTTCACTAAAATATTCTAAGGCCTAAATGCATAATTGGTTCACTCAGTTAATTAAAAATAATTGCTATAAGTTAATAATAAGTTGTTAACTAGATCACTAAATCCATTATCCTTAATTAATAACTAATATAGCAATTTGGTATGAACTTGTTAACTAGCTTAATAATTCGACTAAGTTAATAAATCTTGTTTAATAAAATAAAACTTAGAAGTCTTTGAATCTTGTTCTTTATAAATTTTGAATTGCATAATTTGTAATTGGGTAAATAATTGAATTAAATTGATTTAAGAACTTAGATAATTATTTGAGTCAAAGACATTGTAGTAATTTATTCAAACTTTAATTAGGTACTTTAATCTCCAAGAAGGAAGCATCAACTAGCGGAACTAAGTAATTGGATCCATCGAATCATTTGAGGTGGGCACTACTTTATCCTATCAAATGGTTTTGTCAAATGTTTTCTCCAAAAATGATTCTTTTGTTTTAAAGGCATGTTACACCGCAAAATTGTTTTGGCACCGTATGATTGTTATGATGGTATGAATTGGTGGATGAATGTTAATTATTTGGAGATGTGTTGGATCGGGGAAGTGGCTACCCCCGTGGTATTGTAAGCCTAATGCATTAGCCCGGATAGTAATAAGACTACCGGTTGGGTAAGGGTGATTAAACCTTACCGGGTAGATAGCGAGTGGCCACTCCTATCTTACCCCTTGTGATTATGTGATCATGTTAAATATGAATTGTTGATATGTTGGGAAAATGATTATGTGGTGCCTAATTTGAGTGGGAGCTCCCAAGTGAGGAAAATGTTTTGTGCATATACATGAGGCTTTCAATAAAAACTTGTATTATGCATGAGTGTGCGGTGTTTTCATGATATATATATGTATTTGTTTTCGGGACACCGTGACCACTGGGTACATTCGTGTACTTAGCCCCTATGTGCGTTTTCCCTGCATGTAGGTACCGATTGATGAAGGTGAAGGTGACGTTATGAGGAGGGGATCGAAGGAGGAAACCGAAATGGATTCATATTTGTATTAATTATTCGGTTTCTACTAATTTCGAATCCATGTTGCTTTTGATCATATCTTTTGAATGGCATGTATTGCACCACTATGATTACTTGGATTGTTGATCTAAACTTTCTCAATCTCATTTTGTACTAAGCTTTAAAATACTTGAATGATTGATTCACACTTCCTTTAAACCTTGATGTGATTTGAATTCTTAAAGGCTTGATCGATTAAATGCTAGTTCATGAAATCACTTATTATTCCTATGATTCATTCTTGCCTAAAGCATGATAATCGTTCTTGTTCTCCTAGCATGATTTAATTTGTTGGTTATGGTATCGAAGCGACGAGCTATGTCTTCATACATAGTCTCATTTGTACTTGCATTCTAAATTGAAATATGCCCTTTGTGCATTCTTTCAAGCATGACTTAAAATATTGTTCCATCATGCTTGTATCATTTATTTGACTCCATTTTCCGCTGCGAACAATTTATTGCTTTTCCTTTCAAGCATATATTAATTAATTGCCTCATCATGCTTGTTACCATTAAATTGATTCTAATCTCCACTGCGAACTATTTATTTGAACCTCATGATCTAATTTTATTTTCGATCGATTCTTCACTTGCTTCTGCATGGATAAATATTTCTTCTTAAAACCACAACTTCCCTTAGCGTGCATTGTGTCGCACGTGGGACTGTCGCATAGGCCCGGTTTGGGAGCGCGACAGAGGCTAAGGCCAACTTGATGGAATGTGGTGGTCCATCATTGAAACGTAAGAGGCCTACCCTGTTGGGAATTATCTCTAAAATCTCCCCTAGGATTTGTTTGTAAAAGGTTTTGTTGGATCAAACCTTATTTAGTTGGTCGATCATTTGCCGAAATCTAGAGAGTCTAGCACATTTTGTAAAGTCCTGTATAAGTTGTACATTGAGTTGTAATAGACTAGTGTGCTGAGAAGAATCCCTAGCAGACACAAAGCAGATGATATCAGCATTCAACTTACAAACTGCTAGAGAAGCAAGCCAACAAAGAGTCACTAGCAAATGGCTGAACACTCGCTAGACAGAATACTAAGGAGTTAGCATTCGGACCTTTCAGGAATGAATAAAGAATCGCAAACGACGGAAGTCAAAGGATCACAAGGAATATATTTCTAGCAGATTCTAGCTTAGCAAAGCAAAAGAATCAAATTTGAAGCTGGACTGCAACTCTGACAAAAAGCTCACACAAAGGACGAGACCTTCCCAAAGTAGTTAAGGAAGTACAAGTCAAAGACAAAAGCGACTGTCATAAAATAAACACTCTTGGATCAAGGAGCCGTTGAGTCTAACGGATATGGAGATTCAAAGTTTGAATCTCCATCTATAAAAGACAGGTCTGAAAGCTGAGAGTACTACTGCTTCAATCACTACCTACATTCGCAAACTACACAAGTGTGAGATTCCTTTGACAAAGCGAACAAGTGAAAAGTAGTCAGTTGAGAGCTCGTGATAAAAAGCACATTCAAAGCCTTCAACAACCCAGAGTGTCTTCTCATTGAATATCTGAAACTCATCCTTGAAGATTCTTGAAGTTCCATTAAGAATCTCCAATCATTGGGATAATTTCCTTACTAGGAGTATCCAACAGTCATTCTTGAAAGAGATTGACTCTGACGGGCGTTAGCCACATATTTATTGAGTTCAGGTGCAAACCATAACAGCCTCATTAGCGAAGGACAAGTTTTACGAAGGTGTGCCCTTGACTTGGCCGGAGCTGTGTTCGGAAAAGTGCAAAGTATCGTAGGATAGCTGTGCTGTGGCCGGTTCGAAAGTTCACCGCCTACTGCAAGTATTGGCGAATCCTTGTACTGATTGTATACTTTTCTAGTGAAATTCTTAGCATTTCGGCTAAGGAGTGGACGTAGATCTATTTGGATCGAACCACTATAAAATCTCGCGTTCATTTACTGCTTTATCACTTTACTGCTTAGAGTTGATTTGAAACCTAGTAACATAGTTGCTAGCGTATATCTGAAAATACATCTAAGTGACAACTTAAGCTAACTAACAATTTGAATACAATAGAAGTATAAGTGTAAGTGACTTATAATCATTCCGCTGCATTTCGTGTTAAGTTATCAACACGACGACTCTGACATTTAAGGACCAACAAGTGGTATCAGAGCCAGGTTGAAAAACCGACTGCTTCTGAGTCGCTTAAGACCAAATCCGTATTTTCCTTGCACTTTTACCTGTTTATTTGTGTTTCACTTGTTAAGCTCAGAAGACAAGATGTTGAATCACTCTCTTGGAAAGTACAACAAGGAGAACTTCTCAACATGGAAAAAGATGGCCTTAATACAGCTTCAGAGCATACACCCAGAAATGGTTGAGGTACTTGAAAGAGGTCCCATTAAGATTATGAAAGCTAACACTTTTATAGGACCCATACCCGAACCCGCTGAAGGAGCTGATGAAGGAGACCAACCTAGACCCCCAAGGCCACGAAGACCCCAAATGGTTGAAAAACCTTTTGAGGAATATACAAGTGAAGACAAGAAAAGAGCTCAGTTGGAGCATGTTGCAAAGAAGTTAATCCTTGATTCTCTACCTAAACTGATGGCACAAAAAGCCTTAGAGTTCGATACAGCTAAAGAAATGTGGACGTATGTGTGCGAATCATCTCAGGAGACAGACCAGATGAAGCGCAACAAACTACAGGTAGTTGTTGACAAATATGAATCTTTTTCTATGAATGCAGGAGAATCAATACAAGATATGGAAGAACATTTCAATACCATCGTTGGAGAACTGAATAATCTTGGTAAGAAATACGAGAATGGGGAGATGAATCATAAGATTATCTCTAAACTATACCCCAGAGATGACTGGTTTGTTAAAATGACTAGTCTAAGTGAAAAAGACCTCAGCAAAATGACAACATCCGAGGTATTTGCTCAGCTAAAATCTCATGAATTCATAATACAACAATCAAAAAGGAATGAAGCTGCAGTAGCACAATCCGCTGCTAGCTCAGATGATCTAGCATATTTTGCCAAAAAGGATTTCAACAAGTTTAAACTAAAGAAATCCTATCATAATCAAGAAAGATATGTTCCTGTAACACAAGCAAAAGAGGGTGTTACAACCTCAGGCTCCCAGCCTACTGATCTCAAGATCAGTGAACTAGAAGAACAAATGAAAAAACTTCAAAAAATGTTGATGGAGGCTAAAGCTGAAAAGGAGACAAAGGAAGCTCAGCAGTCACCTTCTCATGCCCGCTCAGCAGAGCGAAAGCCTAGGACGTGTTTCGAGTGTGGATCTCCTGACCACTTGAAACATGATTGTCCGAAAGTCAGCAAAGAGGAGAGGGAGCGCTTGAAGCAGAGATTTGAAAGACGTGCAGGCAATGCAGTCAAGAAAGCACTATTAACCAGGACAAAAACTCAGGATATTCCAGAAAATGATGAAGAATACTATCTATCTTCAGAAGAAGAGGATGAAGAAGCCATGCTAGTTCTGATGGCAGACATCGTGGAAGATCAATTTGCTGATGCAGATGCTGATCAGAATGCTGAAACAGCTCTAGCAGCCGAGGACAACGAGGTAATTTCAGTAAACATACCTAGTTTTGCAACCTTTGATGAATGTGAGGATTTCATGTTAGATTCTGAGGAAGACTATCTCACGAAGCTGAGTGAAGAATTCTCTAAGATGTATGAAATCAAAAATATAATTATAAGTGAAAACACCTCACTAAAGTTAGAAGTTTCAAATTTGACCAAGGAAGTCGAAAGACTAAGGTCTGCAGGTGAGGAACTTTCGAAAATGAAAGCTGAATTTTCAAAACTTTCTGAAAATTTCAAAGATCTTGAAAAAGAAAACACTTTGCTGAAAAAACAAACCTAAAGAAAATTGCATTTGTACTTATACGACCAGTAAAGCTGTCTTGAATGCTGCAATTAGCCAACAAAAGCACCACAAGGATAGAGCCGGTGTTGGTTTTGATCATAATGATAAAAGAGAATCTTCTAAGCAGAAGACTATCCAATTTGTCTCTTCTGGAAAATTCATCTTTGAAGAAAAACTGAAAGAAAAGGCATCTGCTGAAACATCCGTTGCTAATCAGACTAAGGGTATAATGCAGAATGAATCTGCTAAACCTCAGCAGAGGTACGTTAAACCTCAGCAGAATACTCAAATGTCTACTATGGAACCTCAACAGAGGAATGCTAAATCCAAGCAGAATACGAGAATATATGCTTCACAACCATGGTCAATAGAGTCTAGAAGGAATGCCGAGCAGTATGGATCTACTGCCAGGACAGCAAAATCTTTATTTCATACAAGCAAACATGTTAATTACAATACTATAAAGTATTCATACAATACATACACACCACATAGACGGATCACCTATGTGGAGCCTGAGTCCAAATCAAACTCTTTCAAAAGGACAGTGAAGGCTCGACACACTACCACACCTCATTCTCAATCTAAGTATGCAAGATTTACTTATCCTAAGGTTGAGAAAGGTATAAAGAG
>JAPKLW010000456.1:0-13498 GCA_026898455.1 Plectranthus barbatus
TGGTCTGTACACTTGCAGCTTTAGCGCGTTGCGAAACGCGCTATCAATCATACATAAAAAGATGCCAGTCAAACGAGAGGATCCAGGTTCATTCACGATTTCTTGTGTCATCGGTGGAGAGACCTTCGAAAAAGTTCTCTGTGACTCTGGCACCTCAATCAATTTGATGCCACTGTCAATTTTCAAGAGATTGCAAATCGGGAATATCAAGCCGACAACCATAACCTTACAGATGGCCGACCGATCGGTGTCCTATCCAAGAGGTATAGTGGAAGATGTGCTTGTAAAAGTGAAAGATTTCATAATTCCCGCCGACTTCGTGGTGCTTGACATGGAAGAAGATCGGAACATCCCTTAGATTCTGGGAAGACCGTTCTTGAAAACTGGTGGGGCTCTGATTGATATTCGAGACGACAAACTAACATTCAAAGTAAACAATGAGTCAGTAACTTTCTCTATATATAAGGCGATGCAGAAGCACAACGATGGTAGCTACCAGGAGGAATGCCATATGATCAACTGTTTCAGCCCGGTGTTCTCCTCTCCATTCGCCTCTCTCAAAGGTGAGCCAGATTTTCTAGAGAACTGCCTACAGCACTCACTCTTCTCATCGTCAAACCTGGAGGAAGCAGAAGGAGAGATCGTGAATCTAGTGATGGAACTGGATGTGTTTGAGGAAGTAACTCGAGAGAAGGAGGCCAAAAGAGAACCACTGCCGGGCTGATTTCGCCCGAAACGTCGAGACAGCAAGTCACCGTTGATCGAAGGTGAAGGATCATCGATCGACGGCAACTTCAGACCCCGTCGATCGATGGTGGGTCAGCATCGATCGACGCCCGAGCAGCAGTACCCCAGAAGCTTTCTTCGACAGAAACAGCGAGACGTGGAAAAAGGATTTCAACTATAGAGTCATCGTCGATCGACGGACAGCCAGCGTTGATCGACGCTCCCTTCTGAAAGCCGAAGTCTAACTCCGATCCGCCAATTCTGGAACTCAAACCTCTCCCGGCACATCTCAGGTACGCATTTCTGGGACCAAATGATACTACTCTGTTATTGTTTCTGCCTACTTGACACAGGGGGAGTTGGACAAGTTACTGCGAGTCTTACGACAATACAAAAGCGCCATTGGATGGACATTGGGAGACATAAAAGGGATCAGCCCCTCGCTTTGCATGCACAAGATCATTCTCGAGGAGAATGCTGCACCAAAAAGACAAGCACAGTGGCGGTTGAACCCTATCATGCAAGAAGCTGTGAAGATGGAGGTTCTCAAGCTTCTTGACCATGGGATGATCTACCCAATCTCCGACAGCAAATGGGTGAGCCCTACACAATTTGTAGCAAATAAAGGAGGCATGCAGATAGTAAAGAATGACGATGGAGAAGAAGTGGCGACAAGACCCGTCACGGGTTGGCGATTCTGTATAGATTATCGGGCATTGAATACCGCTACGTGCAAGGATCACTTTCCTCTTCCCTTCATTGATCAGATGCTTGATCGTTTATCTGGTTACCCTTTCTATTATTTTCTTGATGGTTATTCAGGGTACAACCAGATAGCTGTGGCGCCGGAAGATCAGCACAAGACCGCATTCACATGCCCTTATGGAGTTTTCGCCTACCGACGGATGCCATTCGGACTGTGCAATGCATCGGCTACTTTCCAGAGATACATGATGGAAATCTTCCACGATCTGATCAAAGATGTCATGGAGGTATTTATGGACGATTTTTCTGTGTTTGGTAGTTCATTTGATGTTTGCTTGCAGAATCTAGCTACCGTATTGGAAAGATGCACCGAGACAAACCTCTGCCTCAACTGGGAGAAATGCCACTTCATGGTGCAAGAAGGGATTGTGCTAGGACACCGAGTATCAGCCGAAGGACTAGAGGTTGATCGAGCGAAAGTAGCAGCGATAGAAAAGATGCCGCAGCCAGTGAATGTCAAAGCGGTGAGAAGTTTCCTTGGACATGCAGGGTTCTACAGAAGGTTCATCAAGGACTTTTCAAAGATCTCGCGGCCGTTGTGTAATCTACTAGAGAAGGATGTCTCTTTCGTCTTTGACGAGGACTGCATGCAAGCCTTCAAAAAGTTGAAAGCAGCCCTCGTGACTGCTCCAGTGCTTACTTCTCCAGATTGGAGCGAGCCTTTCATCCTGATGTGGGACGCCAAAGACTATGCCGTTGGAGCAGCCTTGGGGCAATTGAAAGGAAAGCTCTTCCATGTGATTCACTATGCTAGCAAGAGCATGAACCCGGCCCAGTGTAACTACACCACCACTGAGAAAGAAATGCTAGCAGTGGTATATGCCTTCGACAAGTTCCGGTCCTATCTGATAGGATCCAAAACTGTTGTCTACACCGACCACGCAGCTATCAAGTACCTGTTCGCCAAGCAAGATGCGAAGCCGAGGCTGATAAGATGGATCCTGCTGCTCCAAGAGTTTGACCTGGAGATCAAGGATAGAAAGGGAAGTGAGAACGTGATTGCCGACCATCTTTCAAGACTCGAGCCACCAGCTGAAGGAGATGATCAGGAACTGAGGATCCGAGAGACCTTCCCGGACGAGCAAATCTGCGCCCTAAGGGATCTGAGAGAGACATACGAGTCAAAGACACCATGGTATGCGGACTTCGCCAATTACTTGGTGGGCGGCGTACTTCCACCAGACTCTCTCCTTATGCGAAGAAAAAGTACCTCCACGATGTCAAATTCTATTATTGGGAGGACCCTTATCTTTGGAGGAGAGGCGCATATGGGATTATCCGGCGTTGCGTGCCTCAGTCAGAGTGGCATCAGATCTTCGCTGCCTGTCATTCAGCTCCTAGCGGTGGCCACCATTCGGCCAATCGGACGGCATTCAAGATCCTCGCGAGCGGATTCTACTGGCCTTCCATCTACGAGTTCTGTCGAGGATGGATTACAAGCTGTGATCGCTGCCAGAGAACCAACAACATCTCGCGTAGGGATGAGATGCCCCAAATGCCTGTGATCGAAGTCGAGATATTTGATGTGTGGGGGATCGACTTCATGGGACCATTCCCGCCATCTCATGGTTTCTCCTACATCCTGCTCGCGGTGGACTATGCATCAAGATGGGTTTAAGCAGTTCCAACAGCTACCAACGATTCAAAAGCAGTCATCAAATTCCTTCAGAAATTCATGACACGATTCGGCACGCCAAGAGGCCTGGTAAGTGATGGTGGGTCTCATTTTTGTAACAAATGGCTTGCCTCTCTTCTTTGCAGGTACGGAGTCAAGCACCGCGTTACTACCCCCTACCATCCTCAAGGGAACGGGCTAACTGAACTCTCCAACAGAGAGATCAAGCAGATATTAGAGAAGACGGTGAAGCAGCGGAAGGATTGGGCTGCGAAGCTCGATGATGCTCTTTGGGCATACCGCACTGCTTACAAGACCCCCATAGGGACCTCTCCGTATCAGTTCGTCTTCGGAAAAGCTTGCCATCTCCCCGTGGAGATGGAGCACAAGGCTTGGAGAGCTGTGAAAGAGTTAAATCTAGACTGGAAGATGGCTGCATCAGAACGCGCCTTGGAGCTGAATGAACTGGAAGATTTTCGAGACGAGGCCTATGAGAACAACATCATCTACAAGAGACGAGCGAAAAGGTTCCACGACAGAGGAATCCGCCCACGCATCTTTGGTCGGGGTGACAAAGTTCTCTTATTCAAATCTCGACTTCGCTTCATGCCCGGGAAGCTGCAGTCAAAGTGGGCAGGGCCATATACCGTTGCCCGCCAATTTCACAACGGTGTAGTCGAACTAGCTGGCCAAGATGGAAGGAACTTCACAGTAAACGGACAGAATTTAAAGCCGTACTACACCCCACTCGACATCTGCGTGGTGGAGAAGTACTATCTCAACCGTTCGTAGGGAAACAGGTATCGTCGAGCTAGCGACGTTAAGCCAAGCACTTGTTGGGAGGTAACCCAACAATTTTCGTTTTCTTTTTCAGTTTTCAGTTTTCAATTTCCAAAGTCAGGGTCCCGTCGATCGACGGAGAAAGTCCCGTCGATCGACAGAAGTTTTCAGGACCCGTCAATCGATGATGCAGGCATCATCGATCGACGCCACATGCACCGTCGATCGATGGAAAATTCCTGCGAAAAAAAAATTGATTTTAGCGTTGATCGACACTGAACGAGCGTCAATCGACGCTCGCAATTCAGAGGCGTGGGCAGAGAGTTATAAAACGGGATTTTCATCCCATTTTCAAACACAAACACACACGCAGGCACCCTCTCAACCCAAAACACCCACGGTTCGATTTTTCACTCCAAAACTCACAAAATCCACGCAAGGTACGTATCATAGACTACTCCTCTACGATTATTTAACAATTTTTGCATGATTTGAGCATGATTTTTGTAAATTTTGGCCTGGGAAACTTTATTTCAATTTCTTGCTCATGTGTCGATTTCATTGCAAATTTCGCTCATTGGTCGATATGTATGATAGTCTTAGTCGATATATGTGCTTTATGTGAATTTTTACCCGTTGGAATTGCCCGATTTTGAAGATAGCAAGTTTGGGGGAAATCCTTAATTTGGGGAAATTTTTGAATTTTCGTTTTTTAAGGATAATCGTTGAATTGGGGATGTATATTGGTTGTTTGGGATGTGAATTGCATGAATTTGAAGTCAATTTTGCATGGGTAGAAGCACGTTAGGCTTAATTGCAAATTTTGTTCGATAATTTTGTGCTTGGGAATTGTTTGATGATTGTTGGATATTTGCTAACAATTCCTTATCTACCCTTGCAACAAAAATGATTGATTCACCGACTTTCACCACCCAAGTGGCCGTGGAGCGCTATCATAGGTTCGGGGGTAGGAAGTACACCATCAAGCAGACGTTGTACCCCTGCTCAAGGACGATGAAGAAACTAGGCATCCGGGAGGATGTTCTGACCATGCTGGACAGGGTTGGATGGAGGACCTGGATGACACGGCTATGACCGACTTACCCATCGCTCGTGCTGGAGTTTTTAGCAACCCTTGAGGTGTTCGAGGTCCAGCCGGAGTTCGAGCCCACCTCCATCAGTTTCCAGCTGAAAAATGAGACCCACATTCTTCCAAGGAACGTCCTCGACGTGATATGGGGAGTCCCAACTGACAGCACTGGCACCCATACGGCGCGTTTCAACAATGTCGAATTTTGGAGGCTGATTGCAGCCGATGCCCCAGCTGATCCAAACCTCTTTGACGTCGGCAACCTGAAGGCGTCTTCAATCGACAACCCTGTGTTTTGCTACCTTCAGCGATGCATGGGGGTGTCCATCTCAGGATGGCACGAGAGTACCAAGGTGAGAGTGGGGGAGCTCTACGCCTTGTCCTGCTTCCTCACTGGAGACCACTTCAGCTTTGCCGCCCTCATCATGGACCACTGGAGGTACCAACTCAAGGCCACCAAGGGCAACATTTGGAGTGGGGGATTGATCACCCCGATTGTCGAGCATCTGGGGATCGACTTGTCCGACCTCGAGGTACTTCAGGACGAGAAGGGACTGGGCACCGAGCTCTTAGTTCGGATGCAGGTTCTTCTACCCCGTGAGGGCGGATGGCTCTTGAAGATGTCGAACGGGGACAAGTTCCCGTTGCCACAGCTGGACCTCACCCGAGTCACCGATTATCACTTCTATGATAATTGGTTGATGAGTTCCCCCGCCCACTTGGTGGCCATGGTTGGAGCCCGAGGAGGAGCAGGCACGTCCAGAGTCATTCACCGACTGGAGGCACAGGCCGGGCAGGGACAGTCTGATATCCCATCGCAGCAGGGGATGGGGGATGATGCGCACATGCAGCAGCACGTAGGAGTTGAGGATGTAGCGCCCGGATGGACAGGTGGGGCATCGACCAATCACTACCCCGGAGAGTCGTCCTCTTCAGGAGTTGACTTGGCGTCCCTCTACCTCTACATGCAGCAGCAGGCAGCCTTGCAGGCGATGAAGCGGGAGCTTCAGGGCCAGTTTCGCCAGCACGTGACCACGAGGCTTGACACACTCGAGGATCAGATGCAGAGACTGCTCCGGAACACCGAGCCGGACTCCACCTACGTTCGCCTCCAGCGAGAGCATCGGACCCGCAGGCGGTTACTTGCCGATGATGCCACCCCGGATACTGAGATGGATGATGCCCCGGAGGATGAGTAAGGTACCGTTTCTCTTTTCCTATCTAACTTGCAAACTTTTCCACTCCTCGGAGTGAAACAAGTTTGGGGGGATGATGATCGGAAAAGGGTAACGTTTTTGTTTGTTTGTTTGTATTCCATTCACTACTTTCTGTTTATTTTTGTTTCTTTTTGTGTTTTATTTTCAAACCATCACCATCCTTGTTCTTTTGCTTCAGTGTGAATAATTGATCTATGCAAGGATTTTTCTTCAGAACTAGTACTACATTGAATTTTGATTTGTGGTATTTATTATGATAGGAAAGTCTAGACAATTATTTAGGAGCTTTTGAACATAGGGCAGTCGGAACTTTGGATTGTGTTGGTATTGAAAATATGATTTGTCTTCTCCTTGAAATTGTGATTGTTGATTAGGACTTGAGATATTTGTGAAATAAGCTTGATAATCTATGTGATAGAGTAGCCAATGATAGGAGTCTTTTTATTTGATAAGTTGAGCTTTGAAGTATAAATTATTGCATGAAAACTGATTAATGTTGGATAATTTTTTAGGAGAACAAAATTCAGCCCTGAGAAAATTTGTGCCTATCTTTCTTTTGTTGAGTGTCAGGATTAATGATTTATTTCCTAGAATTTGACTTATTTCTCTCTTAAGATTGCATTAAGTGTGGTAATAGGGTGAATATGATTTTAGGCAAGTTCTTTCATAGCCATCTCCCATACACTAACCTGAAATTTCCACTTGTAACCCCTTTGAGCCTAGAATGAAAATTTCTTTGATTAGAAGGGTTGAGGAATTGAAAATAGTGAAATATTTGGAAGGTGTTTGATGAGAGATATGAGTTTGAGTCCTAGAGGAAAGAATATGGGTTTCCATGGGGAGAAAAAGAAAAAAAAAAGAAGTGAACATTGAGTGAAAAAGAAAGAAAGAAAAGAATTTGTGAGTTTGATGATCGTAAAAGAAAGAAAGAAAAGAATTAATGAGTTTGATGATCGTAGTTCACTATCGAAAAAAAAAAAGAGAAAAAGGAAACCCTAGAAAATTTTGTAAGGACAAGAAGGAATAAGGATGTGTTGTGGTTATGGTATGTTTGCTTTGTTGGGGAAGAATTGTAGAAATTTCAGTCACTTAACCAAATCTATCCCACCTTTTTAGGTAAGCCACATTACAACCAAAATAAGACCTAATTGATTCCCTGAAAATCCACACTAACAAGCAGTGGAGAGATGAGAAATCAGTCAAACTTATGGTGAAATAATTTGCAATCTTGGGTGAGTGAAAACAGAACCCTTTACTCTTTGAGCGATGAGTGCAAACACTTTCCGGTGAGGTTCCTCCTCAATAATTAACAATAAAAATCTATTTTGATTGCATAATTTATATGAATGGGTGATGCTTGGATAATAAAATAGACTTATGAGGCATTGCACACTTTTATCTGCATATGATTTAAATTCTTATCTTACAGATTGATCGAGGACGATCAATGGTTTAAGTTTTGGGGAGTTGATAAGTTGATATTTTTACCAACTTATCTAGTGTTTCTTTGTCTATTTTGGTGATGTTTGAATCGTTTTTAGTGTCTTTTTGAGCATACATTGGCTTTTGTGCTTTTTATGGTGTGTTTGATGAATCATGCAGGTTTTTGGATGAAAATCGGAGGATTTTGGAAACTTGTTCGCCGCAGCTTCAGAGAAGATCGACGAAAGAAGATGAAGAGATCGACGCATGAGTACTGAAGCAGAACCACCATCGATCGACGCCAACCGGCCGTCGATCGACGCTTCTTTGTCCTTCCCGTCGATCGACGAAGGATTGGCCGTAGATCGACGGAGTGTCGCGGGGCAGACCATATCTTTTCTATTTTCTGAAGATAAACACATATCTAACTCCTAGGTATGGTAGAATTCATCCACAACACCTATAAAAAGGCTGAAGAATTCGAAAATCAAGAGGAGATCGAAGAGCAAGAGAGAAAAAGAGGGAGAGATCGAAAAGCAAGAGAGCAAAAGAGAGAGAGAGCAAGAGAGAAGAGAATTAAATTGAGAGAAATATCACAAGGAAGAAGAAGAAGAAGATCATTGGGTTTGAGATTGAATCTTTGGGAAGATTCAGCTTTCCTTTTCATCTTTTCTTTTCTTGTTCATTGTCTATGATGATTAAGATTAGAATTATGTGTAACTAATTGTCTTCTCAGATTCTAGGTTTTCAAACTATCAATGTATGCATGTTTTGATTAATTGAAGTTATTTTTCCTTTCCCTCACAGTTTGTGAAATCTGGTTTTATTCTTAATCTTGAGTATGTTGGCCACTAACTTAGGATTACTAGTTGGAAATTAGAGACGTAACTGTAATAGTTTTCAATCAAAAGAGATTTTCACAATATAATCTGATTTCTTGTCGTAACTGAAGGAAATAGATTGTAGGAATAAGTCCGTAGAACTGTAGGAGTTAGTTAATTAATCTTGAGACCGACAGGAGATAGATAATTAATTAATCCACTTTATGAATTGTCCAACAAAGAAGTTCATAATAGCTTTCTGATGTTTCACTGTGGAGAGGAATTAAAATTGGAAAATAATCAATTTGTTTATGCATGTCATACTTGATAGGGAGAAAAGCCTAGAATCTGGACTTCTTATCCTTTAGGTTTTTTCAAAGTAAATTTATTTTCAAAATTGTTTTCTTGAGGTAATTAAATTTCAAAACCCTTTATTTTTAATTTTACCTATCCAGTACTTTGAGAACTCTTAAGTTAGTACTTAGGATTTTTCGTTGTTCCTTTCCTCGTGGGATCGATAATTTAATTTGTCGCTATATTATTAGCTTTGCTAAGTCGCGGGTTAAAAATATACGCGATCAAATTTTGGCGCCGTTGCCGGGGAAAGAACACAATTGTCCTACTATTAACTTTGTGATTAGAGTACTGATTTAGGCTGTAACATCTTATAAACAATCGTTTTTTTTTCTTTCTTCTTTCAGTACGAAGGGCCGTCGATCGAGGCCCACATCAGCGTCGATTGACGCCTTCATTGTTTTACAATTTTCAATTTTATTTTGTTTTGTTCGTTTTGGCTAATCCGCAGTGCCATCTCACAAACTACTTTACTGTACAGGTAGTGCATGAGTACAAGAGCCCGAGCGAAGGACCCTTTTTGCTCAAAAACGTTGTCTTTTCAAACCATTATCCAAGCTTTTTCCTTGAACCCTTTTTCAGTGGTACAAAAACTTCTTTTTAGCCAGTTAACCCACCCCAAAAAGTCTATTCTATGCCCAATCAACTTGAATACAAGCAATTGTTCTTTTAAAGTCAACACTCAACCTTGTATGTTTGAGTTAAATATCACTATTTGTAATTTGCCTTAATTAGGCTTACATCTTTTGTTTCAAACCACAATTACTCGTGATCCGTTCATGGGAAAACTTCAATAACTTCATTTGATTTGATAATGCTTTATTAATTTCTTTGACGATCCAAGATTTATTCTTCCCATTTCATTTTTGCGAATCACACTCAAGCCAATAAAATCTATTTAATCAATGCTCGGAAGTCTCGAAGACTTGACTCACATAATAATAATAATAATAATAATAATAATAATAATAATAATAATAATAATGATAATAATAATAATAATAGTAATAATAATAATAATGGAAGAATTGCTCCTTTAGTATGAAATACCAGTTGTCATGTAGCGATTATTATTTTTTAGGAAATCCTTGAGCTTGATCCAATGCAACACAAAAAGAACGCACTGTACCTGTATAAGGTGGGCACATTTTTCAATAAAATACGAATGAATATCTATTTTGATTTCGAGCCTCCAGCTCAAACAATATGAAAAGCATGTTTATTTTGAAGTTTATGTCATTGCCTAAATGTTTACGCTTATCTATATGTCCTCTAAGTTTGAGGATCTCCACTTAGGGAAGAACATGTTATGCAGTTGTGTGCATGTTTAATTTATAACTATCGTGTCCTGGTATTGAAAGAGATGTCAGTGACTAGTGCACAAATGATGGCGGCTCGTTTAAGTAGCACTTTAACTTGAATGTGCATCGTGACTGGTGTAGGTGGCCACCTCCCGGATCACACTCATGAACAGATAGCATAACCTGTGAAATATTAAAGACTGCAGTCTAATAAGAAATATTTTGGCACGATGGGAGGATTTTTATAAAGTAAAACCCCATGCATGACCGTTATATAAAGGCATGACATTCAATCATCTGTTAATATATTTTTGAACATGTGTCCACTGGGTATCTTCAAGTACTCAGCCTTGTATATTCTTTCTAAAATATGCAGGTTGACGGTGTTGACGATGACGAACGAGATTGCTGGCCAGAACTTTTATCTTTTTAATAGTTAGGATTCGAGGGTACATCTTCACATGTATTCTTCCTCTTAAACTTTCCGCTGCTAGCAAAACTCTTATTTCGAATACTTGCTTTTGTTGTAATGAATTTAACATCATGTCTTCTAGAGAGCCTTGATCTCTTTATAGAGAGGCGCCTTTTGATTATCTTTGTGTTTGGATGTCTTATCCTGTTTATATTCATGATATCCACTCTTCCAAACACACATGTCACATATTTCTCCACGACGCGCCTCATGAATTATCCTATATTTAAATTTGGGCGTGACAAAGTGGCATCAGAGCCAGGCTTTCGTTTTGTTTTAGCTCTGACTCGAGGATCTCTTTGCTTCGAGACCTCTAAAGTAGAAATGTTTCTTTCTTGAACATGAAGAGTTAATTCTAGAAACCTTCATATCTTAACTATAAGAGTTATTACTTGGAACAATATCTGGAGATAAATCATTCATTGAGATCTATCGATAAGATCAACCCTTTGAAGGTTTCCAATTGAGATGAAGAGCTAGCACTCGTGTCGTCACCCCACCAGGGACTCCTAAGTTTTCAGAGGCCCATCCACGTGACTCAATGAACGATGAGTCTTAGAGATGTTTGGCTCATATTTATGCATATGTATTAGCTAGCTTTTGTTGTATTCAAATATCAATCTTTTGTACTCCTAACCTTGATGGTAGTTAGGATGTTGGGGGGGGGTGTCGGGGCACAGGCGACTTTGATTATATACCCCTATTTCGGATAGTTTATATAACATGTAGCTTGATGGGAATTTGTATTTGACATGGCGCCCGCGTTTGGGGACAGTTTGATAAGCATCATCTGTCTTGGCATATATATGAAATCTTGTTTTATCTTGTGAGCTTGACTATCTATTTTGGGGTTTCAACAATTGTAAATCTTAACAAGTTGTTTCTCCTTGAGAAGAATTCTCACCGCAACATTATTAACGCAAGACAAAGTCTTGGTGTTACATATTTATGTTCAACTGATGTAAATTCATGTCAACCGACGTGCTTCGAATTGATCGACGTACAAGTCAACACAAATGGAAAATTTTTATTTATTTAATCTTCAACAGCTTTCGTATTTGGATTATTACTATGTTTGAGTTTTGAATGAATGAATATTTGGTTGATCTTGCATTATCCTACGCTTCTTATCGCAATTTTAAATGTTTTAGAACTAAATGATACTTTCCCTCCTATTTTAGAAAGCCGCCTAGAGCAGCGAGAAGAAGAGGCCGAGGTAGAGGTTGTGGAAGACCTCCACTAAACCACAATGAACAACTGCATCAAGAACAACCCTTTATGGGAGAGAACCATAAGGCACAAGTGTCGCCTCAAGCACCGCGATGAATTGACAAGATCTTTACCCGTCAAAATCCACCACTCTTCAATGAAAGTGGAGATCTAACCAAGGCTGAGGTTTGGATTCGAGGAATGGAGAGGATCTTCAAGATTAAGGGTGCACTGAGGAAGAGGTGACCTGTATTGCCTTCCAACTAACTGATGAAGCAGAACACTGGTGCGAGAACCACCTAAAGGTGCTTACGCTTGCAGAAAAAGAAGCCCTCACTTGGGAACAATTCAAGACTGAATTTCATGATAAGTACGTCCCGCTCAGTCACCGCGTGCAAAAAGAGGCGGAATTCCACCACTTGAAACAAGGAAAAATGATAGTGATAGACTACAATAAGACATTTTGTAACTGTCAAAATATGCTCCTGATGTTGTGAGCAAAGATGAGAGAAAGGCCATCAGATTTATGGCATTATTACAGACCAAAATTCAGGCACCTTTAGCATGTTTGACAAGATTGTTTTACAAGGAAGCTATGCACAAGGCCATGAATATAGAGGTTGCCTTGAGCAATGGAAAGAACATAATGAGAAGCAAGGCTGAAAACCCTATAGAACAGGGAGGAAAGAGAAAACAAGAGGAAAGGCCGCAATACTTGTTTACTTCCCCAAAGTAACCTTAGCACAAAAACCAGGATTTTTCTGGGAATATAAGGAATGACCAGGGGCAGGCTAGTCGGCATGGGAATCAACAACCAAATGCACCAATGGTATGAAACATTTGTGGCAAAAGTCACCTTGTGGAGTGTGCCTCTATGAGGGCCACTTGTTATAGTTGTGGGAGGATGGGACATTTCTCCTCCCAGTGCCGATTGAAGAACAAGAATCCACCTCAGAACCAACCAAGGTGTAACTATCACGAGACACAAATGAGGGCGGATCAAGGAAGAGCTCGACCCCGAAATCCAAGGAACCGCCTGCAACAACATGTAGAGTCAGCGAGACAACTTCCACCGCCACAACAACTTCAACTGCTAAAACCCCAGCCAACTAGGGAAGGAAGGTCCTATGCCATTGAACAACCAAGGGAGAATGAGAATTAGGGCGACCTAACACGTATGAGGTAGATTAATGATTTACTTGTTATTGTGCTTTTCGACAACAGTGCATCATATTCTTTTATTTCTAAGGATTGTGTGAAGAAATTAGGGCTTAATGCGTCAAAAGTCAATTGGAACTTTGATACGTGCGTAAAATGACCCATATTTTGATGTGTGTGCATGCTTGTTTGTGGCTATTTTACTCCCGTATCATATGTTTTTGTCGTATTTTGGTTGTGTTTTCGTGTTTTGTATGTTTGATTTGTGTAGGATAGGTTTTGGGCATAATCGAGCATTTTTGGTGGAGTTTTGGAGGAAAATCGCACGTTTTTGGAGTTTGGAGGCGTCGACCGGCTGAGCGTGGCAGACAGAGGGCTCGACCGGCCGAGCCAGGGTTGACCGGCCGAGCCAGGCCACAGACAGAGGGTTCGACCGGCCGAGCCATGACCGATCGGCCGAGCCAAGCTACAAGAAGGTGGCTCGGTCGAGCCATTTCGACCGGGCGAGCTTGGTCGGTTTTCTCCAGATTTTTGGCAGTTTCCAGCTTCGACCGGGCGAGCCATACTT
>JAPKLW010000456.1:14283-43712 GCA_026898455.1 Plectranthus barbatus
AATTAAAATTGGGAATTAATCAATTCATTCATCCATGTCATACTTGATAGGTAGATATCCCTGGAATCTGTGCTTCTCTTATTTGAATCCAAAATCCTTTTAATTTCCTGTTTAATTTTCATTAGCAAGTATTACGATTTTCAAAACAACCAAAACTTTTTAATTGATTTTCCTAACCAGTATTTTGAGAACGTCTGATTTAGTATTTAGGGTTTTTTGTTGCTTCATTCCCCTGGATCGATAACTTTAGGGTTTACAAATTTATTTGCTACTATTTCTATAATTAATCTGTAGAAATTACAGTGATCATACACCAAATGAAGTTTAAAGCTTTTTAGATCTGCCAAGATACTACCGAAGATTCATTGTGGGATTTTTGAAGATTGCTAGATCGATGAATCAACTTTAAGTATGCTTGGACTGAGGAATGGGAAACTAGTTTCCAAAAGCTTAAGGAGTTGTTGACAACTGCACCTGTTTTAGCAGTCCCCGAATCCGATAAAGATTATAAGGTGTATACCGATGCTTTGAAGAATGAGTTTGGATGTGTCTTGATGCAAGGGGGCAAAGTGATTGCCTACACATCACAAGAATTGAGAGCTCACGAGTAGAACTGCCCCACTCATGATCTATAATTAGCTGCGATAGTGCACGCGCTAAAGATCTGGAGGCATCACCTCTATGGAGTGAAGTGCGCCATCTTCACAGATCACAAAAGTCTCAAATATTTCTTTGAGGAGAAGGATCTCAACATGAGACAAGGAAAGTGGTTGGGATTGGTCAAGGACTATGATTTGACATTCAACTATCACCCTGGTAAAACCAACTCAGTGGCCCTTGAGCAGAAAAACCACCGCTAAGATGAGCGCCATCATCACACAAGAAGCAGATTAGGTTAAGGAGTTCAAGAAGCTTGAACTTGAAGTAATTCCGCCATTGACGACTTTGAAAAGTGACCTGACAACTATGGTAGCAGCACCCAATATGAGATCAAGGATTGTGGAAGTGCAGCATAGAGATGAACGTCTCAAAAAGTTGCGAGTGAAAGTATGATTGGGAGAAGAAAAAGATTTCTGAGAAGGAGCAGAAGGTGCTCTAACTCTTGAAGGAAGAATATGTGTGCCCGAGATTGATAATCTTTGAAATGAGATCTTGAGAGAGACACATGAGACATTTTACGCCGCCCACCCTCGAAGTACCAAGATGTATCAGGACTTTAAGTAGAATCTTGGTGGGATGACATGAATAGAGATATAGCGTGGTTCGTAGAATGCAGTCTGACATGCAAACAAGTGAAGGTATTGCACCAAAGACCGTACGGAAAATTACAACCGCTAGACATTCCTGAGTGGATGTGAGACCAGATAGTAATGGGTTTCATCACCGGTCTACCCAAGTCGCAGGTAGGGAATACACCCATTTGGGTTATAGTGGATCATCTGACCAAGAGTGTGCATTTCTTGCCAATACAAATCACATATGGGTCAGACAAGTTGGCACAACTATACGTCAGAAATATCATCCAACTTCACGAAGTATCTACTACTATAATATCTGACAGAGATGTGAAATTCACTTCCAGATTTTTGACTAGTCCACAGAAAGAATTAGGCATGAAGTTGAAATTCAGCACCGCCTTCCACCCGCAAATTGATGGGCAAACCGAGAGAACCAAGTTTTATCTTGAACCTAAGTGCTGGAGATTATTCATTTCCCCCATTTTTCCTTGAAGCACCGAAATATAGAGAGAGGGAGAGTGAGAGTTCTTCAACTTGTTCTTCATTCTTGGAGGCTTGATCCATCTCTTTCCCGCAAGATCGACATTACCTAGATCCGCTTAAGTGATCCACGGTTGAAGGTGAGCTCTATAAACCTATCAAAGCTCTCAAAATTTAGAATGCATATATATATATATATATATTGGAGACCTAACCACCATCTCTTTCTTGCATCTTTCCTCCATGAGCTAACGAGAGGAACCAAGGAGTTAAGGGTAGATTCTCCAACCAAGATCTTGAAAGGAAGAAGAAAATATCACGGACTACAGAGGTAAGTCATCTTGAGACCTAGAATGCCAATCTCTTTCCCTTGAAGATTATGCTCTTTATGTATAAAATCTAGCATGAGAAAGTTGAGATTTGTAGGACGAGCATGACTAAGTTACTTATGAGAAAGCATGATTATGAAGAGAGGTTACCTAGCATGTATGCCTTTGAACTAGAGACTAAACATGTTTAAGTTTTTTAAAGAGAGCATGTTGTTCATAACTTGAAATTTTGACTAAGGACCAATCATGATTTATTGATTTTGGAGACCTTTGCCTTGATGGATTATCTATGTTTGGAGCATGATGAACATGGATCGTAATGTGTTGATGGTTGAGAGACTTGAGATTTTGTATTTATGCATGTCGAATTTTGTAGAGCAAAAAATGGATGGTCATGTGTTGAGAGAATTTTGAAATTGTTTGGTTCTTGAATTTTTGGGAAAATTTAGTAACTTCGATCTGGAGAAATTATTTAAGATGCGGTTAATCATGTTATTAATCAAATCAACATATTATTAGATATTTAAAAATGATTGAGGATCATTAAAAATTAATAAAACGAGTTCGGACAATCGATCGAGCCAAAAATCACTTTTTCAGCCAGCTAAAATGGCTCCGTTTTGACCATTTTGGGGAGCCTCGATCGATGTTGGATTTTTTCTTCAACCGACACCGAAGGAAGCATTCAAAAAATCCTGATATCCAACTTCATTGACGTGCAATTCGTTGATCGAAACATTTACCAAGCACCCCTGTAGAACTTCCTCAAGCTTGTCGACTTAAATACAATCTCGACTTGAAACAATACAACCGATATGGATCCTGTGTCGATTGGCACAAGGGTCGACTCAGACCCTTTTTGCTAAAAAACTTTGTCTTTTCAAATCGTTATCCAAGCTTGTTCCTTGCACCCTTTTTAGTGGTACAAAAACCTCTTTTTAGCCACTTAACCCACCCCTAAAAGTCTATTCTATGCCCAATCAACTTGAATTCAAGCAATTGTTCTTTTAAAGTCAACATTGAACCTTGTATGTTTGAGTTAAATATCGCCATTTGTAATCCTCCTTAATTAGGCTTACACCTTTTGTTTCAAACCACAATCACCTATGATCCATTCTTGGGAAAACTTCAATAACTTCATTTGATTTGAGAATGCTTAATTAATTTCTATGATGATACAAGATTCATTTTTCCCATTTCAATTACGCGAATCACACTCATCCCAATAAACACTCTTTAATCAAGGCTCAGAAGTCCCGAAGACTTGACTCACATAATAATAATAATGGAAGAATTGCTCATTCGGTATGAAATACTAGTTATCTTATAGCGATTATTATTTTCTTTGGAAATCCCAGAGCTTGATCCGACGCAGCGCAAAAAGAACGCACCGCACCTGTCTAAGGTGGGAAATATTTTTCAATAAAATACGAACGAATAATTGTTTTGATTTTTTAGCCTCGAGCTGAAACAATATGAAAATCATGTTTATTTTAAAGTTTATGTGATTGCTTAAATGTTTATGCTTATCTATCTGTCCTCTAAGTTGGAGGATTTCCACTTAGGGAAGAACATGTTACGCAATTGTGTGCATGTTTAATTTATAACGATCATGTCCTAGTATTGAAAGAGATGCCAGTGACTAGTGCACTATTGATGCCGACTCGTTAAGGTAGCACCTTAACCTGAATGTGCATCGTGACCGGTGTACGTGGCCACCTCCCGGATCACACTCATGAACATACAACATAACTTGTGAAATGTTAATGACTGCAGTCTAATAAGAAATGTTTTGGCATGATGAGAGTATTTTTCTAAAGTAAAACCCCATGCATGGCCGTTATATAAAGGTTTGACATTTAATCACCTGTTAATATATTTTTGAGCATGTGTCCACTGGGTATCTTCAAGTACTTAGCCCTGTATATTCTTTCTAAAATATGCAGGTTGATGGTGGTGACGATGAGGAACGAGATTGCTCGCCAGAACTTCTATCTTTTGTAATAGTTAGGATTCGAGGGTACATCTTCACATGTATTCTTCCTCTTAAACTTTCCACTGCTAGCAAAACTCTTATTTCAAATACTTGCTTTTGTCGTAATGAACCTAACATCATGTCTTCTGGAGATCCTAGATCCTCTTTAGAGACACGCCGTTTATTTATCTTTGTGTTTGGATGTCTTATCCTGTTTATATTCATGCTATCCACTTTCCCAATCACACATGTCACGTATTTCTCCCCGATGTGCCTCATGAATTATCCTTTATTTAAATCAGGACGTGACGAAAGTGGTGTAGCTGAAAGAAGAAATAGAACTCTTTGAAAATGGTTAAGTCAGTTATGAGTTATGCAAGCTTGCCAGTTTTGTTTTTGGGATATACCTTGGAAACAACGGCCTATTTGCTTAACCAGGTACCTTCTAAATCAATTCTCAAAATGCCTCTAGAACTCTGGTATGGACTAAAGCCCAGGCTAACTAGAATGAGGGCTTGGGGTTGTCCAGCATACGAGCTGACAAAGGAACCTGATAAATCAGAAAGAAGGTGTATGTTGATGCTGTTTTTAGGTTATCCCAGGCAAACGAAAGGTGGTTACTTCTATTGTTCTAAGGATTAGAAAGTCGTTTTCAGTACCAAGACGATATTCTTGGAGGACAAATATGTAAGAAACCACAAGTCCAAGAATGAAATCATTCTCCATGTACTTGGGAATTGATGGAGATCCCGACGGGCTGAAAGAAGAAGATTAATTTAAGATTAATTGAAGAATTAATTTTGAATTTTTAGTTTAATTAATTTAATTTCGAAATTTAAGTTTCTAGATGTTTTGTTTCTTTTTATTACAATGATATTGAGAGTTACTTATTGTATATCTTGATAGATTTGATATGCTTTTAGATTTATTTTCCTTATTAAATTAGGGTTTCAGTTGCCTATATATAGGCCTTGTTTTGGACGATTTAATCAGTTTTCAATTTAATAAAATTTGTGAGTTTATCTCCTCATTATTTCTGAAGACTCACGAATTCTAGGAGCCTTAGAATTCAAAACCTGACTTATCAAAAGGAATCCTACAGCTGTTTGTGGTGTCTTTGCTATATCCATCATTGTTGTGGCGAGTTGCTTTTTGGGTCATAGGGGTTTGTTCTCGTTCTTTTTTGCGGTTCTCTAAGGGTCGACTTCCAAGGTGTTGGATTTTCCTATCGTATCAAGTTTCGATTTGCTTCTCATTCGCATTCAAGTCATTTCTGTCTAGTTCCTGGGCTGCGATCTAGACCTTCCTGGCGAGGATCATATCATTTTGGTATTAAGATCTAGATCAAGTCCTTCCTTATCCTTTCCATTTAATTTTAGTGTGTAAAAAATCGAGTCTTGCTTTGTTCTTATTTTGTGTTTGTCCTTTTCAGCATCATGATTTTAGGGTCTCTTGATTCGAATTGCTTGTGTCGTTGAGTCATGCTGTCTTGTTGGAGTTGCACATCCTAGGGTTTTGTGAGTCAATATTTGGTTAGGCATATCATATCATTCTTATTCAAATCTTTCCATCCATATCTAGTCAAATCTTTCCATTGTATCAAATATTTCTTTTTTTTTCCGGTTAGACTTGTTTTTGCCAAAACTTTTGTGTACAGTATTCATTTTTGGCTTAATTGTGCTTTTTGGAAACATCTCAGCGAGCTCTAATATATTCATGGCTTTGACATGATATAAGGTGGATTTTGGCAAAATTCTATCATTTTCAATCAGTTGTTGCCCTCCAAAAGTTTTTCCAAAACATTTTTTATTCGTTTTTTGTCATTTACCTTCCTTGAGTCTTCTGGAGTCTTCCCGTTCAGTTGATTCATCGATTTGAAGTCTCTAGTATTTTCTGGGTATTTTTGAGTCCTTCAGAAAGGAGGAAAGAGAGGTAAAAGGCAAGAGATGGTGAGATTATTAAAGTGACTAAAAAAGCCAAATATACTGTGAGCAATACACGAGCGTGAGTGATTTGTCATATCTGAGAGATACATGAGTGTACGTGAGGTGGTGAGTTCCTTATTTTGTTTTTATCTAACCTTTCTTGTAGGTATAACAAAAACCAATCAAGATGAGTTGTTAGGGGAAAAAGGAGGCGACGACAATGATAATATTGGTGGCAAGATCAAATACATGATGGAGGCTTTGAGATCTGAATTGAATGGGGTGCCGAGGAGTAAGATGGAGGCAACGCATCAACGAATCGATGATCTTGAGTCTTCTACTGCCAAAAAGACTCGATGAGATTTAATTGGCAGTCATGGGAATGTTGGGAAATGGGGACGGGGAGGTCGAGGTGGCAAAGGCTCGGGTTTGAGATGGAGTCCTCAATATTAGGAGGACGTCGATGACTATGCCGATGAGGATTCATATGATAAAAATTTGGGGACAATCAAGATGAGCATTCCGTCTTTTCAAGGCAAGAATGACCCTAAATTGTACCTGGAATGGGAGCAAAAGGTGGAGTTGATGTTCGAGTGCCACAATTACTCTGATCTGAAGAAAGTGAAGTTGGCTGCAGTGGAGTTTCCTAATTACGCTCTCGTTTGGTGGGATCAGTCGGTGAGAAGTCAGAGGAGGAATAAGGAGAGGCCTATTGAGATGTGGGATGAGATGAAGGCTATTATGAGAAAGCATTTTGTGCTAAATCATTATTACCGGGAGCTGTACAACAAGCTGTAGAGTCTAAGACAGAGTAGTCGGAGCGTGGATGAGTACTAAAAGGAGATGGAAGTGGCTATGATTTGAGCTAATGTAGTGGAGGATAGAGAGGCGACGATGGCTAGGTTTCTACCTAGGCTGAATTGGGAGATTCAAGATACCGTGGAACTGCAGCATTATGTCGAGCTGGAGGAGATGGTACGCATGGCGATTAAGATTAGGGCTGGCAATTCGTGCGTGTTGGGTCGCTATCGTGTCGTGTCTTATCGTGTCGTGTCATTATCGTGTTTGAGCTTAACGGGTTCGTGTTGTGTTCGTGTTTGAGCTTAACAGGTTCGTGTCGTGTTCGTGCTTATTATTATCGTGCGTGTTCGTGTCGTGTTATCGTGTCGTATTCAAGATTTTTACTCCCAAGTGAAAAGCTGGCAATTTTATTAAGATTAATTTTATCGTGTCGGGTCATTTTCGTGTCGTGTCATTATCGTGTTTGAGCTTAACGGGTTCGTGTCGTGTTCGTGTTTGAGCTTAACAGGTTCGTGTCGTGTTCGTGCTCGCTTTTATTGTGCGTGTTTGTGTCGTGTTATCGTGTCAGAAATTGCCAGCCCTAATTAAGATAGAGGGACAGCTCAAGAAAAGGGGCAGTAGAGGCTGTGATGGACAAAACCCTAGAGACTGGAGAGAATACCAGACTGGTAGTAGTTCCAAACGATCTCCATGGAAAGAGGAGGAGCAGCCACGAGTTGAGAAGAAACTATTTGTTGGCTCCTACTAGGGTCCAACATTCAAGGTAAATCTGTTACTCCTGATACTTGCAATTGTGATCGCTGATGTTTCAAATGTCAAGGTTTTGGACACATTGCTAGTGAGTGCCCCAACAGCAGAATTATGATCCTTCGAGACAATGGCGAAGTGGAGACTGAGGATGATACTGATCCTAATATGCCAGCATTGGAGGACCCCGAGGAAGAAGAAGAAGAAGAAGAAGAGGAGATAATTGTGCCTGCTGCACTTTCATCATTCTTAGTTTAGAGAGTCTTACAGGCACAACACCCAGTCGATGATACTAAGCAGCGAGAGAACATCTTCCATATATGTTGCCAGGTTAAGGATAAGGTTTGCAGTGTTATCATAGATAGTGGGAGTTGTACAAATGCAGCGAGTTTAACCATGGTGGAGAAATAAGGCCTACCTATGCTCAAACATCCAAAGCCTAATCGATTGCAGTGGTTAAATGACAAACAGGTGACGAAGCAAGTGAAGGTCCCGTTCTACATTTGAAAATATGAGGATGATGTTTTTTGTGATGTAGCTTCGATGCAGGCTAGCCATGTTTTGTTGGGTCATCCGTGGCAATTCGACAGAAATGCGCAACATGAGGGGTTCACAAATAAATACTCTTTTGAGTATAATAACAAAAGAATCTGTCTTGTTCCTCTTACTCCAAAACAGGTTCATGAATACCAAGTGCAGATGCAAAAAAGAAGTGGATGCTGGACTAAAGCTGGCTGGGGAGAAGGAGGATAATTGTATGGTGACAAGCACTTTCCTAGCTAGGCAATGTGATTATAGTTGGCATATGGATTTGAGGACAAATCCTTTTGAAGAGGAGAGGAATGATAGAGATCCCGACGGGCTGAAAAAAGAAGATTAATTGAAGATTAATTTCGAGTTTTTAGCTTAATTAATTTAATTTCAAAATTTATGTTTCTAGATGTTTAGTTTCTTTTTATTACAAAAATATTGAGATATACTTGTTGTATATCTTGATAGATTTGATATGCTTTTAGATTTATTTTCCTTATTAGATTATGGTTTGAGTTGCCTATATATAGGCCTTATTTTGGACGATTTAATCAGTTTAATAAAAGTTGTGAGTTTATCGCCTCATTATTTCTTAAGACTCACAAATTCTAGGAGCCTTAGAATTCGAAATCAAACTTATCAAATGGAATCTCACAGCCATCTGTGGCGTCTTTGCTATATCCATCATTGTTGAGGCGAGTTGCTTTTTGGGTCGTAGGGGTTCATTCTCGTTCTTGCCTGCGTTTCTCTAAGGGTCGACTTCAAAGGTGTTGAATTTCCATATCGTATTAAGTTTTAGTTTGCTTATGCATCACGTCCGAGTCATTTCAGTCAAGTTCCTGGGCTGCGATCTAATCCTTCCCGGTGAGGATCGTATCAAGAATGATGAAGTGATTCCATCAGGAAAGCCCCATGTTGTGGTATATACACCTAGTACTGGTAAGGGACTAGCAACATGGCCACCAATGCAAGACATGGAACCACAGGGTACTGTGCCAACTACTGATGCAGTTCAGATGATGCGTCGCAGTGGGAGGATTGTTCGAAAACCAGAAAGGTACATGTTCATGAGAGAGTCTTCATACTTGATCCTAGAAAACAGACTGGATGATACCGACCCATGGACATACAATGAGGTGGTATCTAATAAAGATGCAAACGAATGACGTATCTCCATAGATTCTGAAATAGAATCCATAACATCTATGGATGTATACCAGAAAATTGGGCTACCAGATGGTTTTAAGTCATAGGTAGCTAGTGGGTAAACAAGAGAAAGAAATGAGCGAGTTGAGAGATTACGACTTATAAAGCTAGGTTGGTGGCTAAGGTTTATAGTAAAAAAGAGGGCATAAATTATGATGAATCCTTCTCACCGGTAGCAATACTCAAGTCCATTTAGATTCACCTTGCCATAGCGGCACATATGGACCTAGAAATCTGGCAGATAGATGTCAAAATGGCATTTATAATTGGATACCTTGAAGAAGGCCATGCCATCTATATGAAACAGCCAGAAGGTTATATGTAGGATGGCGAAGAGCATTTGTTTTGAAAGCTCAAGATGTCCTTGTATGGACTTAAGCAAGCTTCGCGGTCATTACGTTTTGACGAGGTGATTAAATCCTATGGATCTCACAATGTTTGAATGAGAGTTTTGTGTACTGTTTATGTGTCAGTGGAAGCGTGACATTCCTTGCACTTTATGTAGATGATATTATCTTATTTGGTGACAATGTGGAGGTATTGTCGGACATAAAAGGGTGGTTATCCGAACAGTTTCATAGGTGGGATCTTGGAGATGCTGGATACATCCTTGGTAAAAATGTCTTGCGCGATCGCAAGCAGAGGATATTGGCATTATCCCAAGCTTCGTATAAGGATACTGTGATTGCTCGTTTCAGCATCCAAACCGCCAAGAAAGGCTTACTGTCTTTCAGACATAGCATTCATCTTTCAAAGGATCAGTGTCCTAAGACACAAAATGAGAAAGATGAAATGAGTAAGGTTTTTTATGCTTCAACAGTCCGAAGTCTCATGTATTGTATGCTATGCACGAGACCAGATATATGCTTTGTCATTGGCATGATAACGAGATATCAGTCTAACCCTGGTCAGGCGCACTCGGCTGCGGTAAAGCACATTTTCAAGTATCTGAAAAAGATAAGAGACTATTGTCTCATTTTTCTGTCTGAGAACTTGTGACCTGTGGGTTATACAAATTCGGATTTCCAGGCAGATCAGGATGGAAAGAAATTTACCTCTGGGTATGTGTTTGCAATAGGAGGTGGGGCCATATCATGGAGGAGTGCAAAGCAGAAATGCATTGCAGACTCCACCATGAAAGCTGAGTACATTGCAGCTTCAGAGGTTTAGAAGGAAGCAGTATGGCTCTGGAGCTTCCTCTTGGAGTTGGACGTGATCCCTCATTTGTCCAAGACTATCACGGTGTATTGTGATAACACTGGTGCTGTGGAAAATTCGAAGAACTATGAACTCACAAGGAAACTAAACACATATAGAGGAAGCATCATATCATACGAGAAATCGTAGCAAGGGGTGATGTGATAATTGAGAAGATAGACACGTAGGAAAATCTAGTAGATTCATTCACAAAAGCCTTACCACAGAAGGTCTACGAGATGCATGTTCGTAACCTTGGACTGAGGGTGAAGATAGCCATGTGATGATCTATGTAATATCTAGATTAGTATAGATGTGATGTATACTCTGGAAAGCACTTGTATAATGCTTTGAGTATAAGTGGGTGATTGATGGATTTATATACTGTAAGCATTATGATTGATTTATTATGAACATTGTTTATGATTAATATACTGGGAATCATTATTGTTGTATTATCATCTCCTGTCTGAATTAACAAACATGTATCACAAGCGACTCTATACTTATCTCATCGATAGGGAGATTATACGGTGTGTTGTTTATCAGGGAAGATCGTATGGATTGCTTTACCTAGTGAGATAAAAATGGTTATCACAGCTGAGATAGAACTAGAATAGACTGTCGGTTCAGGCTGCAACATAATTAGTAATTAGTGGCTTATCTTGGTCACTAGATGTGCTGATACGTTTGGTACGTATTGATAGGACCTAACTGATAGCGATTCTTTTATCTGGCATTAAAAGAATCTTGATCTTGATGGCTTGATGAAATCTGAAGCCTCATGATGGTTCAAGAGGTATACATAAGTTTGTGGATCACTTTGAGATACTATGACAGAGAGTCTTACATGTACTTGTATATCTGTATCTCTGTATCTTAGATGGTAGCAGCTTGTGTATGACTTCTAGTTCTTTGATTAGGTAAATCCAATGTAGTATAGGATGGTGACATTCCCTAAGAAGCTAAAAAATGTTCACTATGCGGAAGTCCTGCAGGCTGATTAAGTTCAAGCATAAGTGAAAATGTATTGAGTGGTACTACTTAGGAATAAAAGATGTTAATTAATTTGTAGGCTTGTTAGAGCCTAAATTAACTTATGAATGTCTGTGACCTTAAATATGGGGATATACCGAGCCCGTTCAACCCATTCCTCATAACGTGATAGCAAAGAGGTAGGACAATATTGATTCTCTGGTGGCATGAATCAATATTAATTAATTAATTATATTTTGGGTTGAATATGCGAATTAATTAATTGGTAGGCTTTCTTTGCTATTAGCATACTAGTCCCCGGTCTGCACCATTAAAAGCTCAAGCCCATTAGGGATCAAAATATCCTATAAATACCCCCTAGTTCTCATATTTCAATGCACCACAAGATCATAAGTTGAAGCAACAAACCAAAGATTTGGGAGTTGTGGTTGTTGACTGGATCAGAGACAAGGAAAGAAAACTCTGCTTCTTGATAGGCACAAAATCCAGAGGGAATCTTCACCAGATATCCAGATCGGAGCAAGAGATACAGATAAGAAGATCAGTTCTGGAGGATTTTTCTTCTCTCTCTTCCTCATTATTTTCAATTTTATTCTTTAAAAATCATAAAATTAATCTTGATTATTTTATGATTGAATCTTATTGTGCAAGAAGGATTAAAGATCAAATCCCTGCACAACAGTTCAGAGTTTAAATTCATCTAGGTATTCCGCTAACTTCTTTATGCATTCAATAAGAGCATGCTAGGTTAATCATAGACATAGAAATTATTTTTTTGATATCTAATGATCGGTCCTTGACAATCGGATTATGCAATTCAGTTTGCAAATAAAAATCCCTTCAATATCTCGTATATCAATCTCTGAGGAATTGATAATTTTATCTTTATCACTATATTTCTAGTAACACTGTATGCTAATAATTTAGTAATAAAAAACTACAAATATATGCTATGTCTTTCGAAAGAAGTTCTAAAGATAACTTCTCTGAGTTGGAATAACACATTTCAGAGTTATCAGATGTGTGCTCTATAGCATACATATGAGAATCATTTACCTCAACTTTAGATGAGGTTATTGCCTGTTGTTTCTCGGATATAACTTGTTATTTTGTAACAATTTGCTTGTTGACAATAACGACATTTTGGACTTCCCCTTAGAACTGGCTTGTTAGTTCTAGCTAAGTCATTCTGGCTCTTCTATCTCAGCTTTCTAGCTCTCTTCCGCCTATTTATAACCATCCTCTTCTTCCCTTAAAGGAGGATTTTGCTTTCTATTCGATTAAGAATGAATTTGATTCTTTGTGACTCAAAATTGTGAGTCTGAAAGATCAACTGTTCTGATACTACTTATTGGTACCAAAATAATCGGAGTAAATAACACTAAGTGTGCGTGCGATGCTGTGTTGAATTGGGTAGGCCCAAGTACAATTACAAGTCTTAAAAAACTTTTATTGGTGAGAAGTTTCAATTAGTAGATATATATACTCTAACAACTGTGGTTAGTTGTTGGGTTTCAAAGATATGTTTACGTGATGTGCCGAGTGAATAACTATAAGTAAAGAAAGTTGTAAGTAACACAAAAGTTATAGTGGTTTAGGAAATCAAGTCCTTGCATCCACCCTTCTTTCTCAATGAAAGGAGACCACTATCTCCGTTGTCTACGGTGTTTGAACACAAGTTACAACGTAGACTTTTCTATTGAGTGACTAAATTCTCACGACTTAGTCAATGATGCTATTGTTGTTTGAGCTTTAGGTAGATACCACTTTGATACAATATCACTTGTTGATCCCTATTGAATCTATAGTATCTTGAAGTCTACTCTAATAAAATAGCAGTACAACTGCTGCAATCGTGTGTCTACTTGACACGATGATCTCGAGCAAAGAAGCACGTAAAACTTTGAAGGCTTAGAGAGGATGATTAAGTGATTCCTATACGTTCGATGAATTATCAATATTAGGTCTCTCTCTATCATTGAATGTATCTTTCATCTTTATTTTTCTCATATTCAAATGGAGTATTTATAGACTCCATTTGAATTAATGCCATTGAGAAAAGGATGAAAAAACTCTAGGCTTTTGCAAGTGAACGTTGATATACGAAGTTGTACAATCCTGCAACTTTCGTTCTGGAGTCTATCGTCCTTCCAGATTTGACAATCTAATTAATGGACATAACAACTGAGGCATTAAACTAGACTTGTATTTTTTGAAGAAGTCTCTCTTGAGTCGTCAGCTATCAGTTGTTTAACGATCTGTCAACTGGTCATCTTATTAGTTTCATACTGGTTTGTCCTCATAACTGTTTAGAGACAACTAAGGACATCAGTTGAATTTGATAATTTTCCACTTGGTTCTTTGCGCTTTTCAAACTTCAGCTGACTAATAGTAAACTATTACAACACTTAAAATCTATTTCATATATTTTATAAGATCTAGCTGACTAATGGTTCTTGACATTCATCAAACTACATATTTCCCAACAAATTTATATTTATATTATTAAAAATTATTAAATAAAATAAATTAATGAAATGTAATGTTTGTAGAAAAAGTGAAAATCATTATATTATGGATTGATCTTGCAATTGTTTTATTGTATATATTTTATAATATACAATCTATCAAATAAAAGAAAACAACAAAAATTAATATTGATGTGTTTTGAGAGGTAAAGTAGCGAAATTGCAAATCTCTAAACTTTTCTAAAAAATACTTTAAAATACTCATTAATAATTCACTGTATATTTATCTAATTAATGTCAGGTCTTTTGTAAAATCATAATTATTTATTTTTATTAAATTTCTCAATATTGGCCAATGAGTTATGCTTAATACTATAAAGTGTCTGCATCTACGGTACAATTAATCCGAGCACAATACTGCTTTAGGGCTGGCAATTTCTGACATGACACGAACACGCACGATAATAGCGAGCACGAACACGACACGAATCCGTTAAGCTTAAACACAATAACAACACAACATGATAACAACCCAACACGATAACAACACGACACGATAATGACACGACACGATAATGACCCGACACGATAACGATCTGCCTTACAGAAATTGCCAGGTGTACACTTAAGACTAAAGAATTTTGATTCGACACGATAACACGACACAAACACGCACGATAATAATAGGCACGAACACGACACGAATCTGTTAAGCTCAAACACGAACACGTCACGAACCCGTTAAGCTCAAACACAAACACGACACGGACCTGTTAAGCTCAAACACGATAACGACGTCACACGATAAGACACGACACGATAACGACCCAACACGCACGAATTGCCAGCCCTATACTGCTCTAAGCAACTTTTTTTTCCATACAAAATATTTTAAACTTTACAAGTTTATTTAAGCATTAATTAGTCAAAAATAAATTTCAAAATTTATTATTACTTTTAAATATTCATTTTTTTGGGAAATATAATATTTATTCATAAAAATATGTTTATTTAAATTGACTTTTTATTATAATTAATAAAATTATTCAAAACTTATTATAATTATTACTTACTAATTAAAGATAACTTACGTAACAAAAATTTTCATGAGTCCGAATAATATTTAGCTCAAATTTAACTCATTCAATGAACGAGTTTTATTGAATAAGTTTGAAAGATCTTCTATCAATTTGAGATTTAAATAATTTATAAATAATATATTTCATTTACATGTTGAGCATTATACTATTGACATAACAAACACAATATACTAAATAAAATTACATAACACATGCAACTTATAAAATACGGGATTTCTTCATTCTCTCCCCTAATGGAGATATCCTCTGTTTTGTCCAAATTATATATATTTCACAAGAAGGTATTGATCAATACCTCATTACATGGCTTTATTATTTACAAACACTTTTTAAACAAAAACACTCCAAACCAAATTAAAACCACACTACAAGCTGATATACAAAGATTGATGCTGAGCATTCAGCTTCATGAGAGTGAAGCAGCAGATTTTGTGAGCCAAACCCATTTGATATAAAAATACACATAAATGTTATCACACATGCGGTCCAACCAACAAAAATATGCATCTCTCCATGACTTCTTCAACACCAAAGCCGCACAGGTAGCCGAGAATCCCACTGCATATCCCAAACTTACCAATACATACAACCAGTTTATCTCTGATTTCTCACCTTCTTCTTCCTCCTGCCCCAGTGGATAGCTACAGTTGTTTAATGGAGGGCCGCAGAGGTCGTTACCAATGAAGCTGGAAGGCTCCAAGGTCTGCAGCTGGGGGCCTTCTGGTATTCTTCCTGTAAGCTTATTGAAAGACAAGTTAAGACGGCTCAAAGTAGATATAAGTGCAAGGCTGTTCGGAATATGACCCGACAAAGAGTTTCTTGAAAAATCGAGAGATTCCAGCTGTTTCATATCTCCAATTCTATCAGGAATGGAACCTGTCAAATGGTTTCCCGACAGGTTTAGTGATCTCAGTTCGACTAAGCTTGTCAACTCCTTCGGAATCTCTCCTGACAGGTTGTTGCATGAAAGATCAAAAGTAGCAACCAACGAAAGAATCGTGCTATACTCAAATTCAACTCCTTTGATAACAACCGATGCAGTCTCAAAGGACTCTTCATGGCACGATGGCCTAAACTAAAATCGTAACTTTCCAAATCTAGCCACCTTTTTGTAGCCATGGCAGTAAAATTAGAGATGCAGGTTGGAATCTTGCCCCAAAATTTGTTGTGTGAGAGATCCAAGATTTGAACAGATTGTAGATGGCATATCTTTGCTGAAATCTCACCACTCAAATTGTTAGAGCGAAGTATAAGAAACTTCAAGTTGACTAGACTTGTTCCCATCAGTGTTGGCAAGTTTCCATCAAGATTATTATGACTCAGGTTTATTTTCCTCAGTTTTGAGGAGTTATGAATTGCAGAAGGTATTTGGCCAGAAAACTTGTTGTTAAAAAGACTCAAACATTTCAATTCTGGCAGAAACCAAATGGAATTTGGGATTCTCCCAGACAATGTGTTGTTGCCTAACTTCAGAATTATGAGATTAGGCCATTTTTCCCAGCAATTTGGTAACTCTCCAATCAATAGATTTCCCTCCAAATGAAGAAGCTTCAGTTCCTTGGTTTCATTTGTTGAGTCACACAGAAGGCCAGATATATCCTTAGAAAATAAGTTATGAGATGCATCAAAAGCTTCCACATTAACTCCAATTCGAGGCAATGAACCGCTGAGTTTGTTGGAACTCAGAAAATACCATCCAGGGCCTTCTATTACAAGTGGTATAGTGCCATGAAGATTGTTGTGTGATACATTCAAGAACTCTATTTCAAGAAACCAATGAGGAATACTACCCGAGATCCCTGTATTAGATAAATCAAGGCAAGTGAAGTTTCTCCTTGTCTGAAGCCATGAGGGTAACTCTACCTCAGAGCCTACCCCCAAACTCCATGACTGGAGCAGAAGATCTGTAAGTTGAACGGGTGGAACCCAATTCCGACCTACATTCAAAGTCAAGTGGTTTCCAGAAGCTAAAAAGATCTTCAAGTTGGAGAGATTGGCAAAGCGTTTTTCAGTGACAACACCTTCTAGCTTATTATTCTCAATGTGAAATTCTCTCAACTTTGAAAGATGGCCCAAGCCCTCTGGAAGGTTTCCACTAAAATTGTTGTAGTTCAGCCATAAGGATTCCATAGATGATGTGTTTCCTAGGCTGAGTGGAAGGGTACCAGACAATGAGTTATTACCAAGATTCAGAAATCTAAGACTCTCGAATTCTCCAAATTGTTCTGTTAGATGACCAGAAAGTTTATTGCCATTTAAGTTAAGGTGTTCCAGGGATTCCAAGAAGCATCTAGACATGTTCCCAAATGAATCTTGCATATCTCCATGCAAGTCATTGGATGATAAGTCAAGTTTTCTTACATTGCACAAGCTAGTGATTTCTCTCGGTAATTTTTCAGACAACATATTCCGTCTCAAGTCCAAGGTCTCCAGAGAGGTTAGATTTGCTATAGCAGCAGAAATTTGACCTTGGAGGTGATTTTTGCGAAATGAGACAAACTCCAAGTCTTTACAAAGGTAAAACCAATCTGGAATACTTGAGTTTAAATGATTGCCACTTAGATCAATATACTTGAGTTTCGTGGCATTGCTAACAGATGGTATTGGACCTATGAACTCCATTCTTCCTAGATCAAGATAAACAAGATTCTTGAGCTTGAAAAACCATGGTGGGACAGGGATAGACCGATTATTATTGTAATTACGAGAGAAATCGATATGTGTTAGTGAAGAAAGATTGACAGCACTCAGAGAAGGCGTGAAATGAAGACTGCAACGAGAGAAGTGAATCTCTAACAAAGAAGAGAGGGAGTTGATCACCTTGGCCCAGTTGGTGGCTCTGCTCAGGTTTGCTCCATTCATGTTGAGATACTCCAGTTTCGTAAGCCCCGACAGCCATTCCAGGCTATCAACATCGAGCATGCCTTCACTTTCCAAATTTAGAGCATTTAGATTAGAAAGATTCCCAAGATTATATGGAATAACTCCCTTAAATCCTGCATTAGATAAATCTAAAAACTGCAGGTCAGTGAAGGAGCCAATGAAAAAAGGGATTGTTTCTCCAAGAAAGCTGTTGTTGCTGAGGTCAAGAAGTGTGAGATGAGTGAGATTGAGCAAAGATGGATTTAGTTTTCCACTTAATCCATGGTGTTGTAGATGGAGCTCATGAACATGGCCAGTTAAGCTGCTGCAGATGACACCGTTCCACTTGCAACAATTAACATCATCATCCCATGATGAAAGTAGATTGTGGGAATCATTCAAAGATTTCTTCAAGCTTAGGAGTGATTGTTTTTCAATTTTTGGGCAGAAACTAAAGGTGTGGCCTTGGAGACAAAAGATTAAATTGAGAAAGATAAAGAAGCATAAAGAGAAAACTGCATGGATTGGATAGGAGATGCTCATCGTTTTTCAATGTATTGGAATATAAGGAAACTTGATTGTTACGAAGGTAAGAGTCTAACAGCCCATGGATATATATATATATAGAGAGAGTCATACATACATGCATGAGATAGCCAGGTATCTCAAGGGGAATGTAGAGTTAGAGATTAGTTGGAGCACTACTAAATTCGTTAAAGTAATATTAAAAAATTTAATACATATCATTTTGCAAATTAATATAAGTACAATAACTAATTATTTTTTTCGAATCATAATTTTGAGAATTTAACAGAGGAAATAAACTTTTCAATCTACATTGTTTCTTAATAATAACCAAATATTTCAATTAAAACCAGTTCATCCAAATTCATTAAATGCAAAAATAATAAACTGAAATGATAGTGTTTGCAAAAACTTTTGTTTATAAACTTGATAAATAGTTTTATAAATGTACCAAAATAATAGAAAACTTCAATTTGTGTAACTCTAATACAAAACTTCAAATAAATATTAGCAACAAGTTTAGTACTACCTCCATCCCGGATGAATTGTCCACTTTACTTTTGGCACTATAACCAATATGAGTATAAATAAAAAGAATTAGTATTTTATTAGTGAGTGTGTATTAATTTTCTATTTTAGGTAAGTGAACAATTAATGGGACGAACGAGAAAGGAAAGATGAACAATTGAAGTGTGACGGAGGAAGTACTTGAAAAAATAATTATAGGATGTAAATCACAATAAATATAGATTTTAGAATAAGTCAAAGAAATAAATTTGTCTTGCCCTTGGTCAAAGAAGAACAAAATAATATCATTCACTAAATTAAGATAATCATTAAACTCAAATTTAAATAAGTTATGTTTTTTAAAAATAAAATAATTAATAATTAATAAACGACGATGCGCCGTAGGACCGTGGACCGACCTGTAGCCCCCAAAATGGTGCCGTCGCCGGGTACCTATCACATGGTTCACATCAACACAAGAATGTCCAATTGAAGGAGACACTCAATAATCACAAATATTCATGGCCGTACAAGTGTTGGAGATTTAATCAAAAGTATAGAGATGAATTTTGAAGATCAAACATACCTCATCAGTCTATATTAATCAATATAGAGCTTCATGAATTTTGTATCGAAGCCCCTAAGGAAAATGAATTATTCTCAATTTTCAGGTTAAGAACAATTCTTATATAATTAGACCTCTATAATTATTTATTTAGGTAAATTAACGATCAAGGTTTAATTTTTTGCATGTTCATTTTTTGCTTATGCATCTTACATTGCTAGATAATTAAGGACAATCTTGTAACTTAACATATAATGAAGTAGTTTAACGCTAAAATGCACGTAGGATAATAAAAACGACTTCATTAATTTTTATGTGAATTTGTTTAGTGCATTAAAGTAAAATTTTGTATTTGTGTTCATTTTTGAGTTTATAATGCATATTATACAAGATATATGAATTAGTTTAACGGTAAAATGCACGTAAGAAGATAAAATAACTTCAATGCATGTAAATGAACATAAAACATAAGTAAATGAAAAAAATAATATATTAAAATATTTACCTCAAAAAATGTAAATGAGCTCCCACAATACTAAAAGTTTGTATCCGCAACTAGACAAAGACATGATCTTTTCAACTAGTCCGAGCAAACGTTCGCTCGTGACCTCATATTCATATAGTACTAGTGTGCTTCTTATATCGCAACATATAGGGCCGGTCCTGTGATTCGGGGGCCCTATGTAATGAGTATAAATGGTGCCTCAATTTTATTTTTATAATTATAAAGAAAAAAATCAATAAAACTTAATATAAGTATAAAATATGACTCATATCATTTAAATATAATATAAAGTAAAATGCAAAACTATCATTTAAAATAATCTCTTAATCATCTTTTATCTTTTAAGCAAACTCGCACTAAGAACACCATCTATTTCTTAAGAAAAAATTAACTAACAATCTATTAAATCATTTTTTCAATTCAAGAACAATTTTTTAAATTCTTTTAGTTAGACTAATCACATTTTTTAATTTAATATAATATTTTGAAGAAGAGTATATTGATTTCTTATCATATATTTTATTTGAATTTTTAAACCTATATAAGACAAAATATGAATTTAAAACATCTACTATTTTATCATAATTGAGTTGAAGATGAATATATTTATTTTGGGATGAACATAATTTTGTAAATTCAATATAAATATAATTTAATAATATATTAATACTAACATGTATTATAAAAATGGTGCCCGGCGCACCTCCCACACGACCTCAGGACCGGCCCTGGCGACATAGCATATAACATATTCATAGTCTCTGGAAAATAAGATCTAACTTTTTATAAAATTTACAAGACTTGGGCTGCTCGAAATTTCGGGAATGGAAAAATAGGTTTTCTTCCTCTCAACTATCATGCTTGTCGGTGCTTTCATCCTCTTTAATTTAATAGGTGTGAAAGAATCTTGTTGCAAAGATTGAAGTATAATATTAATGCGTGGTGATTATAGTTGCAAAATTTATAAGCGGGTAAAATTAGGATCTAGGCACAGTTTTTCATCACAAAATTTATTTTTTGTTTTTAATATTTCAAATATGTAAATATTAGTAATTAAAATATAAAATTGTATAAATCATAACTGTTTTTAAGAAATTATATACAAATCAGGTTCCTAGGCACCAAACAACTTGGAAATCCCTAACATGCAAGATTGATTTTTTTTTTTTCGGGTCAACCATACGTATCACCTAGTGCACAGTCACCATTTAATTCAATTTTTACAATAATATTGGTGTTATGATATACAAGCATGCACGTGTAAGAAAATATGGTTGCGTGTGTAAGAGAAACAAGTGTGAAAACGAGAAAATAAGATAGTTATGATAAATGGGGAGATACGAAGTTGATTGGATGGTACAGAACGTCCCCATTTCCCTACACGATCAATTCATTGCGTATTATTTCCTTTTTATTTATTTATTTATTTATTACATAGTCTATATTATTATTTAGAGTATTTTAATTATATAATTTAATTTCTTTATTTGGTATTATTTTTCTGTAATAATTTACAATTACACTCTTGATAATCTTGAAAAATCAAGCTAGTAATATAATGAAAAGGATGTGTTAATTAATATTTTTAATAAGGGTAATGTTAAAAACTTGTTTAAATATTTAATATTTTTTGACAAACGTGCAATATCAAACTGAATCATATAGTCAGAACGAAGGAGTAATACTTTCGTGTTCTATTTTAATTTCTGCTAAAATAAATTTATTTGAGTCGTAAATAATAATATGTATAAAATAGAGAAAATAGGGGATATATCCCAATAATTTATAAGTTAAAGAAAATAGTATTGGCTACTAGATATACTGGTACATCAGTGCATATTGATATAGGACTTCAATTAAATTTGTTCTTCTATCTGATGTCAAAAGAAACAAGATTTATGGTTTGATGGAATCTTATTAGCCTACTGAAAGTCTAGAGGTATACACAAATTTGTCTGTTATTTTAAGTTACTATGGTGGAAAGTCATCGTTGGTACCAAAATATCTAAGTAATATGTTGCGAAAGTCTTTACTTGTGTGGTGGTCTAATCGACTATTTCTCAAGTTAGTTAAGTCTCTGGAAAACGTTTGAAGTATAGAAAGATACTAAACAAATTTCAAGATATATACGCTAAAAACTTATGAGTTGTTAGGTTTTAAAATTAGCAAGCAAAAAAAATAAGAGCAGAAAGCAGTAAATAAAACAAGATATTTTTATAGTGGTTCGGATATAAATTAATCCTACGTCCACTCTTCGATCACTAGATGGATAGGAAATTACTAGAACAAGAATACAAGGTGATGTAGCTTATCTATGGCAGTCGCAGAAAGCTTCGACGTCCTACGGTTGTATCAAACCTAACTAGTCCAGTTCATATATCCTCTCTTCAGGTCGGTCGACTTTATCATGAACACATTGCTTGGCCTCACTCGCTGGAAAGGGTTGTGAGTTTTAGTTCTTCATACAACGTAGTTGAAGTAGATGGTTGTGTGTGTTGGTTTCTAAAAGTGTTCAGAAACTGATATTTAATTCAACAAGGTAGAGTATGAACTCTAGAAGATTATCTTAGCAAAGAGGCTAAGAGTCTCATGTTCTGTGACACAAAATAACTGATTGAAAAGATGAGGTGAAATATAGAGCTAACTCAAAAATCAGCGTTCTTAGCACCTTATAACTAATACTCATGTCGAGTATTTATAGGTTTTCTATGGTGGGTTCGGTTTGCTTTATCTTCTAGCTATTGTGCACATTCTTAGATGTCTGCAGCTTTTCAGCCTTTTTCTAAAATGTGTACTTTAGCTCGTGAGTTACTCGAGATCGACTCGAAAAAACTCGAAATCGACTCGACATTATCGAGTCGAGCTCGAGCTCGAGCTTAATAATATAAGGTTCGATAAGCTCGCGAGCCTAATCGAGCTTTACTTGTAGATTTTATAATATTACTCCTAATGTTATATTTATTTACAATTTACCCCACTTTATAAATAACCATACCCTAACCCTTAAATCCTTCTATCACATGCCGCCGCTCCCATTTTCTTCCCTTTCTCTCACCGCTGCTCCCATTTCTCCCCTATCTCTCTTACACCGCCTCTCTGATTCTCTCCACCGCCACCGCCCAGATACTTTGATTCTCTGCGCCACTGCTTTGATTCTCTCCGCTAGTCATTGATAAGCTCGTTTTTCTACTCTCTTATCGCATTGTTTTTCTTTTGTTTTATGCATTTTAACTTGTTTTCTTGAATAAACTGAGCATGAGTATATATTAGAGGGTGTTATGCTTGTCATGGTGAGATTTTGAAGGTTTTAGGCCAAATCCAATGGAGAACCCGTTCCGAAAGCAGCAGATGTTCAAAGAAACAGTCACAAATTATTTCACCGATGGAATGTTAGCTAATGGAGCATGGAATTTGAAAGATCTTTGAGTTAGTTTTCCAACGCAACTGGAATCGGGTCAATCAGAGTTCGGACGCGAAAGTTATGGCCAAAACCGTGAGACTGAGCAGAAGGGTCGGAAGTGGCGAAAACGGTCTCTGTTTCGACCGAAATGAAAGCCATCTCGACCGAGACAGAAGCGTCCATCTCGGCCGTGGCAGGGTCTATATCGACCGAGACAGACTGGTTGGCGAGATTTTGTGGGATTTTCACATATTTTGGGCGAGAATAGCTTGGGGAACAAGATATACATCAACTTGGAAGCAATAAATCATACCTTTTGAAGATATCCATCCAAGGCCTCAACCCTACTTTTATATAAACTCTTCAATAGCTCAGAATTATTAACCTTCTTTTTAGCCTCTTTTATCTTTTAAGCTTTGAATCCTTTACTTTTCCCCTTTACAATTTTTAAACCTTTATTTTCTGTTTTCTTTAAGTTTTGTTAGAATTCCTCTTTACTTTTATTTGTTAAACCTTTACTTTTTAATGCAATCTTTAATTTTCCCTGCAATGTTTTTCTTCAATATGTTAGGCTAGAACCCTAAACAGGTTCTAGGGTTTCTCCATCTTTGATGCTTGTTTAGATTTATTTATTCAAACCCTTGTATTGGTTTAAACTCTTTGATTTTATTTCAAATTTATTTTCAATTGAAGGATCGAGAGATGAAAATTGGAATAGGTTTTAGTTATTGATTGAAGGACCGAAAGGTGAAAATCGATAATAGGAAGTAAGAGTTTAATACTTTTGATTATCTGTCCGACCAAGAAGATTTCAATTGTAGGAAAATCTAGATCTTTATGAAATTGATTAATTGGTGTATTTTGAGACCGAGAGGAGATAGATCACTAATTAGTAATTTAGGTTTTAATTGCCCGACCAAGGAATTAACTCCACAATAAAAGGTTTTCCACCAAAATTGTGTTTTATGGGTTTGAATATTTAATTCTTGCAAGTTGATCAGATTGGTAGATTTCCCTGGAATCTGTGCTTTTTATTATTTGAATTTCCCTCTTTAATTATTTCTTTTGAAAAACAAAAAACCTCAAATTTAATTTGCCCAAACAAAAGTTCTGAGAACCATGTTCAGTATATGATTGTCCATCGTTGCACTATCTCTGTGGGATCGACCAACCCTTGGGTTGTCTTATAAATTTATTTGCCCTTTGCTATAATTTGTATGCAGATTTAGCATCGATCAAATTGGCGCCGTTGCCGGGGATAGTCAGACGACGATTCATTACTGGATTATTTGAAGAACTTCTGGATTGGGTTGTATTTTCTAAATTTTTATTTGTAATTTTCGAGTCAGTTCTTTTCTTTTTCGGGTGCGTGTGTGTTTGAGTCGTGTCTGTCTCGGCCGAGGTGAGTCCCACCACGGTCGAGATGAATTACTCATCCCGGCCGTGATATCATCTGCCACGGTCGAGACGAAATTCTCCATCCCTGCCGAGATAAAGTCTAAAATGGTCGGGACAGCCTGATCTCTTCCTCGTTTTCTGTGTAGGTGCATGAACACACGGAACAAAGGAAAGGCACTTGCACCTTTCATACCAGAAATCGAAGCAACTTGCAGGAATAACAGAAAGAGAGGAAAAAGACTGAACTTCGAGATGGAAGCAAATCAAGAAGCCCCTCTGCAGAACATGACACCGGAGGAACAAAGACAATTTGTGAATGAGGTGCAGCAATTGAGGGCGCAACTTCTTGCAGCCCAGGCTACCCAAGCAGAGCAAGCCGCAAGACTGGCGGAACTGAATGAAAGGCAGGTCATGGTGCCACAGAGGTCCATCTTGGACATATTTTTACCACAGCAAGAGGAGGCTGGATTCAGGGTTGGTATCAATGCCAACAACTTTGAGCTGCGCACGGGGCTGATACAGATGGTGCAGCAGAATCAGTTTGGGGGGAGAGCTGTTGAAGATCCTTACGCCCACCTCAACTTGTTCATCGAGTTGTGCGACACGATAAAGCAAAATGGAGTCCCCCAACACGTCATCAGGATGAGACTCTTCGCGTTCTCACTCAGAGACGAGGCAAGGTCTTGGTATGCTGGGCTTGACAAAAGCCAAATTGGGACATGGGAGGAGCTTCGAGCAGCATTCCTCACCAACTACTTCCCACCGAGCCTGTTGCTGAAAAGGAAAGCTGCCATCACTACATTCAAGCAGCTGTATGATGAATCCCTACATGAAGCCTGGAAGAGGTACAAGGAACTCCTGCGACTCTGCCCTGGACATGGAATTTATCTCGAGATGCAGGTTTGCCACTTCTATGAAGGTCTGAACCCTCACATGAAGGAATTGGTGGATGCATCTGCTGGCGGGATCTTGATGAAGAAAAGTGGAGCAGAGAGTATGAGACTTCTGGCAGACATGGCACTGAACAACCATCAATGGCCAACTGAGAGACAGATTCCTATCAAAGTAGTGGAGACAAAGCCGGAATTTGATGTGGTTGCAGAAGTGAAGAAGCTTCGGGAGGAAATTGAGAAGCTGGGAACTGCTAAGGTTGATGCTGTTAATACTGAGCTAAGTATGGCAATTGTACCAGTGGAGGCTGACTACATCAACCGAGGAGTAAGCAGTTCATCTGGAACTGCAGGAATGGAGGTAAACTATATTGGCGGTGGTTATCAGAATAACTACCGAGGTAATCAGGGGTATCACTATAACCATGGGCGATCTCACCCTGGTTTTTCTTATGCTAACCCTACTACTGCAGAACACCCTCCCCCTGGTTTTGATGTAGGTACTGGAGGTGAAATTGTGGAGAAAAAGAAGTCCGTGTTGGAAGAGACATTGGAGAAGTTCATTAAGAGCTCGGACAATAGATTTGGCAAAGTGGAGAACGAAGTTAAAGGGATGGCAAATCACATGCAACTGATGACAAAGCACTTGCAGATGATGGACACCCAGTTGAGTCAGATTGCCGCTACCTTGGGAAATCAGCACAAGTCGGGCCAACTTCCGAGCATGACGGAGATAAATCCAGCAAAGGCGAAGCCAGTATATGCCATCTCGCTGCGATCTGGAAGGGAGTATGAAGGCCAGAGCAACCCAGAAAAAGGAATGAGTGAAGCAGAGGAGGAAAATCCCGTGGAAAACCGCTCTGTTTCGACCGAGATGGATTCCATCCCGGTCGAGGCAGAGGGAAGCAGGACAGCTGAGGCGGAGCGTGAATCAGCCGAGACAGAGAAAGCCAGCCCGGCCAAGACAAGCCAAGAACGGCCGAGACAGATGGAAAGCAGAACGGACGGGATCGACTCATCCCGGTCAAAACAGAAGGCTATACTGGGCGAGAAAGAAAGAGAGAAGAAAGAGAGAAGAGTTGATCCAGTTGCTCCCATGCCTTTCCCACAGAGATTCACGAAAAAGAGGGAAGATTCTAAATTCAATAATTTTGTTGAAAATCTTAAAAAGATGAACATTAATATACCTCTTGTTGAAGCTCTCAGGGAGATACCGGGATACATGAAGTTCTGAAGGAGGATGATGAGCGAGAAGAAGCAGTTCGTGGAAAACGAAACTGTAAAAATCCATGAGGAATGCACCCTACTCCTACAGAAGCAGATCCCGATCAAGAGGTCTGACCCATGATGCTTCTCGATACCTATCGAGATCGGAGGAAAGGAGTTTCAGAATGTACTATGTGACACCGGGGCAAGCATCAACCTGATGCCCTTGTCAATCTACAAGAAGTTGAAGATAGGAGAGTTGAGAGCCACCACGATTACTCTTCAGATGGCGGACCGATCTGTGTCCAAGCCAAAAGGTATCGTAGAGGATGTACTTATTAGAGTTGGTCATCTGATATTTCCTGCTGATTTTGTAGTTCATGAGATGAAAGAAGATGCCAACACCCCCATGATTTTGGGAAGAGAGTTCCTCGACACAGCCGGAGTCCTGATTGACTGCAAGAGGGGGGAGATCACTCTGAGAGGAAATGAAGAGTCCATTACCTTCTGCATCGACAAGAACAAGAGGAAAGGGGAGTGCAACCGGATCACTACTGCTGAAGAAGACGAAGAAGAGCAAGATGACAACGAGACACCGGAGGAAGAAGAAGAAGCTACCCGGTGGGAACGAGGAAACGAGTCAGTGAAATCGGCAATTAAGCTACCTCCTTCTGAGTATACCACCGTCATTCAGAACCGGAAAGTCTACATGATAGATTCAAGGGGTCGACGAGTCTGGACTCGACCGCCTTGGTGAGCTGGAAGCTGAGTCGAGCCACGACGATAAATAAGGCACTGAATGGGAGGTAACCCATTGTGTTTTCAATTTTTCCATTTTCTTTTTAGTATTTTCGAATTTCTTTTGTTTATCTTTGTTACTATACTCTTATTTTCGTTTGAAAAAAAAAATCGAAGTCCGTCCCGGCCGAGGCAAGCTTGCCACGGCCGAGACAGAAGCCTGAGACGTGGAATACTTCGACCGAAAAGGAGGTCGACAAGAAGGATGTTCGCCACGGCCGAGATAGGAGTGCTAGCAGACTTAATCCACGCCAGCTGATGAGGAAGAGGAAGGAGATAAAAAGTTGGTGTCTGAGGGTTTAGGGCATAATCAAATGCATAATCAAAATTGTTTAGAGCATAAAAGGATATGTGTCAAAAAAGAAAAAAATAAAAGAGAAGAAAGAGAGCCTTGTTTGATGTTGAATATAATAGGAGATGGGTGGATATCATTAGATAGTGGTAGAGATTAGTTGAGGTGAGCAACTCAGTTGATTTTAGTCACTTGGCCATATATTCCCTACCCTTCACAAAAGCCTACATTACAACCTTGAATAAAGTCCTTTCTGATATTAGACTTGTGTGCACATATTTGCAGTGGAGATTGAGATTATTTGCAAGCCTATGGTAGAACTTGATTTTCATGACTTGTGTGTGATTTTATAATTATCCTAAACACTTGAGTGAATGAGCGAAACACTTCCCATGTGAGTCTTCAATAGTTTACAGATTTTCTGATTCTTTCAAAAGTGCTGATGTCTAGTGGATTTACGAGTTTGAATATGATGAATCTTGTGAGGCATTGCACTACTCTTCTGCTTGAACTTTTGATTCTTTCTTTTGTTAATTGAGGAAAATCAAGTCTTTAAGTTTGGGGGGTTTGATAAGCTCGTTTTTCTACTCTCTTATCGCATTGTTTTTCTTTTCTTTTATGCATTTTAACTTATTTTCTTGAATAAACTGAGCATGAGTATATTATTAGAGGGTGTTATGCTTGTCATGGTGAGATTTCGCAAGTTTTAGGCCAAATCCAATGGAGAACCCGTTCTGAAAGCAGCAGATGTTCAAAGAAACAGTCACAAATTCTTCCACCAATGGAATCTGAGCTAATGGAGCATGGCATTTGAAAGATCTTTGAGTTAGCTTTCCAACGCAACTGGAATCGGGTCAATCGGAGTTTGGATGCGAAAGTTATGGCCAAAACTGTGAGACTGCGCAGAAGGGTCGGAAGTGGCGAAAACGGTCTCTGTTTCGACCGAAATGAAAGCCATCTCGACCGAGACAGAAGCGTTCATCTCGGCCGTGGCAGGGTCTATCTCGACCGAGACAGATTGCTTGGCGAGATTTTGCGGGATTTTAACATATTTTGGGCGAGAATTGCTTGGGGAACAAGATATACATCAACTTGGAAGCAATAAATCATACCTTTTGAAGATATCCATCCAAGGCCTCAACCCTACTTTTATATAAACTCTTCAATAGCTCAGAATTATTAACCTTCTTTTAACCTTCTTTTTAGCCTCTTTTATCTTTTAAGCTTTGAATCCTTTACTTTTCCCCTTTACAGTTTTTAAACCTTTATTTTCTGTTTTCTTTAAGTTTTGTTAGAATTCCTCTTTACTTTTATTTGTTAAACCTTTACTTTTTAATGCAATCTTTAATTTTCCCTGCAATGTTTTTCTTCAATATGTTAGGCTAGAACCCTAAAACAGGTTCTAGGGTTTCTCTATCTGTGATGCTTGTTTAGATTTATTTATTCAAACCCTTGTATTGGTTTAAACTCTTTGATTTTATTTCAAAT